>JARHVA010008512.1:472500-473947 GCA_037957365.1 Torreya grandis | reverse complement strand
AATGAATGACTAAGGATGATAGGAATAAAGGATATAAGCCATATTCAAGTTGAATTCCTAATCACTCTCTCATCATCCCTTATCATCCCTAATCACTTTCTCATCAGCCTAATCATCCCTAATAATATTTAGTCACTCCCTAATCCTCTGTCATTATTCTTAATCATCCCTAATGATTCCATCAATAGTACTCATTGTCTTTAATCAAACCCTCATTAACCCTCATCATCCTTAATCACTCCCCCATCATCCCAATTTACCCTTATCATCCATAATCTCTTCCTCATTGCCTCTCATCATCACCAATCACTCCCTCATTAGACGTCATCATCTCTTATCATCCTTAATCACTCCTTCATCAGCCCCCATTATCACTCATTGTCCCTTATCAGTCCCTCATTATCTATCATCATCCCTCATCATCCTTAATCACTCCATCCTTGTCTCTCCTTATTCTTAATCACTCCGTCATTTTCCTTCATTATCCCTAATCACTCCCTCATTAGTCATTGTCATTTATTAATATAATTCATCACTCATTTATCATCCATCATTTTCCATCATAGTCCTTTATCACTTCATCATCAAACCTCATCATTTCTCATCAACCCCAATAAGATGCTCATTGGTCCTTATGATCCTTAGTCTTTAATAATCACACCGTCATCAAACTTATTTCTCCCTCATCATCTATAATATCTCCATCATCATCCCTCATCATCCTTAATTATTTCCTCATCATCCTAATCAATCCATTATCATCTATCATCATCCCTAATAACTCTATCCTCATCCTTCCCTATCCCTAACTTGCCCATTTTCCATAATCATTACCTCATTGTTTCTCATCATCACTAATCACTCAATTATCATCCCTAATTATACCTCATCATCTCTTATCATTCCCTCATTGACCCTCATTATCCCTCACCATCCCTAATAAGATCCTCATCAACCCTTATGATCCCTCATCATCCTTAGTCACACCATCATCATCCCTCATTATCCCTCATCATCCATGATATCTCCCTAATCATCCCTCATCATCCCTAATCACTCATTCATCATCCCTAATCACTTCATCCTCATCCCTCTTTATATTTAATTGATATCTCATTGGCCCTCACCATCCCTAATCACTCCCTCATTAACACATAATTTCTCATCAACCATTGTAACTCTTTCATCATCCCTCATCATCATTAGTTACTTTGTCATCATCCCTCATCATTCCTAATCACTAATCCCATATGTATCTATTGATGTAAATAATTAGTGGGATGTTATAATTCCCCCAAATATATTAAGGCATTTCCAATTATTTTAGGAGAGTAGGAGTAGCCTGAAGACAAGGATTCAAGATTAAATATTTCAATGACAGATGGAGAAGAGACCCAAACTATTAGATTAGGATAGGATAGTCTATATATTGAGACTCAACCTAGCA
>JARHVA010008512.1:70000-467500 GCA_037957365.1 Torreya grandis | reverse complement strand
AAAAATTGGAACTAAAAAACTATCAGTACTATAAATTATTTCCAAATGAAGGCAAAACCATCATAATGTTTACTCTATTAAGTATAGACATTTAGTAAATCTTGCTTTCAAAAATATTGTTGCAATGGAAATTGACATTACAACCAATTTTAAGTATAACAATACTATATCATATCATAGAAATTAAATTTTAATATGTGATATCCATGGGCCATAAAAAATGTAATGAATAATTTTACGAAGTGTATGGCACCAAGAAAATGAGTATAATATTAACATAATTATAAAAGTTGATATTGGGGGAAAATGTATTCACAATATATAACCTTCATTTTTTCTTAACTCGTTATCATTATATTTTTATTAGATTATCAAAGTAAAACAATTTTTTATTGTTAAGATCGAGGTAAAAATATTAATTCATATTGCAAACACATATTTAGGAAGTCATGAAAATACCTCAAGGGAAAGGCATATCCAAGAATTTCAATAGATAAAATTCATTTTTTATCTTCTTAAAATCGCCTAACTTCTTATTTGTCTTTTAAGATTTTATAAAAAAGGCAAGTTAACTATTCATTGAATAGGCTTACTTATTCATTGAATATGCATCAATCTATATAACAGTCTATTTTTATTCATTATCAATACTACATATTATTTCAAATGACTTACAAAATGTAAAACAAACATGCTATAAACTCAATATCACACAATCAACTAAACTACTTAAATATGCAAGGCAAAGACAATCATTTAATGTATTGTCCTATAAGGAATAAGGCATTGCCAATTAGCTCAACATTGACCACAACTAGGATTATTCAATTGGATCTCAAACCCTATTACAATATCAAAACCTTGAAAGTAAAATCACACAGATACAATGAGCATAGCTTAAAAACTTTAGGAAATAGTTTTAGTTTATAAAATTGTAGGGCACACAATTAACTACAAGCATTTTGTAAGCCCTTTGAAATAATATTTGGCATTGATAATCCTACTATTATTTGGCCTTGCCAGCTTTTTAGAATAACATTTGAGATTCACCAAAACCCTAAAATTAAAACTTGAACTTCCAACTAGGATTAACACTAAATGCAAAATCATGGTGATGTTTCCTGAAAAATGGGGATTTATTATTTGCATTGTCTTCATGTGATGTGCAATGGGTAACTAGTTAATTAGACCTTCACACAATTATATCACTCTTGTATTGCATTTGTAGGCACTTGGAAAGAACACGCCATGCGATTGTAGTAAAGAAATTTCCACCATGCCAAGGTTAGGGAACATACATTTTCCTATTTCTCTAATAATTTTTCAATGGCTAGAGTCCACATGCATTGAAATTTTTGTGTTATTATAGATTCTCTAGATTATGCATTGATGGTCCTTATGGCTCAATAGCACAAGATTAAAGTAAATAGCAAGTGATTTTTATGATAGGACTTGGCATAGGTGATACCCCTTTCATCTGCATCCTCAAAAACATCATTAACAATCTCAAAAGCAATCTCAACTCTAACATCCATATCACATTTTTATTACATAAATCTACAACTATGATTTTATGAATGCATAGATTTTCCAATGGTATATAATGCATGCATATTGGTGATGAAGAACAAGGAAGGGAAACCAAACCTTCAAATGCTTATTTTTACTAGGTAAGGAAAACGCATAGCTCATTTGAATGGTTTAAAATCATCATGAAGGTGTTTGTTGAAGTAGAACCCAAGGTATCCTACTAACATCCTAAACTACCAGAATTATTACTTTTCTAGTAACTTAAATTTACATGCATATTATTGTGTCAATGATGTAGATTTATGTCAATGCAGTCTATAATAGGGATGTGTACTAGAACACGGGGCTTCATTGTCTATCATTGTAGTAAAATTGTAGGGCACACTATTAAATACAAATATTTCATAAGCCCATTGAAATAATATTTGGTATTGATATTTGTATTGTGAATGAGCTTATAGCATGTAGGAAACAACAATGGTTAAGGCAAATGACAACATTTAAGCCAAATGCTAGGAGTGAAAGAAAATTAAATGAAAAAACATACCTAGTTAAAACCATACATTGCATATTAAGTTATTGAATGAAGGAGGGGGCTTTAAGAACTTACTTGGTCATAACCGGTTCGAACCAATTCCAACAACGACCTACCTCTCCAATTTATCAATCTAGTAATGGCAATGAATAATACCTCCACAATTTAAATAATGATAATAAATCAATAATAAGAGAGAACCCGTAAAAAGGTGCAAAGTTTGAAAATGATGATTTTGATATACACTTTAACAAAATTATTATACATGAATATATTATGGGATACAACAAAAAATCAACAATGATTAAAACAAAAACTCATAATTAAAACAAATACCAACAAAATAACAATAACTGAAAATAACCAATCAAAAATCAACATCCAACATAACAGTCCACACCAAACATACTAACCGATTACACTCAACAAACATTATATCACGCACTAAATACAAATGTTTTTTGCATGAGACTAGAATTTTTCCCATAGCCAATACGAATGCTTTAAAGGTGGAGAACGTCATGTATCACTTTAGTTGTTTGGCGTGCCACTTTCTACGCGTGGTCGGTATTGATTGTCGACACAGTAGAGACGAATATAATCGAAAACGCATACGAATATTTTTATATTCCTCCAAATCGTCCTCTTTATTCTCTCTCCTTTCAAAATGATATCATTTTTATCTTTAAAGCAAGCCCCGCATTGCTTTCCGAGGACTCAATATTCTGTATCAGTGACGAATATATACAGTGTTGGAAGCTTTTTGGATAGGAATTGGTAAGATGCCACTGGGATGCTTTTGACTTAAACTTGATTGTTCATGCGGAGAATTGAAATCGCGTTGCTATTGAATTACATGACTGGCTTGGTATATGCCTTTAAAGTATTAAAGTATCACAAACAGATCACAAAGCCCAATCTTCACAATCATCAATTTCTTTTGCAAATATTCCCCTCTCGATTTCTTGGGCTTTATAAGGAACTTTATATGCTGCGTTGTATCATCACTAATCTTCATTCGATATCTCGAATTCATAATGCATTTGAAAGGATTGAGAAATTGATGAGGGAG
Source organism: Torreya grandis (assembly GCA_037957365.1). Classification (NCBI taxonomy): domain Eukaryota; kingdom Viridiplantae; phylum Streptophyta; class Pinopsida; order Cupressales; family Taxaceae; genus Torreya; species Torreya grandis. Next base: position 464,363 of record JARHVA010008512.1, on the reverse strand, counting down.
TGTTGCATGTGGATGCAGAGAGTGTTACTCAGCCAAGAATGACTTGCCCATATCATGAAATAGAAAGAGTGTAATATGGGCAAGTCATTCTTGGCGAAGCACGCGCTCTGCTTCTCATGCCAGACCCTACATCACTCTAACTGCATTGTGTGGTATTCATACCATTTGTTGACCGACGAATTTTATATTTGAAACTGGCTTATTTCAATCTTCTTTTTCAAATTTTCTGCATTTTACAGAGATGGGGAAACTGTTTTATTTTAGTCTTGTTTTTTAAAAAATCTTGAATTCATTTTCTAGTCTTGTTTTTAAAAAATTCTTGATAAAAATATTGAATTCATTTTCTTATAAGCAATTAATACTTCTCCATTTGTAATAAACGCACACTACTGCGCAAAAGTAACTGTGTCAAGCCCACATCGTCATTTACCGTCCCCATTAAAAATGACAACTTATACATATAGGTGAGTCTCTTTCATTATCAAAGCCATTCACTGCATTTGTCTTTGATGTGCAGATCTTGATTTTTTTTGGGAAGACCCGTGAACAAAAATAAATCAGTTTTACCTGATATAATCGTAGCCTTTATGGGAATCCTATATCTCAGCACGGCTACCCAGACTATTCAGGTAAATGGCAAGAAATCATTATTTTTACATTTGCTTCATAATTGTTTCCGTGTCAAATGAATGGAAGGGTTGTGCCTCGATCTCCCATTTGCAGTAGATTGGGAAAAAAAGATATGATGGTATGTATAGTGTAAACGTGTAGTAATGAAGTCGCTGAAAGTGAGGAGAACAACAATAAATGAGTACGAGTCATTCCAGGCTGTCATCACTTCTAGTTTCGGTGGCATCGGGAAAACAACGTTAGCTACTTTACGTTCAAATGTTTGCCCGAATGTTATGGCTGGAAAATGAAATCGATGTAAATTGCAATTTTACGTTATAAGGTGCTAATTTTTGGTATTAAATACGCCTTCTATTTTATTTTGTTTTTATTCCATTGATTCATTAAGTTTTGGGTTTATTGTTAATGATGGGGGTCATCACATGCCTCCACAAGATGAAATATTGACAGATTAAGTTGAAGAATCAAAAAGGTGTAAAATGTTTTATTACTTAATATCTCACGTTTTAAGTAAGTTAAATTATGAATTTTTTTAAAGTTTCGAAGGGAGGGATTATTGCTTTCATTTAATAATAACTTACTATTAATCGGTGTTCCTTTGTGCAATCCAAAAATAATGATTTTCATGTCAAAAAATATGCAATGGTTTTCTATAATTAAATTACAAGCTATTTAATCAGCTCCATAAAATAATAATATTTACTTCAATTTAATTACCTAAAAAGTTTTCATGTTCTTGCCATCTTCATGCAATTCTAAACAATTGGTGGCCCTGAATTTTGTGGATAAGGTAGAATAAACAGTTAATTACCATTGGCACATTTATGGATTATGACATAAGGAAGCACATGGGGCATTCTAGTCATGAACATCTGTCCATATACACCAAACCCTATCTCTCTGTAACAAGTTTCAAAATCCATTACCGAGGTGCTTACAGATAGGCTGGATGCAACTTTGCATTATTAGATGTCAATTTTGTTTAGTACGATCACCTCAAACCTCACGTTGACCATAGATTACATGCACACTTGTAATTAACACTTAACATGAGACCAAAAATCTTCATTAAAAAAACTATTGATAAAATAACTGTTTTAAGAATGATTGAATTGATACAACATCACAAAGGAACTTTTTGACATTGTAGACCACATATTCATTGCAGGCCAGAGGACTCTCTTCACAATTAGATGGAATGAAATTCCCACATGGCACTTTGATGTTGTCCTTCCATGTAAAACAATCTGACTCATCTGATGTTTTGTTCCCAACTCCTTTCATTGCTACGTTCTTTTTTTCAGCTTCTTTGTATCCTATATCAAATAATAATAAGCAATAGATCAAACGTACATATATTTTTTTCCTTTCCTATTCACAAATTCTCTACAATTTTATTCTTTTATTTTCATTTAGTGGAGACCCAGGTAATCATGGTCATATTGATTCTAAAATACACAGTCAAGATATTTTAGGCATGGGATGCTAACTACTTAACACATAATAAGAGGTTAGTACTACTTACGCCTGACCATGTGTTAATATATTTTTTACCTTTAAGAAGTTCAATACTTTTTGCAGGAGCCCTTCACTGGAAAGTGATATTTGTCTACATAAAAAACTCTGCCATGCTTTCCACCAATGTCACACATTTCTTAATTTTTCCCTTCACCACTGGAATGTTTCATTCTCACAACGTCTAAGCCATGCTCAGTGGCATCATGGAGTTGTCTAGAATGTGAAATGTTTTCATCAGATTCGACAGAGTTTAGCTGGTGAAATGCAATTTATCGGCCAAAAAATGCAGAAAGGAAGGATCTCCTTGGCATGTAGTCTGCTAGGTCAGGCACGAGGAAAGTTTTGCCTTAATGTTTTTGGGGCTATGTATGAGAATATTGTTTTATATTTCATTGTTCAATCACAATGAATGCAATGCAGGTGGTGGTGAAGATGGAGAATAAGCATATGGGTGACACGCTTGCAGACAAAGACCCTTATTCATCATTGTTTATGATGAAATTGTCACAATTGAATTTAATTTATTTATAATAAATGTTTTTCACAATATTCAAATGTTTGTGCCTCTTAGGTCTTTGTTTGTTTTGTTTGAATATTATATGCAAATTAGGTTAAATCTAGGTTTTCTTCAAAATATTTACCACACAAAGCCACCCAATTTTCCACATCTAGGTTTAAGATATTTACCCTCTACTTTCTTAAGATTTTTTTTGGGGTTATGAGCATACTATAAAAGTCATATTTATGGTTCATCTAATCTTATGTATTTGCCTAATGATACAATTTGTTTTTCAATTCTAAAAAATAGGCATGGAATGATTTTTGGTTATAAAAAGATTAGGTATTTAGGAAGCTCTAAAAAAGAGTCAAGGAATTGGTATTTATTTATTTGTTTTATTTTTAAAATTTCACATTGTTATTTTGTTATTTTGCATTGCAGTGGTCATGTTCATGGACTTTCTTGTTTATTTTGTGATTTTTTTAATACCATAATTTTAGTTGGTTATTTCATAAATCTGTGTTAATTAGAATTTTAGTATAACATATGTTATAATTGGAAGGTTGAAAGGTGCCATGTAGAGTAAACCAAAATCTTCAAATTGAGAAATCAATAAAATAAAATAAAGGTTTATATGATAGGATTAAATTGAGATTTTGAAAACAATTCACGCCCTTAACATATAGTCAAACTGCTCCACATTTTAATATTATTTGTTAAGCCATGCAATTAATATGAGCTAATGGTTTAGTATTTATATTACTTTTTAAATCTTTATGGATTGTTGGTGAAGCATCTCTACTTATGTGTAAAGAAAATGCTTATTTTGGGTGCAAGGGAGATTCTTTTTAAGTAATGGAATGCTAGTCTATGTCGAAGGGAGCTTAAAATTACTTTTTTAATTAGGAACATAATTACATCGAGCAAATCTTCAATTTAAAAAAAATTAAAGATGGACATTTTTCATTATGATAAATACTGAGAGGTGTTTATGTAATTTGGATAAATATTTAATTATTATAAATTAGATTAAAAACTTAGGTTAAATTAGACTTGTACAAATCAGTAATAAACTTAAATTAATAATTTCTAAAATTAAAAAATATATTAATTTAAAATTTAGAGGCATGTCTTAAATATCATAAAATATAATAATAGTTGTTATAATTAACATATAAATGTGTATTCATTAATGATAATGACTTTGACCATGAATTGGGTAGGGATGAAAGATAATTAAAATATGGAGAGGGATTGAGATTATTAAAAAAAAAAATCGAGAGGGAGTAGTACTTTTACAATATGCTATAAATGTTAAAGGCAATTTGACTATTGCAATCATGTGCACTCTCCTTCTTGTAGATTAGAAACCATTAAATACAATTGGACTATTGTATTCGTGTGTGCTCTCCTTGCTTTAGATTGGAAATCACGTTTATAAATTAAAGAAATAATAAATATTTTGAGGCAATTATTGAGGGTTAGATAAGTTTTTAAGCGTTGTCTAATTATCAAGGCCTTAAACAATTTAAAGTATTGGAAATAATAAATTGTGTTAATAAATACAATATACTGATATATTAAAAATATAAAGCATTTAATAAAATTTATCCACGAGAAATATTAATATCAAATAGTGATAAATACTCTTTTGGATGATGTTGTAATGAATGCTTGATCTTTCTATAATTCTTATGAGTGCTCAATCAAATAAAATTATTTCATGAGTAAATTCTATATAATTTTTTGTATCAAATGAACTATAATGTTTGTATATTTATAAACAATTAAATTCAAACTAGGAACATATTAATACATAAATGAACACCCAACAATCAAAAAATAAAAAAGACATAAAAATAAAAATATTAACATCATAATATTTGAACCCCTCACTTTTATTTATAATTTAAGGATTTATTAAATTTGAAGAAACTACATAAAAAACAAACGCATAAAATAAAATAAGATGAATAAAATAAAATAATATAAATATTTGAGACTTCGTCATTTTCTATTAAAAATAAAGACGTGAAATACCAAATCCATTTGGGATAACATGCTTACTTAGAAAAATATATTTGATTTGATCACAGTGCAATTCTAAATATATATCAAAAATTATATCAAAAACAATGTTATATATAAATAAGCAACTATCTTGTTACACTATCGTCTGAATCTTTTCATTTTTTTCTGAAGTCAAATTTTAAACTAAAAAGCTTTATGTCAAATATACTACAATAAATAAATAAACAAATATTATTACTTTTATCCTATGCTTGTGTTAAAAAGATATAATTTTTATGAATATTAAATATTAAGAGTAACATATGACTACAATTCCATATTAACAATTATTATTTTTTGGATACAACTAAATATTGATATAATACTCATAGAAATTATAACTTTAAATTACAAATTACAAGTATGAATATTAAAAATAAATTAAAAATTAAGAAAACTATATTTAAATATTATGTTTCTTGGAAACATGTGAATGCAAAAGACTAAATTTAAAAGAGTTATGAAATATTTTTAAAATTCAATTTTTATAAAGATGCATGTTATGTTATCTGAATTTTCTATAATAAATGATATATTAATTTATATTATGAATTTGATTATTTGTATTAATTAAATTTTTATATTTATATAATAATTATTAAATAAATTATTATATTTAAAAAGACTAATTTATATATAACTTTACAATATATAAATAATATATCAATTATTTCTAACTTGTAACTTGTAATAATCTATTAATAAAAATAGATATTATTATTAAAAATGATCTGGACTTGAGAGCTCTAAATTCTCTAAGTCATACATCGTATAAATAAAATCGAAAGAAACTACTAAACATATTGATGATTTAAAAGCTTAAACTTTACATGCTTAATTACTACTCCACAAAATTACGTCCAAAAGCCTATTTTGTAAAAACAAGCATGGTATTAATATGGATGCTAAAACAGCTCGAAGCTGAGAGAGTTTAACAAGGTCCATGAATGGGAAGGGGGTCCTGAAAGAGTAGTTGTTGCTAGAAGCTATTTCAGATTGTTGCCATGAGAGAAAATCACACCATTTGCTAGTTTCATTTGATGATGAAGTATATGAAGAATTTCCACATTTGACAACCGTATAGCTGTCAATTTTAACAGTTGGCTGCTGATGAGCCAAGACTGTGCCACTTGTCAACATCTGGTGTACTGGACTTCGTAACCAAAAAAATATATATGACAAGAAAACTGAGGCCTGTGACCTCGTCACTACTGTATTAAATGTGACGTTCAGACGAATGTCATCTTCACCGTCAACCTATCTGTAATTAAAGTTTTTAATGGAACATCACAGGATGAATTCACATTGAAATCAACGTAGCAAGTTCACAAATAGTGCACAGAAAGTACAGAGGACATGGGTGATAGCATAATGATCACAGTGACTCCACAATCGCAAGTAGTGTCCATTAAAATAAAAATTTAATTCCACGAGGAAAACATGATTAAAGCTTGATGATTTCTAGTGGTTCAATAAGACAATTAGTTTGACTCATGGGTTTTGAACATTTTGTGATTTGGATGAATTTTGGAAATTAGATATTAGATAAAGAGCTGGGCACTATCATTGGTAGTAGTGTTTCTCTATGGCTAGTAGTGATCAGAGGGTTAGAAAATAGATGTTGATTTGAAATTGATGGTGAATGATTTTTCATAAAGTTTTATGTTTTTTGTGTAGTACAAGAGACTTAGATCATCATCATGATATTTATCATATTAAAGGTAAGCATTTAGGCATAGTGAGAAAGTTAATACAAGCTTTTCGATAGTAGGGAGATATAGAATTGAAGGGTAGAGCCATGATTTATATTTGTCAAATCTAAAAGATTTAGATGATTTAAATATTTACTTTTAGTATCTACATTCCCTTACTCCCCTCCCTCCTCCTACCCCTGTCATTTAATATAGTAATGTATAAGAATAAAACTGTTAGTTTAAAGGAAAAAAATATGTACCTGGGTGTGTATATAACACCTTGCTTTTGCTTGAGCCTATTTTGAGTGATTTTTTGGTGTATGACATGAAACCAAGAGTATGTTACAGTATAAATCATTGCATATAATATGAAATTTTAAATAATTGAAATGATTGAAAAGGAAGAGAGCAAGGAAAGATTACATCTTTGTTTCGATGCAATCATGTTGCCTCTTGATGATTTGACTTGGTAAATATTCTTTCTTATGAAGCATTGGAGCTAGAGAAGGTTTAGGCCTAAACCTTGATTATTTGAAGAGGGGATTGTAAGGTGTTATGCCCACACTATGGTGTAAGGATGAGCTATGACATAGCCATTGAGATCATTATCTCAGTTGCACAAATCAAATCTAAATATACATAATCTCATGAGGGTTAGTGATTTAATCAAATCATCCTATAATTTTGGTGAGATTGGATGATTTAATCACTCCATTGTATAAATTTGGTGAGGTTGAATGATTTAATTACTTAAACTTATAAAATGAACCAACTGCTACAATAGAAAAGGCTCATAACATTACATCTTGGTGTAATCAATGCACCCTGGTGAGTAGAATAATTGACAAATTTATAATTTTTGGTGCACTAGCATGGCATATGCACCTCTAATATATCTAATATGTAGTATATGTGTAATAAATCTAAAAATCTTTGTTTCAAATCTATGCAAAATTGGTCCATTATATAGGATTCTGAGTCAAGTGTATATCTAAATCATGGAATTTGAATTGGATTTTAGACAAGTGTGGAAGTCATGTTATTATGATATGCTTCGACTAAAATATGGAGATACTAAGTAAGTGTATAAGTTTGGAGGTCATGTTGTCATGACATGTCCCCATTGAAATCTAGAAGTTACAAAAATGTGGAGGTCATGGCTTCTATGACAAGTCCCTCTTTTTGAGGTGAGGGAGATAGAAATTAGCATGTACATTACATCAAAAGGATAAAGTGGCTATATATATTTTATGTATGAGTCATGTATCATATAAGGATAACATGTTGAAGTAGTTATATCAATTAGAATCATGGTATGTGATCACATCAAGTCCTAAAATTCATGATATATAGTAGGATAATGTATAGAGGGTAACAATACAAGCTCAATAAATAATCAAACACACATACAAGAGCACTCAATGTAACACAAAGAAATGAACCAAGTATACCTCATATAAGGGGTATGTTTAAATTAAACACAATCAAAAGGAATGACATATTTAAATACCCACTCAAGATAGAATAACATATTAAAATGTCAAACATACAACGACACAAAGGCCAATAAGGAAGGAACATATTCAACTATTACACAAAAAAAACAATATCAAGAAATGTAATACACACAATGAAGTGACAAATAGGTAAATAATAATTGACCAACATAAACATATTATACTAGTCCATGCATATATGTGTTAATAAAATGTTATGTAACATAACATATCAAGTAAACTTTGAAGGATGTGAGCATGGATATATACATGTGTAAGCAATATAAGCTCAAACATGATAATGTCGAAATGACCATAAATGGTATGTAACCTATATCAATCATGATCAAAGAAACAAATGCCCCCAACATACTATTTGACATGAGTAGAAGAAGTTTCAAAATCTATAAATTCATAGATCAGGTTTTTGGGTATGCCTTTATCACACTCAATGATGTATGAAATATATGTGTATATAGGAATGAAATTATATGTTATCTACCAACAGAAAGAAAATGACATAGATGTCAATGAGCTAGTAAAATATAGGTATGCTAAATATTTTTATGTTTTTAAATTTATTTGCATGCTTTTATATTTTTTTGGATTCCCTCAACCTTAGGTTGGATCATTTTCATTATTTGGATCATGGTTGGATTGGTGAAAATGGTGCATGGTATGCTCTTATTCACTATTTACATGTGAAGTAGAAGAACAAATGCCATCATCTGGTATATAGATCAACTTTCCATCATGGGAAAAGTAGATACCTTGTTGATTTTGGTCAATTTTGGATTCCATCTGGTATAACCAAAGAATTCCCAAAGTAACTGCATATTTTGATGTGTTTGGCATAACCCAAAACCTTGTTTTGATCATTTTAGAACCATAAGAAATTGGTATTATGATGTTGCCTAAGGAGTCTTTCCAACCTCCTTTATTTTTTAAGTCTAATTGATCAAAGACAATTCATGTAAAATATCTTATATTACAAAGTTTTTTTATTTGTATAGGATCAACATGGTTATGCAATACATAAGCACCACTTATGAATAATGTGATTGATAAAAATTCTTGGCATGGATGCCTTTTCTTTGTTCAAATTGAGGTGTTGGTTTTGGATGTGTATTTTATGCCATTTACATTTTTGAATCTTTTCTAGATTGATCTTGCAAAGTATTGTTAAATATTAATTATTAGTTTGTGTCTTGTATTTCCATTTATGTATTGTATTTATGCCATTTGCATTAAGTCTTTCTCAATGTAATTATTAATTTCAAAAATATTAATATAAATATATTTTAATAAATTAAAATTTAATCTTTAAGAAATTCTAACATACTTTCAAAAAATAATAATAATTGTCCAGAGCAATGACCTATTTTTATAAAATGGAATTTATTGAAAACCAACTTTGATCCCCTTCTCAAATTAACAAAATATTAATAGCATCTTGGAAGCTCTTGATCAATAATTATGTCAAGATAAATTTTGATGAAGGATCCAAATGCAACATAAGTCATCTTGGAGGTGGTAACATCTATAGAGATAATCTGGGATAAGTGCTACCCTATTAGGCTTTTGACATGAACATTAATATTCTAATAATTTAGTTGAAACAATCGTGCTTCTATGAGGTTTGAGAATGGCTATTGAATTTAATTGTAGAAAATTATTTATGGAGGGTGATTCTTTTTTTATTTTCAACATTGTTAAATTGAGAAGATCAAAGCAGTGATAGTGAAATTCAATCATTCAAAATATCTTCCATGTCATTTTGTTTAGGATATTTCTTTCTCCCATAACTATCAAGAGAAAATATTAGAAAATATTTTTCCTACTTACTACTTCCCCTTTGATTTTACTATCATGGAAGGAATAAACATTCTAGCTTTTGGAGAGTTTGTTGTTGTCTCAGGTTTTCATTCATGTTTTGATTACTTAGATCAATTGTGTTTATGGTTCTCGGTGGATCCATGGATTTTGTATTGGGTTCATAAGTGGTTGAAGTCTTCTATGCAGTGTTCTTAGTTTAGAACTTGAATCAGGTTTTAGAAGTTGGTGACCAAGAATTTTGGTAGTGGTGTTTCACATTAGACCTTCCTTATTAAACTATTGGCTTGCACATGGTTGTATTTTTTGTTATTGATTTTTAATTCTTTTTATTAATTTTTTGATCTTTTAATTTTTAATCTTCTTTCTTATTTCTGAATAATTTACTTTGTAACTATTTAAATTTTTATCTTTTTACCAATCCCCTTCTATTTACCTAAAAACATCTTTTAACGTTCTTAGTATGATTGTGATGTTATATTCTTTTATACTATAAGATAGGAACCCTTTCTTCCGTATTATTCTCTATCGAAAATATACTTTCTAAATAAAAATAGAGACATTAATAATAATTTATTATTTACTTAGCTATTATTATTCTCACATGAAAATAAATTTTATAGTAACTAATTTAGAAAGGTAATGTAGTCAAGTGAATAACGTGTGTTGGTGATTATACGGAATGTTTGTGACACCTCACATGAAACCAACATCAAAAGTGTTACAGCTGGTCTCACGGGCCGCTTAATCTATTTCAAAGCGTCCGCTTAATATTCTTCCACCGCATAAATATACCCCAACATATAGTATGCATTATATCAATATAGCCCTTTCGCTTTTGTAGTCGTGAAAGAAAAAATAATTTTTAAAAATTGTTTAAGGTGCTTCACATTTCTAGTAAGGGCAATAACAAATATCCATGCACATTTTTATTATTATATTTTTCATAAAATTTAAAATAAGTGTGTCATGTGTCAAGTTTTTGTGAGAGTTAGTAGATTTTATTTTTGTTTGTTATTTAGTTAAAGAATCATTATAACGTTATATCATTTTGAATAAGGGTAGCATAGCGACCGTTACCTACTTTTATCTTAGATAGTATCTTGTAGTTGATGTTTATGTTATTTAAAAATAATTGTTAGCATGAAACAGGGGAAACCAATTTAAAGTATATGTGTGTAAATAATTATTTATACAAGTCACCAGTTTTTGTATATACATTGTAAGTAGAACAAGAACAAAGTATATGAGGGATATGTATTTAAATTTAACCCAAAAATCCATAAGTGATTGAAATTTGTATATTGTATATATATTGTCAATAAAGGAAAGACATCGCAAAGCCATGGAGTTAATAACATGGTGTTACATTTTTGTTTTTTTCAACACTCAGATCCATGTTTGTCTAAACCTTTGTTTGATTCTATATGTCTGGAGGTTCTAACAGTATTCTATTTGTATTATAATAATTCATTTGTATTATATTGTTAATGTTTGTGTAAGATCATATCTCATGAAAATAGGTTTTTAACATTACATATTTTCTTAAGAAATTTGGTGTTTTGTTTTGTTTTGTTTCAAATCCATGAAATCACAATACTTAAAATTATAATTGTGTTTGAATCCATCATATCCCTTACACAAGTCTAAAACATGGTATCTTTTTAATCCCTAATAAAAGGAGAAGTAATCTACATAAAGAACCTCCAAAAATACAAAAAATATTGGATATTGATCCCATGTCTAATCCATGAACATTATGTGAATTCAAAAAAGGAGGAAAAAAATAGTTCTATCAATCATTTAAATTCAACACATTCAAAAAACTAAAACACTTCTAATATTCATTGATCCCATTGTTGGATTGTCTTTCAAAAGGCAATGCCATCCAATTCAAATGAACTATAACATGACTATTAACTTTCAGACATACATATGATAGGGTAAGCATAATAAGCGATAATCATAATGAGACTGTCTAAAACTGGGATACTGTTCACTAAAACAAAGATGATGACAATAATATTATGAGCCGATAGGAAGCTGGCCCTAAAACTGCTTAAGAATATTATGAATGAACACAACAACAAAAAATTTTACATAATCAAAATAAGTAACTCTCTTCAAACAATGAAATTAGACATAAAGAATAAGTTTCATGAAACATAACAAATTTCAAGCCTGCATTTTCATTGTTTTTTTTAATTGTAAATCAATAATATTATCATATAATCTATATTTTTAATTATAAAGATTATTATCAAAATAATAATATTATTATTATTATTGAACAAAGTAGTCCCTCTAACCCTTCTTAACACCGGGGAAGAATAATAACTCGCTTTATTGATTATATATGAATTAGTAGAATGTAATAATAGGTCATAATTCATAAGATAAGTGCCTCAAGCAGAAAATATAACCTTACACAACAAGTCTCATTTGCTAATTTCTAATTTTGAAAACATTGACAAAAGTTGTTCTAGTAATGCTTGCACGTCCAAACTTATCCTCTTGAAATCTGCGAGTGTTTGGTTCAATTTGTACTTTTTAAAGCTTTTGTTCAAATTTTAACCTTTGATTGTACAGTGGGCAAAAAGGTGGGACTTGGGTGCTACAGCGTCTCCCAAGGTTGGCAATGCAAGTGACACGGCCAGCTCCTCTAGCTGGAAAAATACAATTTGGGTAGGCGGAAAATTACCTCTTTGTTAAATTGTTCATCATTGTATATCTGTTCAACAAAAACAGGTATCATTATTTCTGCTGAAATTTATTCAATGGTAACAAGACAATTTATGGAAAATTAGAATTCAAATAAATTTGCTGAGGATGAAGGTAGCCAAATGTACTCTTCACAACAGTCGACACATCTCAGTAGTAAAGAAATGAAATACAAGAAATATAAAATCTATAGCAGAGAATAGGGAATAAGACATTTGTTTCTAGATGGATGTATCAAAACTTGCAATTTTGCTTCAAAAAAGAGACCTGTAAATTGATGTTTCCCACATCATGGCGTCTTGTTTCCTTCCTTGAATACTCACCTCATTTAAGCGAAAACCAATAGTAACATCTCCGTCCCATTCACTTTGCCTTCAAATCCTGAAATTTATTTTCACACGGCGTATGATAATCTCTTCCGACATTAAGCCCAACATTTCGGCATATCAAAACTTATTTAATTTGTGAAATATAACTTTTGTTGATTCACATTCATGTTTAGTATTACATGTACTTAAAAATATATAACATTATATTTAAACTTAAATAGAAAGTGGTAATGTGTTGTGGATTTAGTACAGGTTTCCAATTTACAACATCATTGAAATCGCCATCCCAACAACCCCAAATCGATGCTTCCAACCACTGTAACGTGCCTCCCCTCCGCTCCTTCACATTGTTTTATTAACGACGCAAAGACACTCACACTTTTTCTATATAAACCCGTAATCCCATCCTCAAAACCCCACAACGTCTACACGAAAGCTTAGTCTAATGCCAACCTATCTACAGGATATTATTATTCGATCCGTTCAGTAATACCCAATACAAAACTCGATCTATTCCGGATTGGGTTCTCTGCATATTCATCTATCTGTACTTTTTCGGTAATGGCTTGCAGTTCATAAGAAGGGCATAAAACTGTCCATGATTTTACAGTCAAGGTACTTTCAGCTTACGTCTAATACTATTCTCATTCAAGTAAATATTGCTATCTTTTTTTCTTTTTAATTTATATGTATGTATAGTTCAGCTTTAGCAAACCATGAAATTCTTCCATAAAAGTTTATAAAATCTATAACCTAACATAATACCTTGCCCTATCTAATCTAGGGCGATCCAATTATAAACACACCAACAAAAATTAAATTTACACTCAGGTAAATGTCACAATAATGCTCGTTCAAAACCTGCTGGGTATGCTCCTTTTACCTCTTAACTCACAAGATGAAAGATCTGTGTAAATTTATACAAGCCTTCACATCTTCCGAGTGCCAAGCCTTTTTCACTCTTGAAGACCTGCAATGATTTGTCAATCTATAAGACTGCTAAGATTCCGACGATTACCTTCCATTATCAAAACAACACAAATGTAGATGTGACCAGTGTGGGGATTTTGCTGACGATGAAGGACGATGCATCGCAGATGTGCTTGACCTTTCTGCCTTTGTACAACACAGACAATCTCAATATTGTTTGCTTGTTAAAATGGAAAGCTTACCTATGTTTCCATTCAAAAAATCTTCATCTGCACCAAGCATGGCATCCCACGTTAGTGGAGAAACTAATAATTATGTTTGCCAACATGAATCTTTTAAAATAAACTTTAATTCCATTTGCTACGCCCCACCTCATTTTAATCATTAATATATCAATTTCTTTATTTTTATAAATTGTTTAAAATTCCAACTTAGTTGAGGGGACATCTCTCAATTTAATTTAATATTTTTATGTGTATTCCAATGATTTTAGCAGACAAAGTTTAGTGGTAAAGGTATCAGAGCATATTAACAATCTGACTGCATTTATTTCAATACACTAGGTATGGCATCAGAACTCTATCCCTTAATAACATGCACATAATTTTAACCAATAAAAATATAGATAAATATTTTTTTTCACATTTTTTGTTAAGAAATGTAGAAATTGATTATTAAAAACTTTCAAATTTTTCAATGCACAAAAAACAATAATTTATGATTGATGGAGAACACTGAGATTAATTATATTTTTGTGGTCACAAACACTATCGTCAAATCTAGACACTACCACTGATGCTAATGTTTGACTATGATGTAAATTTCTAGTATATAATAATGATTGGATATAGATGTAACCAACTTAGTTATTTTGTATTTTTTGTCGTATTTACATTGAAGTATTCGAATGTGAGATATAAGTTGTCATTTTTCATTGATTGATCAAACTGTAGATTTTCATCCTTATTCACCCTTGGAATGAATTTCTTAAGGATGGGTTAGTGGGATCACAGTGTTGAGCTTCTCCAAACACCTCTTTGTCAATGGGCAATGCCTACATTGCCAATACTATAAGTAAGGCCTCAGACTTATGTATTACTCCCTTATGTGTGGATAAGTGTGTGAAGAAGAGTGACATATGTTATATGAAAATGCATGCATTGATATTTATTGTAATTCGACAAATATTGCTCATGGGATAAACTTTGAATGCTTCAGACCTGTGATATGACTGGCCCTATGTTTGATATGAAAATTGGAATGAATAAGTCAGAGTAAAACACTTGTGCAAGCAATTGATATAGCTTTAGTAGGTGTTTTCTTGGTATTTTATAGATGACTAATTGGAAGGCTTAGACTTATATTTATATCACACATTTGTAAACTTTCTTACAATATGGTTCAATAAGACAATTAGGTTGACCCATGGGTTTTGATCATTTTGTAATTTGGATAAATTTTTACAACTGGACACTACCATTGGTAGTAGTGTCCCTCAATGGCTAGTAGTGATTAGAGGGATACAAAATAGATATTGATTTAAAACTGATGGTTAATGATTTTTATAAATTTTTAAGCTTTCTATGCAATTTAAGAGACTTAGATCATCAACATGATATGAATTATACTAAAGATAAGCATTTAGGTATAGTGAGATGGAAAATGCAAGCCTTTTGATAGCAATGAGGTATAAAACTGAAGGGTAGACCAATGATTCATATTTATCAATTCTATAAGTTTTAGATTCTTTAAATATTTACTTTTAGTATTTACACTCTCCTACTCCTCTCCCCCTCCTCCCAATACCTTTTAATATAATAATGCATAAGAATAAAATTACTAGTTTACAGGAAAAAATACGTACCTGGGTGTGTATAACACACCTTGCCTTTTCTTGAGCCCATTGTGATTGCTTTTTTGGTGTATGACGTGAAACCAAGATCATGTTATAGTGTAAATAATTGTATATAATATGAAATTTGAAATAATTAAAATGCTTGAAAAGGAATAAAGCAAAGAAAAAGTACATTTGTGTGTCGATGCAACCATGTTGCCTCTTGATGCTTTGACTTGGTAAATATTCTTCCTTATAAAGCATTGGAGATAGAGAAATATTAAACCTAAACCTTTCATATTTGAATAGGGGATTCAAAGGTATTATGCCTGCAAATTGGTGTAAGGATGAGATGTGACATAACCATTGACATCATTTTCTCAATTGCACAACTCAAGTGTGAATATACATGATCTCATGAGGGTAAGTAATTTAATCAACTCATCCTATAATTTTGGTGAAATTGGATTATTTAATCACTCTAATATATAAATCTTGTGAGTTTGAATGATTTAATCACTTAAACCTATAAAATGAACAAACTGTTGCAACATAAAAAGATGGATAACATTACATCATGGTGTAATCAATGCATTCTGGTTAGTAGACTAATTGATAAATTTATAATTTTTGGTTCACTGATATGGCATATACACCTATGATATATATGATATGCAATATATGTGTCATAAATCTGAAAAACTATGTTTCAAATCTATGAAAAATTTGTCCAATGTACAAGATTCTGAGCTAAGTGTATATATAAATCATGGAATTTGAACTAGAGTTTGTACAAGTGTGGAAGCCATGTTATTATGACATGCCCTCATTGAAATATGGAGATATTAAGTGTATAATTTTTGAGGTCATGTTGTTATAACATACCCCCATTGTAATCTAGAAGCTACAAAAATGTGAAGGACATGGCTTCTACGACATGCTCCTCCCCTTTTGAGGTGAGGGAGATATAAATTAATATGTATATTACTTCGAAAGGATAAGGTAGTCATATATATTTTATGTATGAGTCATGTAAAATATAAGGATAACATGTCGAAGTAGATATATCAATTAAAAGTATAGTATGTGATCAAATCAAGTCCTAAAATTCATGATATAGAACATGGCAATGTATAGAGGGTAATAATACAAGCTCAACAAACAATCAAACACACATATAAGAGCACTCAATATAATTCAGATAAATTGTCCAAGGATACTTCATAGAAGGGGCATGTTCAAATTAAGTATAATCAAAAGGAATAACATATTCAAATGTCTAAGATCAACATACAATGACATATTAAAATGACAAACATATAATAACACATGGGTCAATAGGGAAGGAACATATTCAAATGTTACATAAGAAATACAATAGCAAACAATGTAATACACTCAAGAAAGTGATAAATAGATAAATTATAAATGACCAACATAAACATATTGTACTATTCCATTCATATATACATGTTAGCAAAATGTTAAGTAATGTAGCATATCAGATATAGTTTGAAGGATGTGAACATGTATATATACATGGTTAAGAAATATAAGCTTAAACATGATAATGTTGAAATGACCAAAAAAATAGATGCCCCAAACATACTATTTGACATGAGTAGAGGAATGTTTCAAAATCCATAAATGCATAGAGCTTGTGTTTGGGTATGCCTTTATCACACTCAAAGATGAATGAAACATATCTATATATAGGAATGAAATTATATGTTATCTACAAACATAAAACAAACAACATAGATGCCAATGAGCTTGTAAAATATGGGGATGTTGAATATTTTTGTATTTTCTAATTTCTTTGTATGCTTTTGTATTTTTTTAAATGCCCTCAACCTTAGGTTGCATCATTTTCATTGTCTAGATCATGGCTGGACTAGTGAAAATGGTGCATAATATGCTCTTATTCACTATTTACTTATGAAGTAGAAGAAAAAATGCCATCATGTGGTATATGGATCAATTTTCCATCATGGGAAGAGGAGATACCTTATTTATTTTGGTCAACTTTTGCTTCCATCTGGTATAACCAAAGAGTTCCCAAACTAAATGCATATTCTAATGTGTTTGTCATAATCCAAACCCTTGTCTTGATTACTTTAGAACCACAAGAAATTATTATTATGATGTTCCCTGAGTCTTTCTAACCTCGTTTGTTTTTATGTCCTATTGATCAAAGTGAATTTGTATAAAATGTCTTACATTACAATAGTTTTTTGTTTATGTAGGGTAAACATGGTTATGAAAGAAATAAGCACCACCCATGAATAATGTGGTTGTTAAATATTCTTGATGTGGATGCCTTTTGGTTTATTCAACTTGGGGTGTTTTTGTTGGATGTGTATTATATGACATTTGTATTTTTGGATCTTTTTTAGAATGATCTTGCAAAGGATTATTAAATATTAACTATTAATTTGTGTGTTGTATTGTATACCATTTACATTACATCTCTCAATATAATTATTATTTTGAAAAATATTAATATAAATATATTTTAATAAATTAAAATTTAGCCTTAAAAAATTCTAATATACTTTCTAAGAAAAAAAAATCATTGTCCATAGGAATGACCTATTTTATTAAAATGAAATGTATTCAAAACTAACTTTGACCCCACTTCTCAAATTAACAAAAGGTTAATAGCTTCTTGGAATATCCTGAGTAATAATTATGTCAAGATAAATTTTGACAAAGAATCCAAACATAACATAAGTCTTTTTAGAGCTGGTGGTATCTTCAGAGATAATCTAGGATAAGTGATATCATGTTATGCTTTTGACATGAACATTAGTATTATAACAATTCAGTTGAAACACTAGTGCTCCTATGAGGTTTGAGAACTGCTATTGAATGTAATTATAGGAAATTATTTGTGAAAGGTGATTCTTTTATGATTATCAACATTGTTAAAATGAGAAGATCAAACTAGTGGCAACGCAATTCGATCATTCAATATATCTTCAATGTCATTCCTTTTTTAGGTTTTTTTTTATCTCGTAGCTATCAAGAAAAATTATTAGAAAAACTTTTCCCTATTCACTACCTCCCATTTGATCTTACTATCATCGAAGGAATCAACATTGTAGCTTTTGGAGAGTTTCTTGGTGTCTCAGATTTTCTTTCACAAAGGTATGAAAAATCAAGCATCCAATGATATTATTATAAAAAAAATGGGTACTATGTAAGTGAATGTAAGGGAAAAAACTATGACATATATATATATATATATATATATATATATATATATATATATATATATATATATATATATATATATATATATATATATTCTAAAACAAAGGATGTTGAAACTGATAGGAATGAAAATGGTGATAATGTTTTTTATCACTTGCAACATACTTGAGAAAAAGAACAATGAAATATGTTATTTAGATAGTGGCTATGAAAACCACGAGTGGAAAGAAATATATTTCTAATAAAATAGATAAAGCAATCACTTCTGAAGTTAAAATATTGAAAAATGACAAGTCGTTATTATGGGCAAATAAAGTATTTCCATTTACACCAAGAAAGGTGACAAGAGGTAGAGCTAGGATGTCTATTATCTCCTAGGGTTGAAGCATAAACTCATCAATATTGTGTAGCTATTCCAAAATGGATATATAATGTAATTTGAAGATGGAGAGTGCATAATATATGATATAATTGGTATAAATAGACAAATTAGAGCTTCAAAATGACAAAGAATATGATGTTTTGCATTGAGAGTACAAAATAAGTTTTTTTCCTCATTCAATATAATTGTAATTTGTCAATCCAATCTATTTCAACTCAAATATTGTCATTTGAGCTTCAATGGGATAAATCTTCTTTATAAGAAGTTGGTAGTGGGACTTCCTCTAATTGAACGATCCAATAATTTTTTGAGGGCCACATAATAGGGAAGCAACATAGAAATAGTTTTTCCTCGGGTAAATCATGAAGATCAAATTCTCCACTTGATTTGATATATTCATATTTATTTGGTCCTACAAAAACCCCCTACCTTTCCAAAAATGAATTTTTCATTACATTCATATATGATTTCAACATAAATACATGTGCACATTTTTTAAAGCCTAAAAATTAAGCATTTGATATCTTTAATAAATTTTATGTCATGGTTAAAAAGTAGAGTGAACATTATATAAATATCTTAAGAAAATATAGAGGGAGAGAATACATTTCAAATAAGTTTTTGAACTTTTGTAAGGAAAATGGGACCAATAAATAATTCACAATGAGCTACAGACTATAGCTACATAGTGTAGTTGAGAAACTATTCAAGAGATGGAAAGAAATGTGATAAATACCAAGTGATTAAAAAATGAGTATTGAGCTAAAGATGTATCATAAACACTCTATTTGTTGAATATATGTCCCATAAAAATTGGTAATGATATGATTTTACAAGAGGCATGGAAAAAATGAAATCGAAGGGTTTAACACCTAAGAGATTTTCTATGTGTGACATATGGACACGTGCATAATAAAATGAGAAAAAAGTGGAATGGAAAAGGATAAACATGAATCTTCATCAAATATAGTGAGAAATCAAAAAATTATAGGTTGTACAACCTAATCACAAAGGAATTAGTAATCACTATAGATGTTTAATTCATTAACGATGCAACATGGGATAATTATCATGATTAATATCAAGCACTAACAAGGGTCATTTGACCCACACTTGAGAGAGAACATCAAGTGGTACAACTACTTCTACACCTAACTAGATTCTTATTTCACAAAAGACTGATTCCTCAAGTAGTATTATCTATAATGGAGCATAGGATTCAACTCAAGGGAATTTTTTATCATATTTCAAATCAATGCAACACTCATCCAAAAAATGTACCTTGCAGGAGATATATGAGTAATCAAGGTATGAATAATATGAGAATGACACCATTCATTTTGCCTTATTTTTAGCAAGAGATCTTTTTCACTTTAAAGTAACAATTAAGGACAACAAATGGTTTGAAGCCATGGATGATAAATAGCATGAAATTCAAAAAAATTAGATGTGAGAGTTAGTAAACCTTCTGGCAGGAAAGGAAGTCTTTGGTACTAAGTGGATTTCCAAAACTAAAACTATAATAGAAGGTAAGATTGAGAGACACAATGTAAAGCTATTTTTCAAAGGCTACAAACAATTCCTGAACATGATTACAATGAAACATTTGATCTTATAGTAAGGATAGAAATGGTTAAAACTATCATATCAATAACTACTCAATTTAAGTGGAAGGTGCATCAAATGGATGTCAAATCAACCTTTTAAATGGAGTGTTAGAATAAAAAGTGCATGTGGTACAACCACTTGGTTATAACATTCCATGGCATGAGAACAAGGTTTACAATATAAAGAAAGAACTTTATGGATCAAATAAGCACCAAGGGTATGGTCAACTTCATAGACTCATATTTATTGAGAAGTGGCTTTAGTTTGAGTGATAATAGACTATATATCTACATTGAGGCAAGAAATAAAGGTTACATTCTAATTATTTTTTGTATACATTAGATGATTTAATCTTTATCACACATAAAAATAAGTCTATAAAAGAGTTTAAATTAGTAATGAACAAAGTATTTTAAATGACTAATTTAGGACTATTTAAGTATTTTATTGGCATTGAGGTCAAATAGGTAGATGATGAAATTTTTATATCCAAACCCAAGTATGAAAATGAAATTTTAGATATATTTAGTATGTTAAATAATAAACCAACATTAAAATCAATAGTAACATGCTTGAAATTACATAAATAAGATTGATACAACAATGTAGATCTAATATTTTATAAGCACATGGTAGGAAGTTTAATGTATCTTACAATAACAAGTCATAATATCATGTATGTAGTTGGCTTGATTTCTAGATTTATGGACACTCTAAAAGAGACACACTAAAAAAAAGGCAAATAAGATCTTGAGACATGTTAATGGCAAAAGATGCCATAGAATTATGTGTGTTGATTGAAATAACTTTGAGTTAGTTGGATATATTAATATTAATTAAGAAGGTAGTCTTGATAATACAAATAACATATCTGGATATGTGTTCAATATTGGGTTAGGATACATTTCAAGGGATTTAAATAAGAAACCCATTGTTTCCCTCTCTATGGCTGAAGTTGTGTGTATAACAATAAATTAGTATTGTGTCAAGTTATTTGGATCAAAAGAATCCTATTATATTTTTGTGAGAAACAAGAAAGAGAAATGCAAATATATTGTGATAATTTAGCTTCCATTGCTTTATCAAATAACCCATGTTTCTATAGGAAAAGCAAGCACATAACAATCTGTTTAACCCTAAAATAGATAAGGATCCTACTTAAGTAGATAAGGTTAAGAATATATAAATGACAATGCACAATGATGGTGATCATATTTACACCATGCCAACTAAATGCTAATTATATGTTAAACTTATATATAACATAGGTTGAATTCATTAAACTGAGATAGCCTAAAAATAGTAATTACAACTATACTAGATATAGAAATGACAAAGAAATAATGTACTTAATTGGTTTTGATTCTAACACAACTCTAGATATAGAATAGGTAGGAATTAGACTAGAATAAAATTTAGGAATAATTTATAAATTCTATATTACATTATTCTAGAGCCAGAAACACTAGCATCAACTTGGGATGGTCAACTCGATGCTACTATCTAGATCAAACAACAGTGTCATATATCAAATATGTACTAAAAAGAATTTGACCATTTGTATATTTATGAATTTTTATTCACCTTCACTTTGACCTACATTAGAATCTATTTCATGCACTATTACTCCTCATTAAATTACAAAACCCTAGTTATTCCTCTTTATAGTGACCTTGGGAAAAATGTGTTAGTGTTAACATAGTGCCAAACTGACCCCAAAGATCCCTCTATTAATGATCACTACCTACATAAATAATTCTCTAAAGAGGGCCTTAGACTGATGTAGTTATCCCCACATATTATCTTGTGTGTGAATCACGTAATATGTGAAAATTAAGTACAATAATGACCTAGCTTGTAACTTGGGAAATTGGGTTGTTAGAATGCTCTTTCAATACTTCAGACCTATTTATGTTTTATCCCTATGATTGATATAAAATAGGGTAAAATAGGGAAATAATGTTTTATTGAGTGCTTGATTGAATCATTTGATAAGTTACCTTAGGTCTTTTCTAAGTGTGGAATTAATGAAGAGTGATTATGAATATATAATACTCCTATCGATAAATGTCTTTCATTAAAGACCTTAGTTCAACCATTATGGTATGTTTCATTTTCAAAATAGATGACTTTAGGGCACTAGACACCTACATCATGGTAGGACACTAGCAGTGATGTAGGTGTTGAGGATAAAATATTCTATCCTTGCGATTAGAAAATAACTACATGCTCAAAACATGAAGGGGCATCATATAAGCATATTTTAAGCATTATGGATAAGATAAAATATCTAGGTCATCAACATAAGACTATTTGGACCAAGAGATAGGCTAAAGGGCACAAGATCGAGCAAATGTGAGACTTTTGAAAATGGGAAAGGTGTAGAACTAAAATTAAAAACTAAGGTTTGAGTTTACCAAGTATACAAGACTAATGTGCTACATAATCCATAAATATGGTCTACAAAATTATATATAATTTCTTAAGATAACTAGTTGAAAATGAAGAGATTGAACTTAAATTTTGTAAGTCATATCAATAACTTGTTGATATTTTCACTAAGGTATTTTTAAAATAATTTTTTGAACATATAAGAGATAATTTGGGTGTCATTAATGATGCAAAATAACTCTAGATTGTTTATTCATGCATATTCAAACTGACACAATTAACTATGAACTCTATACAACTAGTTATGTGTTATATTCAAGAAATGCCACACTCACATAGTTAGCTATGAACAATACACAAGCAATCTCATATTCACATAGCCAATAATGAAATATACATAATAGTGTAGAACTCAAATAGGCAACCCTAGACTATATTCATAGGCGGAGAAAGGTTTTATAGAAAATGGTGATGATGTCAAGATTAAGAGGGATTGGTAAAATATAATTTAACCAGAGGACTAGAATTAATTGCACATAATAATTACGTTTTTGAAATATTTTTGGGATCATACAAATTTAGCTATTTAATCTATCACTTCAATGTTGATTAACAATTTAATTAAAATTTCAACATTTTATATTTTGAACCTACATATATTTAGAGTTGAGCAGGTAGATTTTGTACAACATATTTTTGAAGAAGAAAAAAATCAACATAGCATATAAAGAGAATGTAATAACAATAATAATCTGGAAAAGAATAATAAAGTAGAGAAAAATAGAGTGGATGTTTTCCAAAAGAGAAAAGAAAGTAGGAGTTTAGTAGAGGGACAACATAATAGAGTGCGGTATCAAAGTAAAAACAAACCATCTAGAATAAAATATGCATAAGAGAGAAGAACATCAACAATTTTATTTTGGAAAGGAAATTTCTTGAATAGATGTTTATGACAAGTAATATAGAAATATCAATATATTTTAGTTTTGCATGTATCTATTGTGTTTCAATAATTTATTACTTTACAATACAACTATATTTGAAGATGAATTTGAGTTGCCCCTATTTTGGATTTATTTATAAAAAAATTCTATAAAAGTTGTTCTGCTTTAAGTTTATTTCCAAAAAATTGGTATCCTAAATTATTTATTTATAACACAAATAACATGTCAATTAATTAGTTACCACAATGGTTATATGGGTTCTCTACCCAAATGGCCTTTCCATGCAACACATGTACATCGAATATAAATATTTTTCCACATAGTTGATCTCTTCAATGAACAACAAACTTACAAAATCAAAATGATCATATTTATTTTGGAATAAAGTTCATTTTCAAATTGATGTATATATGATAATATTATATTATAATCATATGTATGACTAGACATTTAGTAGGTTGGTTAGTCATGTTGGTAATCACTCTCTCTAGTGCCCAAATAGATGGAATTAAATAAATTGTTAATATCTTTTGGTTATAATAAGGAATGACATATAGGTGGCTCCATATTTCAAAAAAAAATTATATGACCCTTGACATATTCATCTAAGGTGATAATTTACACACACAAAAAAAAAAAAAAAAAAAAAAAAAAAAAAAACTTTTCTCTCTATGGGAGGTGTTATTTTACTTATTAAATTCCAATATTCTCTTCACTATGTTTAAAACATTATTGCATTGTTAAAATAAATAGACAATACCCTCAAAAGTGTAATATATCCTACATATTTTGAAAAAAAAAAATTAAATTTCAATATATAATTCAAGTTAAGATATATTCAGACATATAGTGAAGATGGCATACCTTGTAATAGGGGTCTTGGAAATATTTTGTGTTCATCACCTACACACAAAAACAAAACCACACTATTAAAATCAAATAACATTTAAATAAATATGTTTCCAATATAATGATTCAATGTAAAACTTACCTATCATAAAATTCTTTAAAAGAAAATTATCGGTTTCAAAATATAATACCTCATATTTCTCTCATAATACCTAAAAGCATAATGTATAAACAAAACTCCTCCATAGAGAAAATTTTTAACTGTCAATTTTTTTAGATAGGGGAGTATTGGGGATTTATAAATTCGTGATTAGCTATGTAGATAACATTAGGATACACAATAGTTGCTTAAAAAAACCCATGCATGATATCATTTCCTGGTTGAATAGCCAAATGATTTTTAATTCTAATGGGTTATTTTTCCCTAGACTGACAACAAACCAATAGTTTTGGGATTCTAAACAATGTTTGGATTATCACACATTCTATGGGCCTTAGGATCACACTCCTTAAAATTTTAATAGAAAATTTTTAAATTTAATTGAATTCACTAGTTATATTTAACCCATTTTTTTTAATGTGATGTATATATACTCAAAATTAAATGGTTTTTTTAATCCTAACGTGACTCAATTTTTGATGTTCAATGATTGGGAAAGTATAAAAGGATCCAAATAAATAAATCACTAATGAATATGAACCAAAATATCTAATGATCCAATTTAAAACTATTCCAGCTTATAGTTTATAGCCAATAGATAAATCTATTGATCCAATATAAAATAAGTTTGTGATCATTTATGATTTTTTAAAAATTTACCTACTTTAGTTAGATAGAGATGATATTATAAGCCATGATCCTTTAACACCCCTATGATGTTTTTATAGTCAGGATGAGTTTCCATCAATGGGATGCTTTTCTAAGCTTATGATTCTTTTTTAAGCAACTGAGATGATTTGTTTGTCCTACGATGTTATTATAATCCTATAATGTTTTTACATTAATACATTTTTTTATAATTAGGTGTGATGTATTTATATCAATGCAATGTTTTCATATACTTGCAATGATTTTATAAGATTACATTTTATATTAAGGATAAAAGTGGAGTTTTCTAAAAGGAACTCTACCTTTGAATATAAAATCCATAATCTAGGCCTGAATAACTAGATAAAGCAATCATTAATTGAGAAACAAAACATAAAACTAGAATAAGGCTAATTCATAGCCAACTCATAGAATCTTCATAGAAAATTAAGAGCCCACGACTAATAGAAAACACCAAAAATATAAGACTAAGAATCATACCCATGAAGGGTACCATTCCAATTTATCAACATCTCTTTTAGGATCTACTCCATAGTGTTCATCTCTTGCTCTGTGATCTTGGAGATATCTTTTCTTTTTTTAATTTTCTTTCTAGTACCTTGTTCATGAGAAGTTTCTTTGAGAATCCAAATAAGAGCACACATACTTGCCATATAGTTTCTCACCAAAGCCTTGTTATGCTTAACTAACATTTTAATATTATATTTTATCTCCAAATTATCTTCTTCTAAAGTGCAAAACCTTTTAACCATTGCCTTCACATTGGAAATAATCTATTGAATACTCTTATTTAGTTCGTTAGACTCAAAAAATTTTCTAATGGATTCTTTGATCAATATATGGTCTATTTTGACTATCTTATGATAGATCTATGAATATCAATTTCTTACCATATGGATTTAAGGATTTTGTTCTTATCATCTGTCACTATTTTTCCCTCAACATCCCCTAATTTCCTCTTATTATTGGACCAAATTTTCTCCATGTTGGTGGTAATGGGTTCCTATGCCTTTAGGATATTAAGTCCTTCAACTAATTCCTCCATGCCTTCATTATAATCCCACAATTTTTACTCCTATGTAACTACCTTTTTATCCATAGACTTAACCTACACCTTCTCAACTCCTTTTTTGGTGACTTACTCTGTGATCACCAAAGTTGTTTAGTGGGATATTTGGGGATTTGTTGCCCCAATTCATCCATTTGAGGAAGTTTTTTTAGCATCATTCTTTCAAAATTAGCATACCTCCATAAAAATATTATTATAGCTTGGTGTAGATGGAATATGTCTTTCCCTCTTTTGGTCTCCAACATTTAAATATCCATCAAGGATAGAATGTATTTGAGGATGCTGACTCGAGAATGGTGTTTAAATAAATTTATAAAAATAAAATAAAACACTTGAACGACATTATACCTACCATTGAGAGCAATAAATTTCATGACTTGTTTAGTGACTAGATCAAAGGGATGAAGAATTGAGTCTCTAAGAAAGCCATGTTAGAATGGAATGAGGATCTCACATTCAAACAATAACTTCTTTACTTCATCATTTATGTCCTTATTTATTTTATAGATTTTTTTGCCACTAGTTTACATACATGTGACATGCCCTATATGTTCCTTTTTGACTTCAAATTAAATATCCTTCATCTTTACCATCTTACCGTCCCACCCTTCCATGAACATTCTTGAGACACGAAGATCATGACCTTCAAATTTTTGAATAAAATTACCAAAACCCCCAACCTTTAGGATCTTTCATAACTCTAAGTCCATAGCCAAGGTCTATACTGATGATAGTTCAAACCTAAAAGGGTCTCTTCCTATCCTAGTAGCTTTCTAATTCTTTTCAAATAAGTGGTTACTATGATAAGCCTCTGAATGATTAGATTTATTAATCTAAAGAATTAAGAAAACATGTCAAGAGATAATATGATTCTATCAACTATTACCACTCATCATGAATATCTTCCATCCCATAATTTCACATGAGTTTGCCTAATAATAGTTATGCCTTCATAATTACACTATTTACCAATGGTGGGGATAGAGTACTCCTAGATTTACCTTGGGATGGTGATCAATAATGATGGTTTTAGATCCCAATTATTAATCTCATTATTCATACTATTACTACTATTATTTACCAAAGTAGCTAGGTACATGAGTAATAAATGAACCAAAATTTTGTATATAAAACGTAGGCTCAACTAAGAGATGATTTTCTAAGACTATATTTATTTTTCATCACCATGATTATTTTGCATCATTGTGAGATTTTTCCATCATTATGATTATTTTCTAACCCCACAATTCTTGACTAAGCTTGTTATGCTTTTCCAATTCTTAAGATGTTTTTGCAATGCATTATCTTTTTTTTTAGAAGAGTGATGGTTTTTCAGGCATGTGAATGTCATTATAGAAAAGTAAAACTTTTACTAGCATGAAAATATTTTACATGTATGTGATGTTTCTCTAAAAATTCAATGATAACAATAAGATAAAAAAAAAAATTATGAGAAAACGGTAGGTAATCATGAAACCTCATCAAAGAAAAAAAAGAAACACTATATCACCCTCAAGATCTACACTAGGACCAACTACAAAATATTCTTTGTATTAAAAAAATGTGATAATTCAAGACTATAAATTTACATAAGCATGCACACTAACTTGTTTTCATGAATTGAATGTATGAAAATATTCAAAATTAATCTTCTCAGATGAATATGCGTAGGATAGTTGCATTATAACTATACAAGTACCTGCTAGTTTACGATCCTAGGATTAAGTTTAGGGTTTCAAAATAACACTTCACTTAGGTTTCTCCAAGGTTTAAATGTATCTCACCATTAGATGTAGAACATCCAATAATAAAAATATTCCATATAAGATTACATTTATGTGTTGTCAAAGTAAAAAAACATAATTAAATTTGGAACCTTGATTTCTAATTAATCTTCATTATTATTTAATTTCATCATTATCTCATTCAATTAATATTCAATTATTACAAAAATATTAAATATATGATGATATAAATATTTTACTCATGCAATTGTGGTTCCCTTAATATTATCTCAATTCTAGTATTATTATACACTTACTCACTTTTATCAAGGTTTTGGTCAATATGTGTTTCATAAATTCCAACTACCCCATGGTAGATGATTTATATGCTCATTCTTCAATAGTGATTGTATTGGATTTGATATTTAGAAAGTCAAAAATTAACTATTTTATCACTTAATTGGTAGTCGAGTTGGTATCCTGAACATAGTTTGCATCCTTGAAAAGTTTTCACCTTTGAGTCTTCCTCGCGATGCTCCCATGCTTTAACATCCCATAATGTGATTTATTACATTTTGACATCCCACAATCTAATGTCCCACACTCTTATCACATTTTGCATTATGAATTTTCATGCTATGACATCCCATATTTTGTCATCATGTGCTCTGACATCCTAAGAGACTCTTTATTGATATATTTATAGAGTTTTGATTTGACCCTTAAGTTTTTGTTTTTAAAACATTGTTTTTTTTCTTCCTAGAAAACATATAAGCACCTTCCAAATCACTTAGGTTTGGTGTTCTAGTGAGCAATTACATTTACAAGTTTATTTATTTGAGATCAAAATCGACAAATGGTATGCTCTATGCTAAGCAAGATAAAAAAATTCTACTTGAGAGAGGAAAAAATAAGTCAATAAGTTTTAAGTACCTTACTAAACACCTTGGTTTGGTGTTTTTGTGAGGACTTATATTTACATGTTAATTGACATGAGATCAAAATCCACAAATAGCATATTCTATGCCAAGAAAGTTAAAAATGTCCACTTGAGAGAGGTTACAATAAGTCAATAAGTTTTAAGTACCTTGACAAGCACATGAGTTTGGTGTTTTGGTGTGGACTTACATTTACATGTTGATTGCCCTAAGATCAAAACACATGAATGGTATTAACTATGCCAAGAAAGCTAAAAACCTCCATTTATAGGTTCATCATGCTGAAGAGGAAGATCCACAACCAGTTAATGAGGTGGAGATTATAGCTCCTAGAGTGGAAAATCCATTTTCTAATATAAGCAAGGACTTGAAGAAGATTTTACCCCATAAGTTTGATGGGAATTAGTTAGGTGAAGGAGCTAAGAATTGGTTAAATGAGATGGAAATATACTTTGACTTGTGGAAATAAAATGATGCAACTAAAGTGTTTTGGGGATCCTACCAACTAATATGAGAGGCAGGTAGCTAGTTGACTAACACAAAGGAATTAAATGGAATAACCAAGGAAATTTTCACCTAGGATCAATTTGTCCACCATTTCAAGAAAAGATGGTTACCCTAGTTATTCTTTGATGAAAAGATGACTGAATTTCATAACCTAAAGTAAGGAAGCATGTCAGTCCAATAGTATTGGGATAGGTTCTCCAAATTACTGAAGTAGGTGCCCATGTACCAAAGGGATGAAAGAGGTCAGACTAAGAAGTTCATCTTAGGACTAAATACAAACATAAGATCAAAAGTAGATATGTGTGGCCCTAGGAAAATGAATAAAGTTCTATAAATATCCCTTAAACAAGAATAAAAGTTGCATGCCTTAGTTATGATAAGAAAAAAAATAATAATGACAAAAACAAATCCTTCAAAAAGAACCCAGATTTCAAAAGAAATCAAGTTGTGGATAAGAACCCAAGAACAAATCTAACAGGCAGAGCACCCCTACCAAATCAAGATCAGAGGGATATAGAATAAACACTATGGAGTTGATGGAACTTAAAATGCAACTAGAGGAACTCTTAAGTAAATGATTGATTAGGCCAAGTGTGTCTCCTTAGGGAGCACTAGTCTTGTTTGTTAAAAAGAAAGATGGAACTCTAAGGTTATGCATTGACTATAGAATGTTGAATATGGTCATAATAAAAAATGGATATCCCCTACCTCCAATAGAAGACATTTTTGAGTAGATGAAAGGAGCAAATTTTTTCTCAAAGATAGATCTTCAATCAGGGTATCATCATCTAAGGATTAGGGAGGAGGATATTCTAAAAACTGCTTTTAGGACCAAATATGGACACTATGAGTTTAATGTAGTACCATTTGGGGTAATAAATGCTCCTTTAGCATTTATGAACTTAATGAACAGTGTGTTCCATAATTACTTGGATAAGTTCATCTTAGTGTTCATAGATGATATTCTAATTTACTCCAAAAATGAGGAAGAACACTTAACACATCTTTGGTTGGTTCTTCAAAGGTTAAGAAAAATTAAACTATATGGTAAGTTGTCTAAATTTGCATTCTTTAAGAAGGAAATCCACTATCTAGGCTACATTATATCCAAGGAAGGAATTATAGTAGATCCATACAAGATAAAATCAATAATGGAATGGCTAATTCCCAAGAATGTATCAAAAGTAAGGAGTTTCAAGGGGTTAGTAGGTTATTATAGGAGATTTGTTGAAGCCTATTATATGATAACCAACCCGATTACGTCATTGAAAATAAAAGGTAAGAAGTTTATATGGACGGAGCAGTGTGATAAAGCTTTCTAGATTCTGAAGGAAAAGTTGACGACGGTACCCATCTTGAAGGTACCTGATCTAAATGAACCATTTGTGGTTGTAACAAATGTGTCAATCTAAAGATTGGGTGGATTACTCACTCATAATGATGGTGTAATAACATATGAGTCTAGGAAATTTAAGACCCATGAAGTAAATTATGCCCCTCATGACTTAGAATTAGTAGTAATTTTTCACACCTCATAAAAGTAGAGGCATTTCTTTATTGGAAAGCCTTTTGAACTAAAAACTAACCATCAAGTTTGGTGTTTTGGTGAGGAATTACATTTACATGTTGATTTCCCTAAGATCAAAACACATGAATGTTATTAACTATGCCAAGAAAGCTAAAAACCTCCATTTGAGATAGGCTATAATAAGTCAATAAGTTATAAGTGCCCTACCAAACAACCTAGTTTAGTATTTTGGTGAGGACTTACATTTCTAGGTTCATCACATTGAAGAGGAAGATCCACAACTAGTTAATGAGGTGGAGATTGTATTTCCTAGAGTGCAAAATCCATTTTCTAATATAAGCAAGGACTTGAAGAAGATTTTACCCCATAAGTTTGATGGGAAGTAGTTAGGTGAAGGAGCTGAGAATTGGCTAAATGAGATGGAAAAATAATTTGACTTGAGGATCTAAAATGATGTAACTAAGGTGTTGTGGGGATCCTACCAACTGAAAGGAGAGTAAGCTAGTTACCCCAAGGAAATAAATTTGACCTAGGATCAATTTGACCATCATTTCAAGAAAAGATGGTTACCCCAGTTGTTCTTTGATGAAAATATGACTAAATTTCATAATCTAAAGTAGGGAGTCATGTCAGTCTAATAGTATTAGGATAGGTTCTCCAAATTACTGAAGAAGGTTCCCATGTACCAAAGGGATGAAAAAGATCAAACTCGGAAGTTCATCCTAGGACTAAATACAAACATAGGAAAATAATTAGATATGCATGGCCCTGGGAACATGAGTAAAGTGATGGAAATATTCCTTAAACAAGAATGATAGTTGCATGCCTTAGTTGTGACAAGAATTTTTTTTAACAATGACAAAAACAAAGCCTTCAAAAGGAACCCAGATTTCAATAGAGAGTAAGTTGTGGATAAGAACCCAAGAATAAATCTAACAGGCAGAGCACCCCCACCAAATCAAAATCATAGGGATACATAATGAACACTATGGAGTTGATGGAACTTCACATGCAACTAGAGGAAATCTTAAGTAAAGGATTTATTAGGCCAAGTGTGTCTCCTTGGGGAGCACCAGTCTTGTTAGTCAAAAAGAAAGATGGAACTCTAAGGTTATGCATTGACTATAGAATTTTGAATAATGTCATAGTTAAAAATAGATATCCCCTACCTTGAATAGAAGACCTTTTTGAGCAGATGAAAGGAAAAATGATTTTCTCAAAGATAGATCTTCGATTAGGGTATCATCAACTAAGGATTACGGAGGAGGATATTCCAAAAATTGCATTTAGGACCAAATATGGACACTATGAGTTTATTGTAGTACCATTTAGGGTAATAAATGCTCCTTTAGCATTTATGAACTTAATGAATAGTGTGTTCCATAATTACCTGGATAAGTTCATCTTAGTGTTCATAGATGACATTAATTTACTCCAAAAATGAGGAAGAACACTTAGCACATCTTTGGTTGGTTATTCAAAGGTTAAGAGAAATTAAACTATATGGTAAGTTGTATAAATGTGCGTTCTTTAAGAAGTAAATCCACTATCTAGGTGACATTATATCGAAGGAAGGAATTGTAGTAGATCTAGACAAGATAAAAGCAATAATGGAATGGCCAATTCCCAAGAATGTATCAGAAGTATGGAGTTTCATGGGGTTAGTAGGTTATTATAGGAGATTTTTTGAAGCCTATTATATGATAACCATCCTGATTACGTCATTGCAAACAAAAGGTAAGAAGTTTATATGGATAGAGCAGTGTGATAAAGCTTTCCAGATTCTAAAGGAAAAGTTGATGACGGCACCCATCTTGAAGGTACCTGATCTAAATGAACCATTTATGGTTGTAACAGATGTGTCAATCAAAGTATTGGGTGGAGTACTCATTCATAATGATGGTGTAATAGCATATGAGTCTAGGAAATTCAAGACCCATGAAGTAAATTATGCCCCTCATGACTTAGAATTGGAAGCAATTTTTCACACCTTACAAAAGTGGAGGCATTTTCTTATTGGAAAGATTTTTGAACCAAAAACTAACCATCAAGGGATAAAGTACATATTCACCCAACCCAATCTAAATGCTAGGAAAAGAAGGTGGTTGAAGTTCTTAAGTGAGTATGATTTTAAAATTGAGTATATTAAGGGAAATGAAAATAGGGTTGCTAATGCTTTGAGTAGGAGAAGGCACCTAATGAATATAAAAAATCATAGATTTAATTTCAAAGATCAATACTAGAAGGGAAAAAAAAGTATCCTTGGTATAATCAAGTCAGGGTAGTGAAAGATGGAAATTCATAAGGACCAAGAACTGGAGGATATACCTTGGATGGTGAGTGTTTGCTTCGATATAAGAATAGGATCTATGTTCCAGATGTAGAAGACTTAAGAAGGATAATTTTAACTAAAACTCATGATGTACCATACTCAGGCCATCCAGGGGTAAACAAGTTGTATGCTGATCTTAAGAAGCTATAATTTTGGTAATGAATGAAAAGAGATATAGTATTGTATGTATCACGATGTTTGGAATGTCAAAGGGTTAAAGTGAAACAACATCATCCTATAGGACTTTTATACCCACATGACATTCCATAGTATAAATGGTAAGTTGTCAGTATAGATTTCATACAAGAACTACCTATGACATCCTACAGGCATGATGTTATTATGGAGGTAATCAACATTGCTTACTAAGGTGGCACATCTCATACCCAGAAGCTTGACTGATGATGCACCAAAATTGGCCAACCATTTTGTCAAGGAAGCAATAAGATTACATGGATTTCTAGAAAATATCATATTCGATAGAGATTCTAGATTTACTGAAAGGTTTTGGATCACCCTATAGTCAGTTTTAGGTACACAATTGAACTTTAGTTCTACATTTCATCTTGAGACAGATGGACAAATAAAAAGGACAAATCAGGTTGTATAAGACCTCCTAAGGATGTATTGTATGGATCAACAAACTAAATGGGAAACTTATCTTCCATTGGTAAAATTTTCCTATAATAATTCATTTAAAGCATCTTTAGGTATGGCTCCATTTGAAGCTCTTTATGGGAGAATTTGTCGAACATCCCTTAGTTGGGATAACCTTGAGGACATAATAGTAATCGATCTTGACATGTTGAAAGACATGGAGGAACAGGGGAAACTTATAAGGCAGAGGTTAAAGGAAGCATCAAATAGACAAAAGAGTTATGCAGATAGAAAGAGAGTTCAAAGAGAATTCTTGGTTGGTAACAAAGTGTTTTTTAGGGTCACACCGCACAAAAGTTCCATAACTTTTGGCAAGAAGGTGAAGTTAGCTCCTCGCTTTGTAGGACCTTTTGAGATATTAGAGAGAATCAACCCAGTAGCTTATTGATTGGCCTTGCCCCCACAACTAAGTCGCAGTCATGATGTCTTCCATGTGTCACTTCTTAAGAAGTATGTACCTGATAATAAACATATTTTGAATTGGAATGCCTTGCAAGTCTTAGAGTTTGGTAGAATAACAATCGATTCATACAGTGTACTGAAGAGGCACCAGTACTAGCTATGCAATAGATAAATTGATCAGTGCAAGGTGCAGTGGGATCAATATGACGAAGGAAGTGCAACTTGGGAAGACACTGCAGAAATGAAAAACATGTTTCCATAATTATTTTAAATTTGTGAACTTAATCAAAATTTTGTAGTGCATTGGGACAATGCATAATTTAAGGGAGGGAGCATGTCACAACCTCCCTTTCTACACCATAAACTTGTGACACGTACTTTGGTTCCGGACCTCATTTTATATTTTATTGTCGAATTAAGTTGATGTGACAAATAATATAGCTCTTGTATTATTTTCAAATTATATCAGGTAGATCGACGGGGAATCATGAAATCAAGGTATGAACTTAATTTCATTTTTTCCAAATTTTTCCAAAAATTCATACATACATTAAGTCATGCAAATCTAGCAAATTAATTTTTATTGAAATATGTCTGAGTTTTTATTTTTAGTAAAAAAAGAAAAAAAATTACTTTTATTTTTGTTATTTTAATTAGTTTATTTACTTCAAATAAATTTAAAGAATATAATAATAATAATAATAATAATAATAATAATAATAATAATAATAATAATAATAATAATAATAATAATAATAATAATAATAATAATAATCCACCTCTCTTTTCTCATGCAACGTATTAACGATTAACTACCACATTTTATTAGTTTGACGTCACATAACCGGAAGTCGAAGCATAAATCATGGACGATTCAACAGATTGATTGCCACATAATAACATTGAATTTAAAAACCATAAATGAAAGGAGATTGGTGGAATTATGGAAGTTCAGCTCTGAGTTTAAAAGATGACTGCCACCAAACTAGGAGATCGAACCCCTGTTTAAAGTGAGGCTTTGCATGTTTTTAAGCTTATAAAAGGGTGACCAGCGAAGATAGAAGGGACAGAATAGAACAGAATAGAAGGACGCAATAGAAGAGCCGAGGAAGAGATTATAAGGGGAGATCAACGCATTACAGCAGAAGGAGAAAAAAATTTAAAGCAGAGAATAATGCAGTGCTGAAAGATATACAACGATCTGGTAAGGTGGACGCTTAGGAGGGGTTTGATGCCTGGGGAGGAAGGCAGATCAACAGCCAGTTCGACCAATAAGCATTAACATTGCTGCCATATCAAATTTTGTTGTTTTCTTTATTTTTCTCAGGCCAAGGTTAGCGCAGCCGCCGTAGCATTTGTCTCAGCTATTTCAATCCAAGCGGAAGCACCATCCATCTCAGGCAAGGATTCCAACGGGTATGATTTATTGGTTTATTTAAATAATAGGTCAAATATTTTATTTTTGGTAGCGGGAATATTCTTTATTAAACTTTATCCATATTTTCAAGTTTCAATATTTGATCTAATTTACAAATATTATAAGGAAGCAATTTACAAAATTCATATCTATATTTGGAACGGTAATTTATTTTAAAACTCTTATCATGTTACTTAGAATAAGTTTAAATTTTATATTTATGATTAGAAGTTGTCAAAATTAATTCTATAATATGTTACGTAAAGAGATAAATATCAATTAAAAATTATATTATATAGTTGAAAAAAAAATCTATTATTAGTACGTTTTTTTATTGGAACTAAAATTCTTGTTATTATCATTGAGAATAGCAAAATAATATACTCTTAGTAAAGGAACTATTTAACGTTAAATTGAAATTTGATATAGCATTCTCAAACTTCATGTGTATAGGTTATCTCATAGAAAAGGTTACCTAAGTAGACTAAAGGTATGATTGTTGTTGTATATCAACATGATGACTAAAGTAGGAATATATGTTACAAAATTGATTCTACTTTTCTACCAAAGAATTTGCCTTTGAAATACAATGCAATTAATTTACTTTCAAGTATTATTTACCTATTAAGTCTCAAAACTTAGATCAAGAAGTTAGGGTGTTAAACAAAACTACATATTGTTCGGTACAAGCAGTGCCTCTAGCTCACATTTACTAGTAATGCCGTTGCACTTGAGCTATTGCATCCATAGCCTAATATAGCTGCAGTAACGACAGCTCGACACCATCCCTATAAATTGTCAGGGAGAAATAAGGGACATGTCATGTCTTAAAGATCAAGGGGTGGGATAATCCCTCTTGATCAGTAAACACTAATAAATATAAAGTAATAACTCATTTTACCTTAGAAGAATCTAACATGTAAACTTATTGAAATAAAATAGGAAAATACACTTCTTATTCAAAACTCGGTACCACCATAAAAGAGCAACAAAAACATGGATAGATAACGTTAAACTGATCATTATCAGGAAACTACCATCCATTTGGGTCTCAGATAACAAAACACTAGCAACAACAATTGTATGAATTAGACTGTCTAAAAAGAAGAATCAAAAAGTGTTGATGTAATCAAAAGTGGGAAGGGAATGTAGTTGCAAATTTTATTTCTAGGGCTTTTACTTGTTAAGGATTTAAGGTTGGTCAATTAAACAAGCAACTAGTTATGTAACTGATGCTTTTGCACTCCCAATGGGTAACAATCACAAAATTAACTATTTGAGAAACTGAGCCCTAGATAGGGCTGTATACCCAGATCAACAGTTCACATGAAACTTAGATCAGAAGATAGAACTACATAAATATTACACCTTCATCTTATTTGGAAGCAAGTATGTAGCTAGTCTGAGAAGTGAAGAAGGCTTCCAGTACGTAGGTGAATAGGATGGATTTTGGGTTGTACACTAAACAAGATAAAAATAATTAATAAAAAACAAGACCATTTCTAATAAGAGCCTAGTTTAGACAAACACAACAAAGATAAGAAATACTTATGATATACTCAGAAGGATTCCAGTTGGATCATTGTTATTCTCGAGGCTTTAGACCAAATTTTGAGGTAAAATGTGACCATTGTTGTATTCTCCTATCATGATGACCTCGATGATTATCTAGTAGGGATGAGTTATGAGCAGTGAGAGACTCAAGATCTGATTAATCCCTTTGAGTTAATTCTCTATCCACAACATATCCTACACATATGTAGATGCCTAACCTGTATGGTTGGATGCTTTCCCAATTGGCAAAAAATTACCTAACCCATATGGTTGGATGATTGCCTGGTTGGTAAAAAATTACTTGACCCATATGGTTAGATGCTTGCCTTGTTAGTAAAAGATACCTGAGTTATATTCATAGACAAACACTAAATGTAATGTGTGTGTGTGTGTGTGTGTGTGTGTGTGTGTGTGTGTGTGTGTGTGTGTGTGTGTGTGTGTGTGTTTGTGTGTGTGTGTGTGTGTGTGTGTGTGTGTGTGTGTGTGTGTGTGTGTGTGTGTGTGTGTGTGTGTGTGTGTGTGTGTGTGTGTGTGTGTGTGTTTAGGATAAGTTTCCTACCTTTTGTGCCTTAGATATTGGTATCAGAGCATCTATGTTTTCGGCCCCCACTTATTGGTATCAAAGCCTATTATTTGGTCCCTAGATATTGGTATCCATAAATTATAAGTACCTTTCCAAGAACCTCAATTCAATATTTTGGTGAGGACCTACATTTACAAGTTCATGAACCTAAGATATCTCAAACATGGCATTATGCATGACTTGCATGTGTTAATGGCTCCTACAAACTCGTTATGATCATGACATAATCTCAAAAATGTAGAGGAACCATTAAGTAATGTATGCAAATTTGTTTGGTGTGGCACTAATTACACATGCTAAGATAAAGGCGTTTCTTTATTATTGCTTAGTGAAAAGGTTAGTATCAAGATATGAGATGCTATCTTTCATAGATAATTTTATCGATGATAATCAAATCAAGATAGCTAAAGAAGATCAAGAGAAAACTTCATTTACGATACAATGGGGTACCTTTTGCTATATAATCATGCATTTTGGATTAAATAATGTTGGAGTACATACTAATGAACTATGACCCACATTTTTTATGATCTAATTCATAAAATATTTGAATACTACATTGATTACTTATTAGATAAATCAAAAGAGAGACAAGATCATGAAATTATTTTACGATAAATTTTGGAATGGTTCAGACAATAAAATGTACACCTCAATCCCAAAAAATGGTTCTTTGGTGTCACAACTAGTAAATTATTGGGGTTTATAATATGGTATTGAGGTAGATCTAAAAAAATTCAAGGCTATAATGAATATGTCTCTTCCTACAAAATTAAAGAAACTTGATTTTTACAAGGAAAAATCCAAGACATGCATCATTTTATGGCACATCTAGTAGATAATACTCAGTAATTCAAAGATTAATCAAGAAGATACCAAATTCAAATGGGATATTACATGTCAAGAAAGATTTGATATAGTCAAATAATACTTATTGAATCCATATGTATTGATACCACCCATACCTAATATGTCTCTTCTCCTTTACATTTAAGTGATTGATCATGAACTCAGTGTATTCTTGGCATAAAATGGTGACCATCATAAAGAGAGAGCTATTTACTACATAAATCACACACTTGTTGATTATAAACAAAAGTGTTCATAAATATAAAAACTCTAGTTAGCACTCGTATTTGATACATAAAATATTTGACACTATATGATCAATAATGAGACAAGGGTTATTACAAAAGTATATCATTTAAAATTTCTCATGTCCAAATGACATCTTTTTCTTTATATCTATAAATGGGTAATGTTACTCATAGAATTTGATTGAAAATATAGCTTAAAAAAATGATAAAGGGATGGATAATTTTATGTCAATTGGAAATATCACCATTGTTAGATACCAATCCTATCAATGATAATCTATGTGATGATTTCATAGCTTACAACACCAATTTTGACACATGGATAATTTTTTTGATGGTTATAGATATGCATTAGGCACATGAGCTGAAATTGCATTTATCAATACACTTGGGAACATAACACCACTTACATATCAGCTAAGTTTTTCATACATAAATAACATCATGGAATACAAGGAACTTATCCTCGATCTCTAAGTAGCTCAGGCTCTCCAAATAAATACTATTAAGGTCTATGGATATTTTTAGTTAGTTGTCAATCAAGTTACATATGTTTACTGAACCAAGGAAGAATGTTTAATTCACTAAATAAATATGGCTCAATGTCTACTAGCTCAATTTGAATATTTCTCTATTGAAAATAACTCTTAAAAAGAAAATCATCACACTAATGCAGTGGTAAGTGAGACATCATTGATCTTCATTGACATCAATGATGACAAGGATATATTTACTATAAAATAACTATAGTCACCATCAATATCCTAAGCCAACCTCATATCTCTATTAGTTTTATCTACCACACACAATAAAATAGCATCTGAATGGTTTCTTGATATATATAATTTTTTACATAAGTCTATTATTCTAGATACTTTCATCATGAATGATAATTACAAATTATACATGCATACCCTATGTTATGTCATCATCTGTAGGGACCTATTTAAATGACCTTTTGACAGACAACTAATATGATGTTTGACATCTAAAGAAATTAAGTTGTACATCCATCAAGTATACAACAATGAATGTGGTGGCCAATTTAGTAGGAAACCAATGTCACATAAATTAATCTATTAAGGATATTATTAGCCCACCATAGAATAATAATTCCAATAATATGCTAAACTGTGTGATAAATTTTAATGACATGGCAATTTATGCCATGCTTCTTCACATTAATTACAACCTATTATCTTTCCATGGCCATCCATGCTATGGGGATTTTATCTAATTGGTAAAATCAACCAAAAATTAGTATAGTACACAAATTTATCATCACAAATATAAATTACTTTACTAAGTGGGTGGACGCAGTCCCATTGCAATCTACAAAAGGAAAATATATATGTCATTTTCTCATGAAGAACATCATCCCTATTTCGACCTACAAATGGCCATCATTATATATAATGGAACAAAGAATAAAATACTAGATAAATTTGATCTATAATATAAGATATGACACATGTCTCTACTCCATATTACCGACAAGGTAATGGTAAAGAAGAAGCTATAAAAAAAATACAAACAATAGTATCCTGAGCAAAAAATTTACCAAATTTAGGGATGATTGGCATAATTAAATTGTCTATGCACTATGGCCTTACCAAACCAATATTTTCACATCGATAAGAGCCACTCCTTATTCACTTTTTTATATAACTAAATTAGTTATTCTATTGGAATTAGAAATCCCATCCCCATGAGTTTCTCTAAAAGGGTTTATCACAGATAACCAATAAATATAAAAACATCTACATGAGTTAGAATAGTTTTATTACACATGCATCCAAGATGCAAAGCACCTTAGAACATACCATAAATGAATCTAATGGTCATATAATATCTGTTTTTATAAAAGAGAATTTTAATTCAAAGATCTCTTTCTCAAAGAGAACCTTAGAGACGTCAATGCCAAAGAAGAAACAAAAGGAAAGTTCAAACTAAATTAGTTTGGCCCCTACTTAATCATAGAAAATTTTATCCTCAAGGTATACCCTATAGCCTCACTTGATGGTAAGGAAGTGAATAATCCACTAAACATTACGCATATAAGGATATTATATATCTAAATAACTCACAGTCTACTTTTACATAGTTTCTCTTACCTTATACTTTGTATATAGTTTCACATTCATGTTGATTATACATAACTAAAACATAAAAATAATATATCCTATTCAAAAATACAAAAATATTCAAATATTTTTTCATAAAACACAAATTTTAGCTTTTATCCATTTCCATGTTTACATTCCTTTTAATTTCCAAGTACTACATATGCTATCTATGCTAGTATATTTAGTTTTATCATAAATACATTCTTCACTTATTCTCTTTGAGTTTTTTATGCATCATTATAGGACTCATTTCCTCTACACAAATCTAGATTTTTTACTATCTACCCATTGGGGGCACATACATAGATATATAGATTCAACATTGATACATTCACCCATTGGGGGCATCATACTATACAGCTTCCATTTTGCCATGTTATATCTTTCTATACTCCATATCACAAATTTAACATTAATTATATCTTGATATTCATCATCCTATACTACTAGAATATTTTCCCAACTAGTACTACTATAGACTTAACTTGTGTACATTTTTGCTCTTATATGGATTTATACCACATGTTCATGCATACTTTTATTTCTAGTTTTCGTAGTTTATATTTGATTGTGTCTCTTTTATTCTACATCTATTCGAGGGCATTTAAATACGTCGTTATTATATGACTCTAAGCCAATTATTTTCATTATGTGTATGTTTTGGACATGTTCCCATGTCCTTATGTGTGCCTTCATGATTGTGAATGTGAACGTTTGAGCATGTCCTTCTATGTGGCTCTAAGCCAAGCTTGATTTCTCTTTGTCTATGTGGACATTTAAACATGTCTTTGTATATATGCTCTTTTTTGTATTTAGGGACATGTGCCCATGTCCCGTGTATTATGGGCTCTTTGCCTACTTTATGTTTATCATGTGTTTTTATGTATGCTTTCATGTATATGTCATGGACATCACACTTATGTCTATCTTATTACACTCGCATCAAATGTTTTATGTCATGAGGGACCTTATACAACTCCCCTTCCTCCTTGGGTTCCTTGATGGACATCATGCCCCATCCCCCAAGGTATTTACTAAGATTATACTCAATTTTTATTTTCATATACATACTTACATTGTTATATCTATCTTGACAACCTTGTGAATGTTAGATCTAACATACATCATATATTAATAATTTATGTTTAGATTATCTAGCATTTTGATGTCATGTATACACATTATATTAGTTTATCATGTAGATATCACATTTTTTCAGTCTAATACACATGATGCATAGCTTTTATTTTGAGGACATTTATTGTAGATATTCAACAACACCCCTAAAAAGAAGGGAAATTCATAGGGGCTTATCATAAAGATTAGACCATCCTAATGCACTCACAACATAGTTTTTATCATATAGACATAGATTATAGAGCTCAGATCTAAGAAAACATAGTGAAAATAGTCAGACATAGATCAGTCTTAGTTTTACATAGAAATAACACATTTGGGTAATAGTGTAGTATAGAGGACACTATCACAATGCATTATTGACCAAGGAACCATGTTATTGCCCAGTAGCCCCAAAAATAAAAAATTATAAACTTTATAGAAAGGTACAATAGTTATAGTTAATATTTGCATAGTCTCAATCAAAAATGATTAAATATCCTCAATTTATGCTCAATTATACATAAATTACACATGTTTAATTAGACTAGGGGCATCCTTTGTAGTATGATCACTCATGTTTCAATTTTAGATATATAGATAGAAATTATTATGTCTCAATCCAAAATCTATATGCACATATATCATATGTGGGGGAGTGTGTGTAGCACATTGTTCTCATATGTTTAGTTTGACACTAGTACTCTCATATGGAAGGGAAACTTTATGTCATTATCCATGTTTTTACTCTAGACACCATTTTCACAAGGTTCACACCATATTGATACCTTATTCTTTCTAAAATGGTTAGCATTACGAAGTAGTCCTAAAACTACATTCTCGAGTTCTTGAGTGGCCCTTGAGTCATTTTAGATTTGAGAGTTTATGAGTGGACCTAGATCCATCCTACATAATTTTAGTTACATTGTGAAATTTTAGTTTCAGATGCATCTACTATAGATGGGTAGGTAATGATGAATTCATGGATTACTTGAGTTCTTGAGCCACCTACATAAAGTGTTAGACAATACATCATTCCGATCTAAAGTATTTATAATTTATGATGCACCAAGTAGGGGTGGGAAATGATGGATTTAAAGCCATATTGAGTTATTAAGCCACCCACACATGGGAATTGAGGAAGCCATCAACCCAGTCTAAGTTATTCACCATTTTGTCACTAGTTACACACATGCACAAGATGTTAATAGGTTTTTTCATTTTTTTGCTACCCAATAAGGTGTATTCATTCCTTTCCTCTTTCTCTTATCTCTTTACTTAATTTTATCTTTCATTTTGATATCTTTTAATTAAGAATTGATCTATTCATGTTTCATTTACAGGACATACAATAGAGCAAGCCTTCCAAACTTAGACCTAGATTCATGGGCTCCACCTCTTAGGTAAGTATAGTTACGTTGTTTTTCCTTTATCCTAGTCATTTTGCTTTAC
Organism: Torreya grandis; assembly: GCA_037957365.1. NCBI lineage: Eukaryota > Viridiplantae > Streptophyta > Pinopsida > Cupressales > Taxaceae > Torreya > Torreya grandis. The sequence goes on along the minus strand of JARHVA010008512.1, from coordinate 420,088 downwards.
TTTATTTCTAAAGTAAAAGGGAGGGAAATTTGGTTATCTAAAATGTAATTTGAGTGCAATGAATGTTAATTGACACCACCTTATTCTAACTTATTCTTAGACTTATCTTAGGGCCTTTTTTGATATTTTTATGGATTTTGTGCAAGTCCAACCCATTTTTAGATATACCAAAATAAAAATAAAGCCACCCCTTAGGCACTTAGGTTGCTTTTTCACCATATTCTACCACCTAGACATTAGTGTGGCCCTTTGGACACTAGCACTTTGGTTTATTGAGCTAGGGATAGTGCTACTATCCCTTGGTCCCTTACTCGCCCAACATATATCTTTCTATTCCCCAATGCAAACTTAGGGTTAACCTAGACCTATTTCATATCTTGGCATACAACATATTTCTATATATAGACTGATTTCATTCCTTTATCCCCTAGATGGAAAATAGATGTGAAAAGTCACAAATAAACTCAAAAATAGTTGTGTAAATCAAGGTCATTGATCTCTATTCTACCTTAATTCTACATAAACCCATCTATAGTATCCCATATCTCATATTACTCAAATTTCCAATCTCTAGTTAGACTTAAAGCACTCAAACCAGAACTCATATTAGCATTCACTTGTAATTGCATCATCAGTTAGATTGGGAGAAATACATTAAGATCGATCCACTTTCAAGGTATTGGTTTGTAGGCAATGCTCAACACATGGGGTATTAAGATCATATCTAGTCCACCCTAATGAAACCACTATTTCATATGTGTGATCCTCAAATATCCTAACAAACATGGAGGCCTATGGTTTCACATTCAAATTAGTAAAAATAAGGAATAGATAGTGAACCAACATCCATCCACATAGGCACATTCATCTTAGGACCAAGTGAAGGTATACCCAGAAGATAACTACCTTTATTTCAAGAGGACAATATCATTCCCCCAAAGACACTAGCATAATTCATTATTGTTTAGAGGACCATGCTACTATCCAAAAGGGTTTTTGACTCATATTTCTAGTTCATGACACTCTGTATAACTTTGGTACTAAATTTTAACCTGTTACTCATCCATATCAGTAAATTTCTAGCTAAAGACATCCCTTTCTAGTTTATTGTTATCTATCAAATTATTAGGTAGATCAATTATAGTATAAATTAGAGGTTGTTGATATTACTATATTATTCCCTGATTTATGAGCACAGAACTTTAACAACCTAGGAGTTAATATTTCATAATCCTCTTAAAAGTTAAATCATATATAATTTCCTACCCAACCTTTGGTTTATTTACATTTTGTTGACTATGGGAATTATTTTATGTTTCATTACTCTCTTAGGTCATTTTACTATTTAAACTATTAATAGTTTATATTGCATGAATATTTTGTATAGAGTATAAAATAGATGAATTTAGTTAAGGTATGAGGCCTATTATTAGGAGGGGCTCCATTTTTTTAAAACAATAAAGAACTTAAAATACATTATTTACAATATTTATAAGAAAATTTAATTCATGAGGATTTCAAAAAAAAAAATATTGAGGAAAGAGAGAAAAAGTAAAAAAGTGAACATCAATTATTAGAAAAAAAAATGTGAAATACACATTCACAGACAAATATATTTAAAATTTACCCTACATGTAATAGAAGACAAAAAGATAAAATTGGCTATTTAAAATTTCATGATTAATAAAGACAAAAAGTAACATGCATTAGACAAGAGGACAATACATGAAAATACAAATAAAAATTAAGAGACGTAGTTTCTATAAATTGTCTTGAAATTGTATATTAAAGAAAGCATAAAATCTTTACTTTTAAATTTTCTATCTCAATTTATTATAGTGTCAAATTTTAGTTTTATAATAAGTACACCTATTATTTATAGCAAGAGTGTATAACTACCTCATAACCACCTCATGAGGGAATATTTCTATATCAACTTGTAATTTTTAAATATATGTTCACTTATATTTGAAACATAATAAATTTTAAGTTGCAATAACATTAAGAAAAGACAAAGTGAATAAACAAAAGAGTTAGAGTGAAAAACTCAATATAATGCATTAGACAAGAGGACAATACATGAAAATACAAATAAAAATTAAGAGACATAGTTTCTATAAATTGTCTTGAAATTGTATTTTAAAGAAAGCATAAAATATTTACTTTTAAATTTTCTATCTCAATTTATTATATTGTCAAATTTTATTTTTATAATAAGTACACCTATTATTTATAGCAAGAGTGTATAACCACCTCATGAGGTAATATTTCTATATCAACTTGTAATTTTTAAATATATGTTCACTTATATTTGAAACATAATAAATTTAAAGTTACAATAACACTATGAAAAGACAATGTGAATAAACAAAAGAGTTAGAGTGAAAAACTCAATATACTTGACTAGAAAGAGAAGATTCATTGCTCTAGGTGCATGCTTGACTTTATCAATTCCTATTTTATATGTCCTCATATACCTTGTAATGTATAAATAGGTTTTTTACATGGTGATAATCTTGATATGTGTTTATTAGGTAATACCTTTTTGTCACCAAGAGATTTTACACTATTGTGATTACTTGTATTTACTATAAGTTTGGTATTTGTATTGATATATTTGTGATGAGGAGGTTTTATGGTGTGAATCAAGACAAATCCTTATCTGTATCAATATATATGGTTGTTTGACATTTGAGAGGTAGACATGTTAATCTTGGTCAATATACATGTATATTGTAATCATTTTGATTATTTTGATATAAGCAGCTTGGAAGTTTTCATGATATAATTAGGGATTATATCATTTATTTGATTGCATTAAAGTTTTTAATCTCTCTCTCTCTCTCTCTCTCTCTCTCTCTCTCTCTCTCTCTCTCTCTCTCTCTCTCTCTCTCTCTCTCTCTCTCTCTCTCTCTCTCTCTCTCAAGTAGGTTGTAGGTGTCCTTATGGTTTTTGATCAACCTATAAAAATTTTATCACTTTAAAATTCCTATTATGGATCCATAATATCTCATTATCTATTCAAATTTCCAATTCTAGTGCATATTCAGAAGGTTTGATGAGAAGAAGTACTTCAAATACAAGAAGAATCTATACAGCAAAGAAGATTGCATCTCATCAGATGAGAGAGTCAGTGATTCAAAATATGATCATGAATAGATTGTCCTAATGAAGATGAAGATTTATTCATGGTTGAGGAAGGAATTTGGTCACATCAAAAGGATCCTACTTGGAGTGATTTAGCTGATGATGAAATGAGGTAGACTATGAGACTACATTGACAAATGCTCATGAAGAACTGAAGATTGAGAAGAAGATCAATAAGAAGATGAAATATAAACTTAAGGACTTTGAGGATCAATTTTAGTTTTTTTTTAGGAAAGAATGGATGAAGATGCCTAAGAGCATGAAGATATGGTCAAACATCTCAATTGTTAATTAGAATTCATATTAAAAAGCCTGAAACTTAAAGAAGATGTGTGATAAAGGTATGCTTATGATATTGTTGCTTTGAAAGATGAGTTAGATAATTCTATAAGAAAGGTGAAATCATTTGTCAAATTTTATAAAATTTCTAATGATCTGGATAATCTCATAAATAGTCAAAATTTATCTAGTGACAGATCTGGATTAGGTTTTAATGAAGAGCCAAAATTTAGTTCTCAAGTTGACATGAATGTCATTAAGATCAAGGTGGATTAGTCTTTAAAGACAAATAATCAAACAATGAATGAAGGTGTTATCATAATAAAGACAAATTAGATCAGATAACCAAATGCCATTAGGTATGCAAATTTTAATGGTTACTACTATAATTGTAATCAGTTTGGGCATAGCGATAGAAAATGTAGAAGACCTATTAAAAATGATTTTGCATGGGAATATTATGGGGATCATCAGTCAAAAGGAGTAAGCAAGGTTAAGTTCTTCAATTATCTTAATGAAGGACACTTTAGTAAGCATAGTCCAAATAAGGAAAGGCAAGGTAAGTCTTATTCAAAAAGAGTAGTTTGTTTCAGTTGTCATGACATTGAACACATTGATAGTTGTTTTCCAAAAAAGATAAGACAAGTTGAGTTTCCATCAAGGAGTATGGTTTGCTACAACTGTGAATAAAGAGGTCACATTTCTAAATTATACAAGCAAAGGCCATTAAGTCAGAATAGATTTGATTAGGATCCTAGAGTGCAAGATAGAAGGTAATTAAACTCATGGAGACCAAAGATGGTCAGTAGGAATTATGATGAGTATGTAGGTATAAGTGATATATTTGTTATGGGGGATAATGCTATAAAAGGAGAAAATTTATAATGGATCTCATTGTCTGCTCATGTTGAGAATGAAGATACCAAACCCAAAGAGAAGACCAAGGTGAGAGCTGAGGCTAGTTCTAAGGTAAGTATGGATCCAAGTGAACATCTTGCTATTGTTAATCAAGTTTTATTCAAATATAATCAATTGTCTATGCTTAATGATGAGATTCCAAGCTATAAGGTTGATTCTTGAAATGAAAATGTATGTCAAGATTCCATAGTTGCTCCAGGTGTTGTCTATTCTATCTTAAAAGAGAAGGAGAGTGATATATAAAAATAACTAGTTGTCATAGTCTAGACTAAGAAGAAGAACAAGGTTAAGAAGTCTTGTAGCTATAAGAGGATTCTAGTGGTTGCTAAGGAGATGTGGGCCACTCCTAGATGCACTTTGTTTTAGAGAATTATTTTGAAAATGATGTCTCTATATATGCTTCTTAAGAGACTCTTTTTAGTGGAGAATCAAGTGTTGGTGTGGTATTCTTGAGATAGTCCTAGAAGACTAGAGTTGAGTGTTTTTAGTCAGAGCAAGTATGTCCAAGTGGAAAATATGTTGAGATAATGTCATGATGTTGATAACTATATATGGAGCAATCTATAGGGTCAAATTAAAGGTTCCTAGATGGCAAAGGAGGATTTGTGATTTGTCAAAATGATAGTTTTGCATAAAAAGTTGTGTTGACCTTATTCTGGCATGTTCCAAGTGGTTTCATGGTCTGAAGGTATGTTGAAGTCAATTTGGAGATTATTTTTAACTCTCAGGTTTCCCAATTTGTGCTTAAGATCTTAAAAGTCCTAAAATGGGTTATATGAAGTCAAGTTTCCCAATGGTGTGGAATCTCAAATCCTGGTCTAGAAGTATGTAAAAGTTTTCTATATGTTTAAAAGAAGTTTTAGAGGTGGACATTGACTGGAAGGTGTTGTGTTAACCTTATTTGTTCTAAGATTATTGGGTTTTGGGATCTGATAGAAAAGTGGTCCACCTTATGAATTTGACATTTGAGGATTCTTAATATTTCGAATAGGCCAAATTAGTTATCAAATCAAGCTTCATAGAGACTTGAAATTTTGTGGTTCTTAAGTTATTCAAATATTTGTCAAGTTGGAGGCCTAATTAGGTAGTTAGTATGTGAATAAAGTATATTTCATAAGATGATATAGTTGTTGAAAATTGGTGTGTTGAGGGGGCATATGAGAGTTCTCTAGATATGAATTTTAACGTCTTTAAGATGTATCTACTAAAAATTTTGGGATCTACAAGTTTCAAATAGGGATACAAGGAAGCTAGATAGGCCTAGTGTGAAGAAGAGTGCCTTTTAATAAAATTATCCAAAAGAGCAAAGCATGAGTATTTAAATGTGATTTCTCAAGTTGGTTTAGAGCATGTTTCCTATTTTTTGAGTAGCATGATGTTTTTTTAGTGTTCTCTGTGGTAGCTTGAGAGAGAAGGCTAGTTAGCATATGTGATGGTTCTTTATGGTGTATGGAGATCTAAAGATACTCAAAAGGTGTAATTACTCAAAGTTATTAGGGGGAGTTTCTCTCAGATGTTTCTTGGTGAGTTCCATTATATTCTATTGGCTTTGTGTGTCCTTTTTTCATTAGTTTTAGTGCTTGGTTGAAGAGAGTGTTGGCACAGAGAAATAAGGATGTTTTTAATCTAAGAAGAGGTAGGGTCAAGGTAAGGGGGATTTTGTATCATATTTATAAGGCGGTCCTCTCCTATTGGTGTTATTTTAAATTCATTAAGATTAGTTGGTGCCCACTTTATCATTGTTTCAAAGGGGTAGAAAGTTCCTATTGTGGGAGTTCTTGAATAGAGAGAAGGTGAGTTTTATATTGTTATGTATGATGGTTGTTGACATCAATGACAAAGGGGGATATTGTTAGAGATTTTGTAATTATTTCATGGTGATGTCATGGAGGTGTCCTAGTGATTGGATGAAGATCCTTGATAGTCTATGTGATAATGACAAAGTGTGTAATGTGATTGTCCTAGTATGCTTGAAGAAGGCTTGGTTGATCATCAAAGTTAGCATCGTTAGAGATGTTTAGGGATGAGTATGGAGTATTGAGCATATGAAAAAAATCCCTAAGATGTTTTATTTATTTTGAGTGCTTATTTTCATAAGTATAACTCATTTGGTTGTCCATAATTTTCATCTAGACAATTTGGGTCTAGTGGTAGAAAATCTGAGTAGGTAGTTTGATGACATCACCATTACCACATGAAAGTGAGTTAGGGGGAGTTGGTCATATGGTTGTGATAAAATTAGTCCTTAGTTGATATGCACTAAATATTAGGTCATGTTCCTAAATGAAATCAAAGATATGTGGGTGCAAATTTGGGCTCTCAAGCATTTTGACAATGTTTTCTATGTTCAAATAAAGTCCAGTAAGCATGTTGATGATGTTAGAATTCACATGTGTGGAGGTTTCAAGAGGAAATGGTCACATGGGTTTATTCAATATTGTGCCTTGTTATTATGTGATAAATCCTAGGTCATACACCTAATCACATAAAAATATATGAAAGTGAAAACTTAGGCTCCCAAGTAGTTTGACTATGTTTTCCCGTACTTAGCCAAATTTGCATGGGGCAAGAAAGAGCCAAGTAAGTAGTTTGATAGTGTCTTATCTCACACAGGTAGACTTATAAAAATAAGGTAATCATATGGGTTTGTTTTTTTTTTAGCATAGTTTATTTGAGATAAATTTTAGATCATGCATAAAAGTGCGTCAAAAGATGTGCATGTTCAAAGTTGGCCTTCCAAACAGGTTTTGACATAGCTAGCTTTGTGGTATAAAAATTTGAGTGAGTAAATTAATAGAATTATATCTTGAATACCTGAAGGTTTCAAGATAATTTTATTATATGGTTGGATTCACCTATGAAATATGTTCATATGGTGCAAATACAAGGTCATGATATTGATCAAGGCAAAAGATATATCTGTGTAAAGTAGGATTTCTAGGAATATTGCAGTTAGTCCCCATACTTAGTCAATTTGCATGATGTTAATGATCTAGACCTAATGGATATCTAAAATTTCATGGGATTTCATACTTATAGATCCAATAGTGTGCATATATTCAAATATTTCAAAGTGTTTTCTAGTTAACATAGTTAAAGATCAGGACCAAATGAAGATCCATAAGTGCATGGGTGATCATACATATCATGATCTAATGGTGCATATTGAGTGAGATGGTAATAAGTGTTCAAAGTTTAAAAAATAAAAAAATATACTATATAAGTATATAATTTAAAGTGGGTGTTTGTATATATTTATTGAATGGTTTGTGTTGTATAATAAAGACCTCACTGATCTGTAGAGATCGACGGTGCATATTGACTCAACATTGCAAGGGTGCACAAGATGAGGTCAAAGTGACTAAGGTTTAAAATTTTAGAATTGGTGCATATGCATTAAATTTATAAAAAATATAATTATTACAAGATTGATATAAATTTAAGAGGACACAAGATGTGAGTATAGTGTTTGATGTTTAACTATGACCGTTGACATTTAAATATTTGAATTTTACAAAGGGAAAAACTAGTGTCTAGTTTTTGAGTCATATCTTTCGATCCAAAATGAATTTGACCATGAATTAAAAATAAAATTCTATAGAAATCCAAGGCACATCTGAAAATATTTATTTGAAGATCTATAAGTGTGCATAGACAAAGATATTGAGCTCCCAATTTGATTGTGTGTTCATGCATGTTTAGCAAGTAACTTGAGAAGATTGTTTGAGCTTATTTTGATATTGTTTCAATATATATTAATGAATTGGATATTGGAAAGTATTTTAGACTCCATGAGGATGATTTTTGTGCATTATGAAGGTTTTAAAAATTGTATGTAGTATGAACAAATGCTTATAAGGTGATTGTGTGTTCTCTCATAATGACAATGTGTACAAAGAGTCATTTTTAGAAAATTGTGCTTAAGAAAGTGAGTACAATGATGGTTGTTGGAACTTAAAAAGGACCAATAGATCATGTTTAATGGGTCCATACATTTTTAAAGTGTTACTATGTTATTATTTTTCTTGGAGAAGTTTCAAATATCTTAATAGGTCTCCATAGAACCTAAAAGTCATTTAGGCCTATTTGAAAGTGGTTTATGCTTAAGTGTGACCCATGTGAGATGCCTTAAGGGTGAAGGCATGTATTGCGTCTAAAAATTATTATTGTGGTCTTGATAATTCATGATTTCTTTATATATAGTGAGATAAAATGAGATGGTTTATAGGCTTGTGAAAGACTTGTATGTGAGAGATACTTGTGCAAGGTGGATGTGAGAATTATAAACTAAAGGATAGGTAGTGTGCCTATTGGTTGAGTTAATTAGAATAATAGTTTTTTGACTATGTGTATAACCTATAGGTCATGTTCCTAATGTTATTATAGTGCACTTGTAGTTTGAGGATAGGTGAAGAGGTCCAAGTGTGTATATGAGAACAGTTTGAGTGAAGAAGGAAAGAGTTTATGGCATGCCTATGTGAGAGGCCTATTTGAGATAAAGAGAGAGTTTATATGAAGTTCAAAAAGTAGAGATCCATCATGAGGTGTTTAAGACATCATTTCTAAGGTGAATTTTTTCAAATAAGGGTCTAAAGTACTTGGTCTTCCTTAGGGGTAGTTGTTCCTTGTGAAATAGGTGTTTCACTAAATACCTTTTATCAGGAGGATATGATCAAGGTTTGTTGGTCTAAAGGAGTTGATCAATATCTTGTTTGTAATTTCTTATAGGATAATAGTCCATTTGTGTTGCAAGATTGAGAGTGGGTTTTATTCCCCATGAGGGTTTCCCATAGGAATTATGTGGTATGTGTTTTATCTTGTGCATGCATTGAATGAATGAGATATCTTATTAATATTGCTTGATCAAATTGATATATGTTTATTGGTTAATAGTTTAAAGGACTGCAACTGAAATTAAAATATCTAGGCTCACTGATTCATGTCCCCCCTCTCAATGATTGTACCTATAAAAATATGGAGGATTTTGAGTTATTTTTAGTTGAATAATAGGAGGGAATTAATGCTTTAGAGTTTCCACATTTAATACTAGAGGTAAACCCAAGTACTATGAAAGGTCAAGAATAATTTGTTTCTTATAAATTTTTAATGAAGCAAAAGTCAATAAAGATGGGGACTAGAGACCAAGTTTAAAATATGAAAATGACTCATACAATATTTTTTTCTCATCAAAATAGGTTTTAGGGGATGGAAAATTATGAAAATCAAAATGAACCCATAGAGTGAACCAAGAGGCTTGAGCTAGAAAGAGAATTATTGTATTAGAGACCCCATAAGTGGGATAAGTGCCTCAAAAATGTGTTTTTGATCAAAGAGTAAAACATGAAACTTATCTGCAAGAGCATGGTTGACAAGATGGAATAGGTCCTAAAGTCCTAATAGAGATGTAAACTAAAATTATTCTCTAAAGTAGCTATTTTGGGATGAGAGAGCTTATAGGCAAGATGACCAATCGAGCGTAAGTGTAGTTAGACTCCATTTCACGGCCAAGTGATTTATATGAAAATTTACTATTTAGACTTGGTCATCATAATGGGATAGGTTTTAGGAGTTAGAATGGCATAAAAATTAATGTGAACTCCTAAAGTAGGCTCAGAGAGCTTAGAGAGCCAAACTTCAAATGAAAATTGGGAGGTCAAGATTTTACTTTCACACTAAGTGTTATATATGATGTTTTCTCACACAGACATGGTCTTTCTAATGGTGATGGTTTTATGACCTATTGTGGTATGAAAACTAACACAGACCACCAAGGAAACTTAAGAGTGATGAAACCAACAAGCCATGAGCACAAGTGGGAGTAGCCACAAAATCAAAAAAATATGTTCCCTGATTCTTAGAAGAATTAGGGCATGTTGTAAAAGTAATAACAATGGCAACTCGACTCAAAAATGCTATTGAGTATTTTGGAATAATAGAAACATGCCTATAAACCTAGAATATCTAGCCCAGACTAAGCATAGAATGTGAATGAATTTGAGAGGACAAGATGAGAGTGGATAAAGGACTAAATTAGACATTCTGATTGACCTTGTGTGTGTAAATGAGATAAATTACCCCTTCTCAGAATTTGCAAAGACTAACTACTATAGAGCCAATCATCAAGATAGTGAATCCTACATTGAGAACACTCTTTTAAACATTGTTTCACTCCTATCCAAGAATCCATATCCATGATAGAGTTGTTTGTGATCCCACTTTAGGCCTTGATCTATTGTTATATGGTCATCCATAACTCTAGTAGAGGTTGCCTAAATCACCTAGAATTGAGTTTTCTTAAGATTGATTTTTTTTCTTGTTTTATCTTTTCACTTTATTTTCTTAGCATCTCAATTCCATATTGGAGACCACCATGGTGAATTAAAGGTAGAATTATATATTTTTCACCCTAGATCTTCACCATAACAAGTTCATCTAAGTGACCCCATAAGCTATTAAGATGTTAATTTTGTGCTTAGTTTTTAGAGGATATATTCATCAAATGAATAGTTTACTAAACTTAACCTAACACAAATAAATTGAGAACACATATAATAGCTCAAGATTTTTAAACTCATTTAAAAATAAAATCTAATGTTATACATTACTCAGTGTAATTACGCACAAAAATATCCTTTGAGCTACCTATGTGAAAGCCTTGTGTTCATTATTTGACCAACATGGAAACCTATAGGGAGAAATAGATGGGCTAGACCAAAAAGAGACAAGTAATGAGGTTGAATTGGTAATAAAAAAAATATAAAAGTAAGAAAATAAACTAAACTACCAACAAAGTAGGAAACAAATCATGAAAGCGGATAAAGTATTTATGGGACTTGCTAGGCTAGTTCAACTCTAGAAGTAGTGCTTGAGGAATTTTCTATTGAAAAGCAATAGAACATCCTCACCAGTTAGACAGCTTAGGTAGAATGCATTCTTACCTAGGATTTCAAAGATTTGGTAATGACCCAACCATAGGGCATCAAATTTGTCATGTTGTCCTTTGTTCTTGTGAGCCTTGTCATAGAGAAGGACTAGATCAAAGATCTAAAAGGATTTCACTTTTTCTCATTTGTAAAGCCAATCTTTGGGATTTTATAAAGTGTAATAGGGTTGTATCACATTTTTATTTTAGTTGAATCAGGTTAAGGAGATAATATTTTATCTTTTCATGTATTTCTAAGTAGTCCCTCATGAACTACAACATGTGGATTATTAGGTTTACCATAAAGATAAGGTCTTGGCCGTAGATAATAAGATATTATGATATTCTTAGGGCTGACTTAATTATAGTCATATCTAACCACAATGTGAATTTAAAGACACTATGCTAGTCCCTAGGGTTTTTTGCCAAGACTTTCCTAATTACATCAAGTTCTTATTAGTTGATTCAGGTACCTTATTACCTTGTGGGTAATAATTGAAAGATAACTTGAGGATTACCTAATTTTTATAAGCTCATTTAGTTAATTAAAGAGAAGATAAATAAGGACCATTATCATATACTAGAGTGGTAGGAATCCCAAAATTAGTGATGATATGCTCTTCTTTAAAGTTGATTATCACTTTAATTGTGTTATTCTTGAATGCTTAAGCTTAGATCCAATGGGTACAATAATCAATTGTCATAAGAATGAACTTGTGTCTTGTAGAGCAATTAGAATTGATTGATCTAATAAAGTCCAATCCCTATTTTAGAATGGCTAGACCTCAATAATTAGTTGCAATGTCATGGCAGGGGTACATTCTCTATGCATAGAAAATTGGCAGGTATGACATATCCATATGTGAGAATAAATATAATTAAAAACATGCAACCAGTAATACCCCACCCTGATTATCTAATGAGTTATAGCTCTCCTTGATCCATGACTTATTCCATATTTCATATATAAATATCTAAGTACTTTAGCTACTTCTTTTTTGGAAAGGCATCTTAGATATATGACTTCATGATTATTTTTATATAGTTTGTCTCATTTGATCATGAAATTGTTAATTTTTAGTCATAAGGCTCTTCTCTAAGTCAAATTCAAGTGACTTGGACCTCATAGTTGATAAAATAATACTATTATCAATGAAAGTTTCACCCTTGAGGATGGTGTTCAATCCTCATCACTTAAGTGATAGCATTGGAACTTTCAAAAGTTATGGGTGACCTTATAGCTTAAGAGAACCTATAGATAAGGGATAGATCCATTGATATATCACTTAAGATCAATCACTAACCTACCAAATTCTAGGAAAAGGGAGAATTAAAACTATAAACTAAAATAGAGTTGATACACCAAATTATAGGACTACTACCATTGATTTGCATGTGCACCAAGACCTATAATACTACAATAAACATACACTTCTCTTAAAGAGATATCACATCAATGATTTACAAAGAGGTAAGGTCAAGTGAGAATAACAGGGAAGATATTTTCCAGTTCTAACCCCATGAAACCCCTGATGACAATCTTCACAACCTACAATAATGATTTAAACTACTTGAAGGTAAAGATAATGAGACAACAACCAAGATGAACTTAATCTATGTTTGATCATATAAACCATTCAAGGTATACACTACATAAAAACATAATAAGAGGTAAAACCAATCATCTTATTAATAAATAGGCATAAAAATAGCATCACTACACCATACTCTTGGTGGAAGCATCTATTTACCATCCAAATTAGGCCATACCTATAGAAAAGCATGAAAAGGAGAGAGAAGACGGGAGTAGGAGAGGCCTATGAAAAGTGTCAACTCGTGAAGAAGCAAGTTAAAAATAATAAAACTACAAAAGGATATTCATGAAACTCTCCTAAATATGTGTCATCTTGGAATGATCTTCTTCTTCATCAAGGTTGTATAAGAGATCATCATTATCCTCTATGACTCATTCATCTTCCTTGAAACACCCATTATGAGTGATTATGAAGTGTTAAGTAATATTATTATAGCTTAAATAATTTAATTTCATTTTAAATATGTTTAATTCTCCTATCCAATCATATTTCCATCCTTTTTCTACAACTTCTCTCATAATTCTCATGTTTCTCTCTCTTGAAGCTTATTCTTTGTAACCCTATTTAGACATAAAGATCCAAGGTCTAAGATATATGAAACACTTATATGAATATTGAAATTATATTTGAGTACCCTCTATCTCCTTCCATATTCACTCAAAATTTTAGGTCTCAACTCCTAATGTAGACCCACATTCTCAACACCCATCTTCTAAATTAGTCTTAACTAGGCCTAAAACAAGCCTACAATAATATATATCTTACAAGGACATAAATTATTGATCCAAAACCTATAAAATAGTTTAGGTTATATAAAATTATGTCATATGGAAAATTTTCATGAATTTTCATGAGTTATAACTCCAAATATGCCAAAATATAACTTTCTAGCCCTAGTTGGTTTTAACACAAGCTTGAAGAGGTTGAGAGTAAAGAAAAAAGAATATTATTAATTTTAAGGTGTTTCAAACAAAATTAAAACCTGTATTGGGTCTGTACTAACTTGATACACCTTTTCCAATCACTGGATATGCATGATCAACCTTCAAATCCTTCCCACATGCTAATTTCCACAATTTTATAGGGATTTTGGACTATCAAGTAGGTTGTAGGTGTCCTTATGGTTTTTTATCAACCTATAAACATTTTATCACTTTAAAATTCCTATTATGGATCCATAATATCTCATTATCTATTCAAATCTCCAATTCCAATGCATATTCTCTTGGATTCTTAAAAATAGGGTTGCAAAAGGAGTTGCTTAACAGGTTTGTAAATGCTTCTTTAGGTTTGATGATTGTTAGGGACCAAAATAATTTTTTTATTAAATTATTATCCCTTTTATACCTTCATGGACTCTCTCAACATCTCATCATGGATATAGCACATTTGTTCTTTAAATCACATACTTCATGCGAGTTGTGATTTTCTTGCTTGAGAATGTGGACCTATAGGTCTACATTCACCCCTATTTAAGCCACTAATGTCATGTTTATTGGTATTAAAAACCATATATTCCTCTCTTTGATCCTTTATAATAATTTTCAATATCAAACTTCTCTTTGAAACACCTCAAGTTGTCTTCAAACACCTAGTCTTATTTGCAAACACTGGGCTAATTTATTAAGTCTATGTATGTTGGTTCAGTAAAGTGTGATATTAAGAGTTTGGTTCCTTGATGGATATCCATTATATTATTATATCATCTTACTTGAAGTTCATCAATTCTCATCTCACTTGAACTAGTTTTCCAAAACCTCCATGGTGTTTTCTCAAGAAACCCTCTTATCTTTCAAGGCTATAGATTCAGATCTGGGTTGTATATGTATTGAGTGTATCAATTAGATTATTTTGGGAGTTTTATGAGTGAATATTTTATTTATACATATCCTCATTACCACTCCTTTATTTTTTTGTTTCTATTACCTGCTTATTCTACTTCATTTCCCTGCAAGCAAACTTATAGGTGTATGCATCTAGGCCTAATTTGCTTTCCTCAAGGATATTTACTTCATCAGGTGATCTCTTCCTATCATCAAGAATTCTAACCATAATTTTCAACCATATCAAGGTAATTTCATGTTACCTAACCTTTTAAATTTCATGAACAACATCAAGACTCTTATTACCTTTTGGTATTCTTAAGGGTAGATCTATTGAAGGACATAAGCCCCTAATATATGAATCCTTAAATAATGACACATCACCATGGAAGTTAGTTTGAAATTTATTGAGATATTAATTTTCACGTGAAATTATCCAATGCATTTAAACCCTCATTTCATTCATAATCCATGTATTTCTATGTTCACTGTCTCTTACTTGTAGGGTTTTTAAAAACACTAAGATCAAAGCTTCTCATAATTCATTATTTGCCCTTGATGCTTGACTTATTCCACCTGAAGAGAGTGAAATAATAAATTATAGGTTGTTATATTATTATTGAAGGTAACTTAAGGAAAAAACATACCAAAAACACACCATCTTCACAAATCAATAAATGCATCCCTTTTATTGCCATTAAATGCTCACACATGCCAAATAAGTGTTGGAAATGATGTAGGGAAATCAATGGGATCCTATAAGACCTTTAACCATCCTTAACCTTTAAAAATGATCTCTAAAAAGTCATGAAATTTCTTAAAACTAAGATAGTGGGGTTTTGGAGCACTTTTATTGTTAATAATGATTCATAAAGCATGGAACCTATAACCTGAAAATAATGCATAGAATATTGAAGGCATAAGGGCCCCTATATAATTATAATATTTCTTTAACCAACTCACCTCTTAATTCATGAAATTTTGTTAATAAAACTACATTCTTTTACTTACAAGGATCTCAATGGAGGAATGGATAAGCTTCTTGCCATTTTTGGACCTGTAACTCCTCAAAAATGCCTAGTTTGAGTCTGGGGAAGGTAGAAGGAACCTTTTAGATCTTGAAAATAAATTATCAACTTAGAAACCTATAATGAGACTCCTATAGTCTCCTCTACAAGCAAGAAATTGCCAGATTCTGCCTTATTTTCCTACTAAAGCAATGAATTAGGTGTTGATGGACTATTCATTACCTATAAAGATTTGGAGCAACATACCAAGGGAATATTAAAAATATTTACCTACTAGATATATCATAGTATTCCTTCCTTTCATGTTATAAAATGAGCAAGAAAACATTTATCATTTGTTTATAATGTTAAAAGAGTGAGTTTGGAATCATTTTGTTAGTTGTATAGATTAAGAGAGTTGATAATATGATATTAACATGTGTCCATGACCTAAAAATACCCTCTAAACCTGCATCACCCTTTAATTAACTTGGACATAACATGGAATAGCTTGGACAAGCACAAAATAAAATTAAACAATTACCTTAACTTTTCCAAAAGTATCTTAAATTTCTCCAAAACATGTCATTGAACTCTAATGAAAGGAATTAACGACAAAACAAGGAGATATTGGTTCACTCTTCTAGACCTTGTAAGGGACCCTAAGATGACCAAGCATTTGATAGGACACATTTTTATGACAAATTCTGACCAATGGACCAATACCAAGACTCTCAAAGGCTATCAACAAAGTTAAACTAAACTAGAAGCAAAGTTTTGAATTGTCCCCACCTATGATAGCCAATTTTGGATAATAAGTACATCACATCTTAGTTCTAATAATTATTTGTGATATTCTACAATATGTACTTATTGGAAAATTATTTTTGGGTCTACTTCAACCATTGCCTTGTTGAGTCCTTTACCTCATAAATTCTTCATTAGTTGGAGGTCTAGGCCAAACTTTTTGAGAATGTTCAGTCACTTGCCTCTTCACTCACCTAACTCATTTTTCATTAACATAGATTTTACTATTAGGTCAAGCAAAATGGAAAACACCTAACCATGTAATATGTAATACATTAACTTCTTGACTATTTTGATTAAGACAAAATATTATTTTTCAATCATTGAATACCTTAGTTCAACATTATGTAGTAGAGAATTCATGAATGAGATAGGTCTCTTATCTATATGTTGTTTCTTCTATGTTAGGATAGTAGCACTCAAGTGTTATAAAGAGAATGAATATATTTAGATAGGTTGTGTATAGTTAGGGCTGATAAGCATAAGTGTATTTATTATTTTTGTGTTTGTGATTCAATCATCCATTCAATCTTATCATCCTTATTTAACATGTTTAACAATCAAAATATCTCTAAAAATCCTAAAATGGACTTCCTGATAAAGTTAATTTTGCCAAAGAATGGATTTAGTCCTTCTTACTACTAGGTGATGGAATTTTTAGAATTGCTTCCACTATCTTTGGGTCTATGGATATGCCTCATTTTGAGATGACATGACCCAATAACTTACCTTTTGTGACCCCAAATATGCACTTATTTGGATTCAGGGAGATTCCATGATCTTTTCACCTCTACATTATTTCTCTCAATCCTTTTCCATGGTCTTCTCGATTCTTGAAAAATATAGTTAGGTTATCCATGTATATGACAATGCATTTTCCAATGAGATCCTTAAACTCAATATCCAAGGTGCATTATAAGGTATCACCCGCATTGATTAGGTTGAAAGGAATCTTTTTGTATGAAAATATACCCTACTTTATTGTGAACACTACCTTAATCTAGTCCTCATACTTGAACTTTACTTGATTATATCCTAAATAACCATCAATAAATGACATCATTTGAAAGTTTTTCATTAAACACTTCATATAGTGAAGGCAATGGGTAGTTATCCTTTTTTGATGTTTTGTTTAGGGTATGGAAGTCTACACAATGTTGTATCTCTTCTTTTTTTCCCCTTACAAACTAATGCCAAATTAGCCACCCATGTTGAATGCTTGATAAGAAATATTATCCTTGTTGAGATTAAAATATTCACTTCATTGAATATCAATGGATATAGAAATAAATTCACCAGTCTTTGCCTCTAATTGAATGGTGCGACTCCTATAGACACCCCATTTTGGCCATAACTATGTTCCAACTAGACTTCACATTATTTTCTACCAAATAGTGCAAATCAAGCCTAGGAATCAATAAATGTCTCAATTTCATCCACACATCAGACATTATTTCTCAAAATCATGTTGAGGCATCCCTATTTGGGGTATTATCATGCATTCAATAATAACCTCTCATGGATTCATCTCCAGTCAACTTGTGACCTAGAAAATTGATAGTTTGGCCTTTAGACCCATTAAGTGGGGGCACTTAAACAATTCCTAAAGTGAAAAAATGCTAAGCAGAATGAAATATCTAAGCAAATCAAATAAATACTTAAGTGAATTTCTATGTGCATTTAGTGAAAATAAATTTTGTAAAAAGGAAATTCTAATAAAATTGAGGTCATGATGATGTTATCATCCTCAAAATAAATAAATTGAAAATATCTCCTTTAAAGCCTTAAATTAAGAAATGGAGAGCCATGCTTAATAAATGGGATCTCTATCCCAAATATTAATTGTTTATCCCCTCCTTAACTCAGCTAGGGTTAAACTAAACCTAATTACATTTGGGTTAGAGTTAGTTTGAAAGGATATAAATAGAAGTGCTAAGACCATTCTAAAACAAGCTCTTAATCCAAAGTTATAATGTTCAATTATTGCGAGACAAAGCATTCTTGTAGTTTTATAATGCAAAAACATTGCTAGAGTGACAAGGAAGAATGATGTAAGGAGTACCATTATCAAAGACTCTTTGAGCACACAAGTAAGCACATTCCTCCATGACCAACATGCAACTCTTACTCTCAAGGAAGTTAAATAATGTTTTTTTTTTGTATTCTATTATTATTTACTTGTATTATTCTCTTGCTCATTGATTGTCTAAGCTTGAGGTGTTAGATTTCTTAGTGTGTTTTAGGGACGATTTTAGATCATTTGGACTTATCTATAATCCAATTGAAAAAAATATCAATAATACACCTACATTATTCAAGATTTTATAATTTTAAATTCTCTTTAATCTAATAAATGGGGAATAGATCCAAATTATTACCATAATCTTTACATGAAACTTGTGCAAACACAAAAACTATTCATTTTCAAAGATTATCTCCCATCCAATTAGGGACATAAGTCTAGATTATCTGAAATAGTTCTTTTTTTATTAGTTTTTATCATACTAAAATTATACTAACTCCCCTCTTATATTCCTATGATCACAACTCCTAGCTTGAGAGGGATAATATGTGTGAGAATAGAAGTTTTGAGCACTTTTAGGTCTTCATAAATCCATGATATAACCTCTTTGAAGTAATTTAAAGATTGAACAAACCCGTATTTTTCCTTTTCTGTACATGTTTTACCTAAAAACACTTTTTTGATTCATTAACATTGCCCAAATTATAATGCTAGTGCAACATACCTTTGGCAGGGGTTGATTTTTCCCTTTCACCATGGTAATTCATGTCAAAAAATAGTTTTAGTAAAATCACTCCCTTGGGTATACTGTTGGTTTTTAAATTTATCACCCCTTCCTCATCTATTTCAAACTCTTCTTTATGATCCTCATCAATGATCTGGGACTCAAATACATCTATGTTTGTGATAAATTTGATGATATGTTGATCATCATTAAAGACTTGGAATTTATTTATATTATTAGGAATAGGAGTAAATAATAACTCCATTGATAACCTTCTCAACTTGGATTTAGCTATAGGTTTTAGAGCGCTCATAGTTGTTACTAATACATCCAACATATAGTTTTGTATACAAGGAAATGTTTTAATGTTGAATGCATAGAAATATTCTATCAAGTTCCATACTCGACTATGATATCTAGATAAATGCTTGTCTTTACAAGCATACTAGATTTCTACCTACTTGAAAACTAATTTTGAGTCTCCAAGTACCTTGAGATTTTGGACTTTATTCCTTGAAAAAAATTATAGAATGTGAACTAGTACCTCATATTTAGGTATGTTTTTCATGAAATAAAAATTTAGGTAAAATGTAGTCAAGTATGACTTTCCTCATGGATTAATAATCTCAACAATGAAACCACACCTTCTCTTGGATTTACATCCATCACGTTTCAAAACCCATAATTGATTTTTAGTTGTGAGTGTAGGATTCTAATGAATAGGTATTCCTTCCATATTGACCTCTCTATTAGTTTTCTCAACCTATAGTGGGTACACACTTCATTTTTTAGTTGATAAGGACCTTCTAGTTATATCCTTAGTAGTAAAAGTAGGTATATGACTATCTAGAATGGTTATTTTCTCATTACATGAGCTTGTAAACCATTTTTTCACATGGATCAACCTATTTCACCTCCTCATACATTATGAAAACACTATGGTATGAAGGTATCTCACATGCATAAAGGATATCATCCTCATCTAGATGATATAACTCTTCAAGTTCTAATTTTTCTTGCACATATAGCATGTTAATGGAGAGTTTCTTATAAGTTTATGAATCCTTTTCAATTGCATAGACCTCGAGTTTAGACTCTTTGTATAAGATTTCATTCATTTTTTATACTTCTTAATCATGTGAGTCATTTTCATCTCATTCTTGATTCAAATTTGATTGGGTATGCCTTGTCATGAGAGCCACATATGAGAGAAGTCGGTTTCCATGTAACCATTCAATGTTCTCAACCAATATTGACTTAGGAGTATACCATAATCATTAAGTATATCCTTTACCTAAATATCAATAAATTGTTACATCCTAGGATTAAATTCAACCAAATGTGGATTTGGTTCAACTCACCAAAAACCTTAACCTCTAATTTGTCCAAATGAAAAACTTTTCAATTTGACTTTGCATGAGTCAAACCAAATTGCTGGGAAAATGTATATGGCATCACGTTGCCAGAAGCACATGAATCCACCAAATAATTGTGTAATTTTTTACTCAAAATACACACTTTTATGAGGAAAAGAAGGGTTTTAATATTTTATTTGTAAATTTCTACATGCACATCAACTATCTTATTTGGTTATTTTCCTTTAAATGTAGATAATTCCATTAATAACATGTCCTTTTGGTTATAAATTTGAAGCAAATCAAATATTTTTATATCAACATTAATTTATTTTAATTAATCTACAATGTTATACCCATGTTTGTTTGGTTCCACTGGATTTTTAGTTTTTGGAGTGTGTATCTATTTTTGGGTTGATAAGATGTGATTGGACCTATTGGGTCCTAGTTTTACACGTTGTGCACTCATCCTTACACACTTAGGTAGTGTAGCAAATGAATATTAAAAACCTATAAATATGTCATTATAACAAGGGAAGGGTTTTGCATTAGGATGGATTAAACATTGACGATGAGTAGAAAACACTAACAGAGGGCATGGTTAGCTCCCTAATATTTTTGGCTTTGCTTGAACCAAGATGAGATGACCTAAAGGGTAGATTTTTGACATGGAGGGATACTAAAATTTAATCTCTATGGGGATTATTGGCACACAAAAACACAAATCTAACAAGGGTATAACCAAACTTGCTCACTCCAACTAAGAAGGGTTGTCACATGGAATGAACAAATGTACTATAGGGAAGACACAAGCTAGAAGATAGATAGTAAATTGATTGCAAACTTTATTTGTAAATAAAATTTCAACAACAGATAGCTAAATGGAAGATAATAATGTTATTATTTTAAAAATAAAACATAGATACATTTTTTATAGGAAATTTCTATGCATATATATGCAAATAATACTTAAAATCTGCAACAAAGTGTATCATTTGTAGGGTAGAACAGGGTAGGACAAGTTGAGTCAATATAACATACTGTTGTGGTGGTGTGGTTTTTTAAATATCATGATGTCTTTCAATATACATGACATCATTCATTTACAAAGATGCAGAAGATTGAAATATAAGCTATGAAAAATATCAAGAATAGTTTGCATTTATTGGTGCTAATAGAATACAAATGTTTAAATGATATTTTAAACCCTAAATTACACACTAAAACTATAGATTCAAATACTTTTTATTATTAAATCCATAAAACCAGGCTGACCTTAAGAGGTTATCAACAACACATTTCCAAATCACAATGTAGAAGGGGTTTATAACCTAGATCTATGCCCAAGATGAAAACCATTCATAAGCACAAAATCATATATCCAATTATAATATCATGTAAAACATATTATACATTTCATTAATAGGAAAGAGTGAAAATCATAGCTATTTTCCATTATCTTGCAAGTAAATATTAAATACATCATTATTTTAGAATATTAGTATGGGGAAAAGCATGGTGAGTTCAATATTTTGACAAAGGAGACAAACACAATGCTCTCAAATATTATTAATGGTTTTAAAGATGTAACCACCTTAGCAAGGGAGACAAAATGTACACACATCAAGGATCTTAAAAATTAAAAGAGTCGAAAACCTAGAAAGAACAACCAACAACAACCTTTGAAAAAAGGACAAGCCCTCTTTTTATACAAATTTATCACCCCATTTGATTGAAGAATATGTTGTGCAATTTCCAATATTTCAAACTTGAAATTATCTCTCAAAGTTCTAACAAGATGCTCCAACTAGAATATTCTCTTTATCATTCTTGGAATCTACATGCCTTTGCATGGAAAATGATTCTAGTAAGTGCTTATCCATGTAATGATGAATATTTGAAGTAAATCCTTGATATGATTAGCTGAAAATGCATTTCATTCAATCTTAAAGGATAATATTCATTTGGAAGACAAACAAAATCTTTGTCTTCTTGTGTAACTACCTGGCTTTGCTTTGACCACTCATTTGCATAGTTGGAATCTCCTAGACAACTGCCCTTCCTCCTATCCATTCTAAAGATCAACCCTTACCTTGTAATGATGGTATTATAATACTCCAAATCCATGGCCATTTGAATGATGTAGTTTAAATGGCCCACTTTGTCCTTACAAACCCTACAATATTCATTCCATGTAGGTATTCAAAGCAAGAAAAACATGAAAAAATGCAAGAATCAAATCATTTTACCTTTTTCACTTTTGGACTTCAATGTGCTTTTCCACACTTTGCCATTTTTTAGTTTGAATTTCTAGGGTTGCCACCAAACCTTTCAAGTATAATTGTATTATTTTTCACTTTTTATCCTTATGCGGAGCTTTGGGTCCCATTTACAATTTTGTATCTCATTTGTATGACAAGAATCCAAAGCTTAATACTACATTTTTAACTTACAATTTGGAGTTACAGTTCCCCTCAAAAGTTCCCTTATGGATTTGGGAACATCAAGTGTAATTTTTAATTTACAATTTCATAACTTTAATTTGGAGTTGTAGTTCCCCTCAAAAGTTTCCCAGTGGATTTAGAAACTTCAAGTGCAATTTTAAATTTTCAAAAATGAAAAATTACAATTGACATTGAAAGTTCTTGTTTGATTTGGGACCTCATGTTAACTTTATGTTGACTGGTGGGTTTGGGATATCTGAGTGCACTTTACAATTTGCACATTTGTAAAAGTGAAAAATTGCATTCCTCCTTGAAATCTCCCATGAACCTCTATTTGGTTTGACTTTTCCTATGCTAAGTTGACTAATGGGATTAGGAAGTTGGAATACATATTACAACTTGCATTTTTCACAACTTACTTTTTCATATTACTTTTCCCATTGAGATCTCTATAGGCTTCAGATCTAAGGGAAAAAAATTCAAGTTTGCATTTTGTGAAAATTGCATTTTCTATTACAAACTCCACCAACCATTCCTTTTGTGTGTCACTTTGTCCTTCTTGACTTTCCATATAACTCCATTCCAACTTGGTTTGAAAAGTAACCTGTAGAAGATCTTTCAATAATCTCTTCTCAAATTTTGGAATTCCATATCTTCTCTGCCTATACCTTTATATTGAATTATTTCAAGCCCTTATTTATTGTTATGCTTATCACCCATATTTACATCATAGTAAGTTCCCATCCACCCTCCACTAGTATGAGATTCAATAATTCCATCATTATTCTCTAGTTATAACTCCTTGCTCAGTCGTTCACAAACTATACAATGATGTTTGTCCTTTTAATTATTTATTGGCATAGATTTATTTCCCTTTCTAGATGCAACACAAGAATCACAATACCAGAAGCCACTTGGAATGTCCTTAAGGGAAGGTAAAACATAATATGTATGATAACCTGCTTCACATGCATCATATAGTACAATACAATTATACAACTTATTAACACCACATGAATCTACAAACATAAGTATGAGTTAATAAATCTAGTTATTCATTATATGGAAGATCACACTATTTATTTGACACACATTAATTTATAGTATCCACTTTCTTAGATGTAATATCTTTGTTGGGAGATGCATTCTCAACCACCACTCTTCCATTTAAAATCACACTCTACTCATTATCTAGTCTTTGACATCCATAGTTTCAAATTTTAGACCCCTTTTGATGATCCTTTCATTGGGAAATCAATGGTTGGATGTCCACCATCACCACATTTCTAACACAAAACATCACTCTCAAATGTTGAATCACGATTTGGACATGCATATCTTGTATAGCCTGGCTCACCATACTGCCTACATATTTGTGTTGTTCAATGCATCCAAATATCTTATTTGGGCCTATTTGTGCTCATTTATGCCTTCATATATAGGAACAAGTAATTTCTCAAGCATATTCATAGCTTGATCCTGCTCTTCCTCTCACCATGCCTGAGATGTTTGACTAACTTCTTTTGTTGACCTCTTTTGTTAGAAGTGTTGAACTTACCTTTCATGTGCATCTTAAGACTCTTTGAAATTAATATATGGGTTTGAATCTATTGTTTCAATCCCAAATCAAAAAGAACACCAACTAGATTTCCTTACACACTTATGCTCTAAAGCTACTGCTTCTTTTGACCATGCACTCTCTACTCTTTTGATTTCTCTATTTCACCTTAGAAGTTTAAATCAATAAAACCCTTATTTTGAACAATAAATTATTTCTTTTTGCATGATTCAAATAGAGGACGTAACATTTTGAATGTTTGTTTAATGCAACATAATCTACAAGAGACACATGGATATATTCTTGTATATTGAATCATCTTTAAAAATCCATGAGCCTAGGAAATCTATATGCACTTTGCAAGTTAGCAAACTTGATTTTTTGCTTATTCACTGTAGTTATCTATCTTTCACTTTCTATCCTATCATGTCATGGGTTTTATAAGTCTATTTACATTTTATAAGTTGTAATTTTAAGAATTACATTTTACAAGTTATTTTCCCCATTGATTTTCTCACCTATTCTTTTATGTTGGGATTCAGAGGTCAACACACACTTTTTAATTTGTAAGTGCAAAGTGATGTTGTAATTTCCACTAAAATCCCCACTGATATTTTAAAATATATTTAAAAATAGGTCAAAGTTGTATATTGAACTTAAAAATCCATCATTTTATGCCTCATATCCCCCAAGCATTAACAAATTATAACTTTGTTTTATTCCTTTTATCTTTCCATGTGGTAGGGGTCTAATGGTGTACAGTTAGTGTTATTTTCCTCTTATCCATGTAATCACATACCTTTCTACAAGTTTTGAGTCTCAGACCATAATTCACACATTGTAAATTCAAAACTTGTTTTTTACATGTCATTTTTCTTCACAAGTGCCCACCAGGAATGGGAGCTTTGGAAGCATATTTCAACCTTGTAATATGAAAAGTTACAATTTCTTGTAAAATCTTTGTTTAGTCCTTCTTTGTATGGAATATTGATTCACCATATTAAAATTTGTTTTATTCTTGTTACCTTCCATGTGAAGTTCTCCAATGGTGTGGGCCTTTTACTTCTTTGGAATTATGTAAACCCTTTAAATCTTATGTGGACCTCTTAAATGTGGGAAAAAATTGTATCTCATTATGAGATACTTTGAAAATTTGTCATTTTTAATATCTATGTAGCATCTTGATACTTCCCACATGTTAACCATTTGACTCTCCTTTTTTCCAAGCACATGTTGTGGGTTTGGGAGTTGAAATATAGTTTGTAACTTGTATATTTAATAAGTGATTTTTACAACTTGTTTCTCCCATCAAGATCTCTGTAGGAAATTTTCATATACTTTAAAATTTTTCAAAACTTACATTTAACTTTGAAACTTTTGAAGGGATCCCTTTTTCATCATACACCCTATAAACTTATTAAAACACAAATATATTAAAGGTTAGCTAAAACTAGTATTTCACACGTTTTTTTTAGAATATAAACATAAGAGTGGGGTTTATGTTAATTTGAGTTAACATGCTTTAAAATTGGGGGTAGTCAATTAGATAATTAGGCATTAATATCTTGAAAATAGGGCATAAATGCTTAGTGTAATTTTGGTTACTAACACTGGTTCTCACTTGGGGATGTACACCCCTTGTAGATGTGTAAAGAACCCCAAAACACAATACTAGGTGCCAATCCATTGGACCATGGAGTTAACTCTTCAACAACTTATTAACAAATACTCATGAAAACTCAATGAGACAAGGGTAGAATAAGAAAAATAGATCAGGAGGATATGAAAATGAACACATGAAAAAAACAACAAAAGGAACTATACAAACAAAGCCTAACATAGAGGAGAAACAAAACAAAAAAGTAATAAAACTATACACTACACAATACTTTCCATAATTATATACTCAATCAAGGAAATGTTTCAGATGTATGTTGTTAACTGGTAACTCAAGTATTTCACCATCCAGGTTTCTCAAGAAGAAAGTGTGTTCCCCAATCCTATAGTTAATGGAATAAGGGTCCATACACAAGGCATAAAATTTACCATGCTTTGCCTTTTTATTCATGCATATTATCCCAAAGTAAAACCAGATCACCTACCTAAAAATTTCTTGGAGCACCCTTTCTATCAAATATCCTTTTAAGTACTTCCTTGAACTTGAGGTATCTTTCATGAGCTTGTCTTATATTTTCATCAAGCTTAATAATCTGATTCATTTTGATTTTATAGTGGTTGATTTTCTCATCTTCCTTTATCTATTGCATGGATTGATAGGTTGGTAACTATAAATTCATAAGTAAAATAACCTGAGCTCCATAAACAAGTTCAAAAGAGCTTTTGGCTATATCTCTCTTAGGCATGATCCTATCAACCCACAAGGAAAACTTTAGCTATTTACCCCACTTCTTATTTGCACACGAAATCTATAAATAATTTGATTTGATAAAAAAATCCATAACCACTCGGTGTGTATCTTTATTTGTAGGGACTGCCTCAACCCATTTCATGAAGTATTCAACTACAACCAATATCCTTTTATGTCTATCATGTGAAGAATCTATGATTTCCCCAATGAAATACATTCCCCATTGTCTAAATGGGCCTTCAACCATCACAAGCTATAAGGGAAGAGAATCATAATCTTTTCACCTGCCCACAAGTGTTGACATTTATCACATTTTATAAGTTTCTGAGAAACATCCTTAAATAGTGATGGCCACCAATAACTAGGTCTCAATATTTTATGAGCCATGAATTTAGGTGCAAAGTGGACACCACATACTCCATTATGGAAGTCCTCAATCAAATCAGCAATTTTTTCTTCTACTAAGCATCTTAGGAGAACCCCATATGGATTCTTCATGCTAGTCCACTTTTAGTCAAGAGGTGTTTTTGGTAAAAAAGTTTGAGAGTTTTCCTTTGGTTCTTATCCAAGTCAGGGGGATAGTTCATATTTTGTAAGTAGTAAATAATATATTCATACCATAGAGATATGCTAATTTTAATCAAAGAATCATCAACATTAAGAACAAGAGTTTTTACCTCAATGGCTTTCAAATTGGTCTCATCCATGAGCTTGGTTAGACCCATACCTCTCACTAATTTGGTGGTCTAAATATCCATGTTGTATTCTTTCAACTTATTGACCCACCTACATATCTTGCTAGAAGCTTCAATCTAATTTAATGTTGCCTTCACCATTGTAAGCAGGACGTATAAAACAATCATCAAATTTAGAATGTAAGGTTTGAATGTCTTAACAACCTTTAAGAGATTGAAATCTTATTTTTACATGATGGTCTAATTTAGTTCATAACCTTGAATAGATTTTATAAAGAAAGATATAGGTTTCTAGTGACCTTCTTCATTATTTTAAAATAAGATAACAACAACAGTATTATGGGATATGAAAGAGAAAATTTGAAATGCTTTAGTGTAATTAGTACTATCCAATATAGGGGAAGAATTTAAATCTCCTTTGATGTCACTGAATACTTGCATGACCTTTTCCTCTGACTTAATGGTTTGGTCCTTCTTCAACATGGATATAATAGGCAAAGTAATCTATGCAAAGTTAGACACAAACCTCCTTATGAAGCTGATTTGTCTAAAGAAGGATTGAATTCCCTTCTTAAACTACATGATAAGCACTTTGTCAATGGCTTCTACCTTCTCGAGATCAATCAGGAAACCATCCTTAGACACTATATGTCCTATTAACTTGCCATTTTATACTCCAAAGTGATACTTCTTAGGATTAAGTGAAATGTTGAACTCCTTGATTCTAATGAGCACTTTCTCTAGATGTTCCAAATGTTCATTTCTATTCTTGGAGTACACATTAATGTCATCTTGATAAAAAACTATAAACTTGTTAATTACCCCTTCAAATGCAACATCCATAGCTCATTAAAACATTACACCATCATTCATTAACCCAAAAAGCATCCTCATATAAACATAAATTCCCCAAGGCATTATAAATTTGTTCTTGGGTCTCTCAAATTCTTTCACCACAACCTAGTTATACCCTAAGAAACCATCAAAATTGAACAACATTTTTTATTAACACTTTGTAGCAAGTTATTCATATTAGGTAATGGGTAATTATCCTTCAAAGAAGATTTATTCAAATTCCATAAATCCACACACAAGTAAATGTTACCATTTTTATTTCATAAAAGGACTAAGTTTTCCACCCATGATGAATACCTAATGGGCTAAATTATTCCATCATCCCTTAACTTCTTTAACTCATCCCACATCTTGGTGGCCAAGATGGGGTTGATATGTCTTTGATTCTACCTAAAATTCTTGTTGTCTATTTGTAATGAGATGACATGTTGAAACAAATCTTCCCTATATGATTTGAATTCAAAATAAGACCAAGCTAAACAGTGTTGGTACTTATTTAGCAATTGCACATTAGATTGCTTCTCTATTTTACTTAGGTGAGTACCCAACCAAACTATCTCCAAGTTATACTCACTCACATATTTTGAGATAAATGAGTCTCTAGTTTTAATTCTATCCACTCCATAAAAATATGCTTCTAAACTTACCAATCCCCTGGGGAGAGTTTTTATCATCAGTTGAATTATGTCTTTCTTAAACATGATTTCTTTTCCATCAAAAACCTGAACCATGGATTCAAAGTCTATGAGTTGATATTTAAACTTAGCTTCACACTTTATAAACCTTCTAATATGTTCATCATAATCAAAAAATATCCAATGATAAATATTTTCTTGGGGATTGAAGGCCTAACAAGCACCTCCATTTGATACTGATAATGAGGGTTCATATTTGCAAATATCAAACTAAGGACCTAACCCTACAATTATGTTAGCTTCTTTGTTGAAAATCCTATCATGATAATATATATTGAATATATCAAATAATTTTAATACCACTATCTCATAATCACCCTTTATAATCAAAATTTTAATTCTATGTTCACGGGAAATTAAAAAACTAAGTAAGAGTGCCTCATACTTAGTAGTATTATTTGTGAACTCAAAGGATAGATTGAAAAAAAAGTTTTAATTATTTCCCATTAGGGGCATAAAACACAACCCCAGCTCCATTTCCGAGATTGGAGCAAGCCCCATCAAAATACATTTTCCAAACAACACCTTATTTGTCAAACCAAGCATCAAGAATAGTTTTTTGTTTAACAACATCTACATTCCCAATGAATCTACCCAATTCAACATCCATATATAACACTTCATTCATGGAACATTTTGGATCTTCAAGTACATGTAGCATCTTCAGCTCTTTATGAAGATTGACCATCTTACCTTGAAATGGAATGGTGGTGTAAGAAAGGTCAATTTGAAAATTTTCACCCATAATAGGATCCCATTTTCATGATAGTAACATCCTCCACTTAGGTGGGCATCCATAACTACCATTTCCATGTTCAAGAACTTACCTAGATGAACTACCAACTACATTACCAACACTTTAACTTTTCCAAAAACTGGCACCTCTCATGAATCCATGACATAACACTTTACCAAAAGCTGATGTGATCTTTACTCCAAGATCATTTAGGACACCTAAGGGCATCAAATTTCAAGAATATTTGGAATTAAACATGTAGTTATGAACAATCAAGCCATTAATCAACAAGGTTGTGTAAAATGGATCCACATTCAGCTAATTGTCTACCAATGTAATTCCCAAATATAAATCCGAGGCTAGTTCAAAAACCTCATCTTATTCTTCATCATTTTTTTGGAGTATTTAGGATGAATTCATTTCATTTTTATTTATACTTTCACCAAATTCCAAATATTCAAATGCCCTCTTCCTATGTTCAAGTATTTGTATCAATTCAATAAGTGGCATGATGATTTTTAGTTGACTCAAAACTTGGGCCATATCACACATGTTATAATGAGGAAGTGGAGTATTAGGAAGAAGGGTGACAACACCTTTAGCTGGAAAATAATCATTTAACATCAAGGTAGAATAGGCAGGGATTAATTTTGCATTTTTTATAGTAGTCTTCAAGGGTGGGTTATTTATAACATCACTCACACTCTTAGGAATACTATAGAACAAAGTTACTCTATTATTATCTAGGGAACCTATTTGTTTGAAAATTTGGGAAATAGGTGTTAGCTTAGAATAATTAGGGATTATTTTAGTTTTCTTAATTTCCTTACTTGCATCCCCTACCCTTGGATTTGCAAGGGTGGTGTCTTGAGGAGCAACACCTTGTTGCCTATTTCTCAATCTATATTCTTTCTCTTAGGAAACTATTGAATTAATTAGTAGTTGTTTGTCCTAAAATGAAATAATTACCTCCATCATATTTCTTAATCATCATAAACCTTAAAAACTCAAAATCATGATTAGGTAATTCATATGCTTGTGGCATATTAAAATCATAAACAAATTCAAGATTTGGGACACATACCTTTTGTACTACACTCCAAAACTAATCAATAGTAGTATCACATAGCAATTCCTTGGAGGTAGGCATCTTACTATGAGATATTTGACAATCCAACATCAAAATCTCATCATCATCATCATATGCAAACTCATGTTCCTTTTCATCTTCATCAACATTTTCAGTAGTATCACAAGGAAGATGTGGGAGGAGGAATTTATCACACCAATCAATGTCAAAATCACAACCTACATCATTTACATTGGTGTTCAATATATCAAACACTTCCTTTCTAGCTCCCCTATTATGATTTTTATAATTTTTATCATCATGGGTAGGCCTCTTCCCTCTGTCATTTTATTAAATGTGTAAATCAGATTTCCCTTGTGCTTGATTACAATTTTGAGTTCTTTCCTTACTTTTAGACCCATGAGGCTATCCCTTCTTAGTTCTAGCCAACTTGTAGAACATCTATTTGATAGTTGAGGCCAAAGTCTTAATTGTTTCTTCAAGGTCGGTTGTCTTACTGGTCTACATTTTCTTAGGATTGACTAACTTCACATTAGCTTGCTTGTTCAAAGGTTTACCCACTACCTTTGTTTTGTTTTCAATTTGTATGACCATATTGAATGCCAATCTCAAGTTTGTGGGAGCCTTGTCCCTCAAATAGTAGGCAACCTTCTTGTCAAATGCATCATAATATTTAATCAAGAAGGTTTTATCACTAGGGCTAATGTTTTTAGGTAGCCTCATCATGGTCTTATTGAACCTGGTATTAAATACTTCAGAGACTTATTAGGATTATTTTTGATTTTTTCAAATTATGCCAAGAGCAACCTGGATCAATCCTATCACCATACTAAATTTTGAAATCATTCTTCATTTCTTCCCATGAATCAATGCATCCATGAGGAAGGAGATTGAACCATTAATAAGCATCTTCTTCTAGTGTGTGAACAAATAACTTAATGCAAACATTGTCATGTTCAACCTCATAATCCTCAATGATAATGTGGAAAGCCCTCAAATGTTGATCACCAGTCAGTGCATTATTCCCTTGAAACTTAGGAAGGCAGTTCCTTAATGCATTTGGAATTTCATTTGGGTAACCTTCCATTTCATAAAAATTGATAGGTCTAAATCTAAGAATATAGAATGTAGGATATTCATTCTCATCTTGATCCCTATACCTCATGATTAGGTCAATGGTGGGTTCAAGATCAGATGACAAAGGGTTGTGAGAGGGTGAGTGAGATGGACTTGGTGGATCAACCTTAGGAGGAGATTTATTTGGTTAAGAAGGCATTGGGTAATAAATTGGACTATAAGGTTCTAAATTATTAAGAGAACTATGATAATCTTTAATAATAATAATTTAAAAAAATAAAAGTTTAGGTGTACCAAAATCTTGATAGTCGAAACACTCCTTTTCTACTAAACTTTGTCTTTCAATTATCCTCCAAACTTATCTCATTCATCATTGATAAACACTTAAGGGTGAGATAAGATGCTTTGATGAGTCACCTTTTAAGGATGATCTCAATCATTCTAGCTTTACAAATAAGAGAACACTCAAAGATGAATGAAGATATTAAAAATAAGCATTGATCTTATTTAAAACTAGATGATATGTTTGAGTCACCACTAGAAGAAAACTTATAGAATATAATAGTTTACAACATGTTGTGATACATACTAAAATCACTTTGCTAAATTTATTGATGAGATATAAAATTAAAGACACTAAAAATTTTAGATTCATGTTTAAAGGGAGAAAACACTTTAAAACATGAACAAGTTATATCCCTTTCCAATAGATCAATAGATGTCAATTTACCAAACCTTTCAAGTCTCTGGCAACATCCCCACCAAAGTATTATGTAGTTAATGGCCCAAAGTAGTGAAATATGCTCAAATAACCTCAACTTTCAAACTCATGAGATAATATGAATAAACTATGTCTAAAAATATGCATCTAAGGTTAATGCATAAAATATTCTAATATAAGGAACTTTTAAAACTTAAATTAATAGAGCTCTCTACAAGAGTCTCTGACAACATGGGTGACAAGGATTGTCCCCAATAACAATGCTAGTGAAGTATTGGTTTCCAATTGTACACCTTATGCACTCAGCCTTACTCACTTGGGAAGCATAGAAAACAAAGATGAAAAACCCACAAATATGTCATTATAGTTAGGGAAGGGTCTGGCATCAGGATGGACTGAATGCAGATAATGACTAGAAGACACTAATATAGGGTATGGTTATCTCCCTACTACTTCTGGATCTACCTGAACCATGGTGAGAGGACCTAAGGGGTATCTTGCTCATATAGAGGGATACTGAAATTTAATCTCCATGGGGATTATTAGAACACAAAAACAAAAATCTGACAAGGGCATAAACAAACTTTCTCACTCCACCCAAGAAGGGTTGTCACATGAAATAAACAAATGTACTAAGGCAGACATAAGCTACTAAAGATAGATTGGAAATTGATTACAACCTTAATTTTTAAATAAATTTTCAATAATATATAGACAAATGGAAGACTTAAATGCTGGTATTTAATGCATAAAACACAAATACATTTTATGTAGGTAGTTTTATGCATTTGTAGGCAAATAATACTTAAAATATGTAACATGGTGTATCATTTATAAGGTATAATAGGGTAGGATGAGTTGACTAAATTTAAAAGAGTGGTATGGTGGTGTGGTTTTTAAAATAGTAGATGCCTTTCAATAGACATGACATCATTCATTTTCAATGATGCAGAAGAGTAAAATACAAGCTAAGGTAAATATAAGGAATAATTTGCATTTATTTATGCCAATGGAATGAAAATGTTCAAATGATCTTTGAAACCCTAAATCAAACACTACAACTAGGGATTTAAACACTTTTTCTTATTAAATCCATAAACCCAGGGTGACCTTAAGAGGTTATCAACATCACAATGTAGAAAGGGGTTTATAACCTAGATTTATGCATAAGATGACAACCATTCATAATCACAAAATTATATCCAATTAGAAGAGCATGTAAAACATAATATTGCATTTAATTAATAGGACAGATTGAAAATCACATCTATTTTCCATTATATTTCAAGTAAATATTACATACATCATTGTTTCATAATGTTACCATGGGGAAAAGCATGGTGAGTTTGCTATTTTGACAAAGGAGACATATACAATTATCTCAAAGCTTACTAATGGTTATATAGATACAACCACCTTAGCAAGGGAGATAAAATGCACACATGAAAAGGATCCCAAAATTTGAAAGATCCTAAGACCTAGAAGTAACAACCAAACAAAACATTTGAAAAGAGGACAAGCCCTTGTTTTATACAAATTTCTCATCCCATTTTCTCTATTAATATGTTTTGAAATTTATAATATTGCAAAATTTCAATCATCCCTAAAGTTTCATAAAGATGCTCCAGCTAGAATAGGTTGTTTGTCATGTCTTGAATATTCATGCCTTTGCAAGGAAAATGATTATAGTAACTACCTCTTCATGTAATGATGATGATTTGAAACAACCCCTTGATATGCTTGGCTGGAAATGTGTTTCATTCAAGCTTAAAGAAGAATATTCATTTGGGATCCAAACAAACTCTTTTTCGATACAACCCAATGCCCTCGTATTCCTATGGGTTTGTAAAAGGGTAGTTTCTTTGTGAATACCATGAATTTAACACTATATTTTCTAATGTCAAAATCATCATAGACAAACATGTTTCATCGTGTGGTCTACAAGAACTCAAGATTTCCCTAGCTAAAAGAGCCTTGTAAAGACCCATCTTTTGTTGTGAACTTCTTGGATTTTCTTTGACCACTCATTTGCATAGCTAGAATCTCCTAGACAATTTCCCTTCCTCCTATCATGCCAAATAATATCCCCTGCCTTGCAATGATTGCATTAGAATACTCCAAATCCATGTCATTTGAATGATGTTCTTGAAATGACCCAACTTATCCTTGTAAACTTTACAATATTCCTTCCTTGAAGGTATTCAAAGTAAGCAAAACATGAGAAAATGCAAGACTTAACTCATTTTACCTATTTCACCTTTGGACTTCAACGAGCTTTTCCAAACTTTGCCATTTTTTAACTTTGACCATTTAGGGTTGCCACCAAACCTCTTAATGTATAAGTGTACTATTTTTCACTTTTTAGCCTTATGGGGAACTTTGGGACCCATATGTAATATTTTACCTCCTGTGTATGGAAGGAATCTAGAGCTTAGTAGTACATTTGCAACTTGCAATTTGGAGTTACATTTCCCCTCAAAATTTCCCTCGTAGACTTGGGAACCTCAAGCATAATTTGCATTTTGCAATTTTATAAATTACAATATAGAGTTATAGTTTGTAATGGGCACCCCTATTTCACTCAAAACTAACCCAACAAGAACTCCTTATGACTCTAGAAGGTTTGCTGGTATTGCTTTTTTTTTGTGTTTTACAAAGACTAATGCATGTAACATAAATATAGAATTGCAAGCATAGATATACACCGCTGAAATAACTGACATACTATATTTATATTAATTGCAAAATGAGTAAATGAGTACAATGCCATCACATGATAACTCACTAAATACTCTGATGATCGTATGAACATCATTTTAAGTGAATATCCCAGCGAGTGCTAAAGATGCGTTCATTTTTTTCTCCGTCTAACAAATCTATGGACTTTGCAGGCTGAAATCTATAGACTCTACAGGCTAAAATCTATAGACTCTGCAAGCTGAAATCTATGGACTCTACAGGCTGAAATCTATGGACTCTATAGGCTGAAATCTATGGACTCTGTAGGCTGAAATCTACAGACTCTTGCAGGCTGAAATCTATGGACTCTACAGGCTGAAATCTATAGACTCTGTAGGCTAAGATCTATGGACTCTGTAGGATGAAATCTACAGACTCTACAAGCTAAAATCTAAAAACTCTACAGGCTAAAATATATAGACTCTACAGGCTAAAATCTATAGACTCTGCAGGCTAAAATCTATGGACTATGCAGGCTAAAGTCTACAGACTCTCCTAGCTATTACACGATGTTACAGTGACAGAGCTACTATAGTGATGAGTTGCTATAGTGGTATGATTTCTATAGTGGCACAGATGCTATAGTGGCATGGCTGTTATAGTGCCGTAGTTGCTACAGTGACATGGCTGCTATAGTGGCTGAGAGCACAAACTCCAAAGACCAATCCCAAGGATTGATGTCTAGAGTGCTACAAATGAGAAGGACATTCTCAAATGCTCAAATAAGCTGCAAGTGCAACAATTTTTTTCTTCTTATCCAACATGCCCAAATAATCCACAAACACTTCCCTTTATCCTTTCTCCAAGGGGCGACTCAACTCACTTGAGCAATGTGGTATAAAGGATGTGCAATAGTCCATCCATTAAAATATTGCTTATGTCTCCCTTGGCTACCATCCCCATAAAGTGAATACTTAAAGTAACACTTAATATCTTGCCATTGGGTTAAATCTTACTTTTTATAGCACTTTAGGCCTAAAATATATACTAGCAACCAGACTCCAAATGATGTAAATGATAACTCACCAAAAATCTCTCGACAAGGAGTATCAAATCCAATCATCAAAACTAGCCTCTGATATATCTTGTTAACTTACTAAAAATAGTAAGTATGCTAGAAGTTGAGTAAGTCAACCGCTAAAGTGGGGACATTACAGTCCACCCCCATTAAAATTGCTTGTCCTCAAGAAATCTCAGCCCAACCTATTGAATAACTTGCTCACTCTCCCATGTAGCATCCTCCTCTGGCAAGTCTTTCCATCTAACCAAATACTCCTTCACTATCATGTTTCTAAGTTTCCTCTCTCTAGTGTGCAAAATAGCATTTGGTTCTAACATGAGCCTCCCTTCCTCATCCAAAGGGGGTAAATCTATAGAAGGCACTACACTCTGACCAATGGCTTTCTTAAGCCTAGACACATGAAATACATTGTGCACCCTACTACCCTCTAGAAGGTCAAGCTCATATGCAACTCCACCCACTCTTTGAATCACCCTATAGGGGTTGTAAAATATAGGCTTAAGCTTCTTTGCTCTGCTCTTCTTGAATGATGACTGCCTATATGGCTGTAACCTCAAATACACCATGTCCCCTACCTTGAAACTATGTTCCACTCTATGCTAATTAGCATACAACTTCTATTGATTTTGAGCCTATTGTATATTCTCCTTGAGCACTATCAAGATATCTTGACTATCCTTCAATAGGTCTTTAGCTTTGGGCACTCTCCTGTCCCCCAAAATTAGATCCATGAAGCTTAGGGCTTCATACCTGTACAATGCCATAAATGGAGTCATCCTAATGGTCATGTGATGTGTGGTATTGTAACAATACTCCCCCATGTGTAACCACTTAACCTAGGCTCTCTAGTGTGCAGTTACATAGTTCTGCAAATAACCTTCCACCCATTTATTTACTATCTCCGTCTATGCATCTATCTGAGGATGTTACCTTGTACTAGGTGTAAGGTCTAGACCACATAGCCTAAACAACTCCCACCAAAAGGCACTCATGAACTTGTTATCCTTGTCACTGACAATAAATCTTAGTAACCCATGCAACCTGAAGAACAAATCTGCCACCTGAGCTACTATGTAAGTAGAAGGGATAGCAAAGAAGTGAGCAAAATTTGTCAATCTATCTACCACCACATAAATGCAATCTCTTCCTTACACTCATGGTAGGCTAGTGATGAAGTCCATAAAAATGCTTTCCCATTTTTGGTCTAGAATTGGTAAGGGTTGTAGTAAACCCACAAGAAATGTGGGCTCTTCCTTATTCTGCTAACAAACTGCACACTCCCTGACATGCCTCTAAACATCGTCCTTGAGCCCTCTCCATGAGAACCACTCTCAGATCTACCTATAGCTCTTGAAAACCCCTAGATGCCCAGTCGTAGGTACATCATGAAATACCCTTTGTATCATATCTCTTAAGTGTGATGACAGAATCAAATAAATTCTATCTTAAAATTTGATCAACCCATCTATCACCTCATAGCGATCATCCTCTATACTGCCTAAAATCAATCCTAAAGCCCAAGCATCTCTAGCATAATTTTTTATAATCTTAACCTGCCAATCTCCTAAAATCTCTACAAGAGCACAAATATGGGGTCTTCTAGATAAGGCATCAACTACTACATTCTTCTTCCCTTTGACAAACTCAATGTCAAAGTCATAAGCCTACAATTTAGTGACCCACTTTTGCTGCCTGTCATTCAAGTCTTGTTGTCCCATGAAATACTTTATCTTGTTGTGATCTGTCTTGATCACAAACTTCTCTCCAACCAAGTAGGATTAAAAATTGGCCAAGGCATGCATGATGGCCAACATCCCCTGATCATAAATAGAATAACTCCTCTCCACCCCTCGAATCTTCCTACTCTCAAAAGTAATGGGGTGCTTCTCTTACATCAATACTTCTCCAATCCCATCACCCGATGCATCACAATGAAGCTCAAAAGGCTTCGTGAAGCTAGGTAGAGCTAGAACTGGACATGAAGACATCACCCGCTTGAATGTTTAAAACACTATTGTACTACCTCTATCCATACAAAATCACCCTTCTTGGTGAGGTCTGATAATGGTGTTGCAATCTATAAAAAGCCCTTCACAAATGCCCTATAAAATCCACATAATCCAAAAAACCCTTTGAGTTGTGTAAGGATTGTTGGAGTAGGCCAATTAACAACCACGTTGATCTTTTATGGATCCACCCGAACTCCTTCAACACTGATAATATGGCTAAGGTAGAGCAACTTTGTCATGCCAAACTCACACTTTGATTCCTTGGCATACAGTGACTCCTTTTCCAAAATGACCAACACCTCCTCTAATTATTGTAGGTGCTCATCCTACATCCTACTAAATACTAGGATGTCATCAAAGAATATCAATACAAATCTTCAAAGTTTCCCTCTAAATACCTAATTTTTACAACTCTAAAAGGTAGCTAGAGCATTGGTTATCCCAAATGGCATAACCAAAAACTCAAAGTGCCCATAATGACACCTGAAGGCAGTTTTTTCTATGTCCTCTGCTCGCATCCTGATCTGATGGTATCTTGAACGTAAGTCTATCTTAGAGAAATATCATGCTCCATGCAGCTCATCAATCAACTTGTCAATCCTAGGGATGGGGTGCCTATTCTTAATTTTTTTCTTATTGAGAGCTCTATAATCAATTCACATACGCATTGTCCCATCCATTTTCTTTACCAAAATAACCGTTTAAGCAAAGGGGATTTTGATGGGCCTAATATGCCCCATCTCAAA
This sequence comes from Torreya grandis, assembly GCA_037957365.1. Classification (NCBI taxonomy): domain Eukaryota; kingdom Viridiplantae; phylum Streptophyta; class Pinopsida; order Cupressales; family Taxaceae; genus Torreya; species Torreya grandis. The sequence continues at coordinate 380,734 of JARHVA010008512.1, read as the reverse complement.
TATCTCCTTTATTTACTTCTCTATCTCATCCTTATGCTTTTTAGGATGGAGGTAGGGGTGATGATGACTATTTTAGCCCCCTCCTCTAGCTCGACAACATGCTCTGTACCCCTCTTGGGAGGAACCCCATGTGGAATGTTACCAAACACCTTATCATGCTTGGAAATGATCTCCTATACATCTGGATGATAGCTTTTATCTTACTGCTCTAGAGTGTAGACATGATCAAACATTTAGTTGCCTATTCTACATCATCATGTCTAAATAACCATTCCATCCTCTTCAATGATACCACCCTGAGCCCCCCATTAGGTAACCCTCGAAGCACTACCTTCCTGCCCTGATGCTGAAACCTCATCTCCAACTTAGCCAAGTTGAAGGTGAACTCTACTAGAGATGTCATCCATGTCATTCCCAAGATGACATCATAATCACCCATGTCAACTACATAGAATTCATCCTCCAAATCATAATCTCCTCCCAATTTGATGCGAAGATTTGAGATCTTCTAAGTGCATAATAACTTGTGGCCATTGGCCACCATGACTTTGAACCCCACATGCTCTTTAGTCTAAAGGCCTCTCTTGTCCACCAGTTTTGCATTGATGAAATTATGCATTGCCCCTATGTCGATCAATGAAACCACGTGTGGCCCCTAAATCATCCCTCTTACCTTAAAGGTAATGGCCTTTTGGACCCCTATCAACTGAGCAAGAGACTTCTCATCATCTGAACTCTCCTCAGCAGTGCTATCACCCTGACTAGATTCTGAATATGAATGCTACTCCTTGTCTTTGAAAGGTGATTCATCTGCTAAAAAATACTCCATTGGCTTAGACTTCACCTTAAGTGGACATTCATGGGAGAGATTCCATGGCTCCCTACAATGAAAACATAGTTTTTTCTTCTTGAGCTTGTTAAGGGTGTCACTATCCAACCCTTTAGTTTCCCCCTTAGGCCACTGAGGGTCCTTCTAAAACATCTTCCTTTATTTATCCTCCTAAAATGAGAGTCCTTAGAGTGAATTTTACTCCTATAGGAATAAGATGCTAGGTCTCTTATTTTCTTAATAGCCTCTTTTAGCGAAGAGGGGTTGTGTCCCTTTACCCATCCTCACAAGGGATCGAAAAGCCCATCCATGAAAAGAACAATGAGTCTCCTTTCAGATATATCTATCACCAATACTACCAGATTTTGGAACTTGATGATATAATCCTCCACAAAACCCCACTATTTAAGCTGTGTTAGCTTCTTGAAATGTAATTATAAGTCCTTAGTGTTAAACCTGTCAATGAGTCTCTTAGTAAACTCTGCATAGGTATCTATCTTGTTATGGACAAGTGTGACCATACCATGGTGCCACCACTCATGGGCACTCCTATCCAAGTGCAATGCAATGTACTTAATCACATCTACCTTAGGCATGGGATTAAGCTAGAAATAAGTGTCTAATTTCTAGACCCATGTTTGCACTGAAGTCTTCCCTGTGCCATCATAGTATGGAATAGACAACTTTCCTAACTTCTTCCTCATCTCATAGTTTTGTTTCTATTTTCCCTCATGGTCATATGCTTGAGTCTAACATCCATATACTCCCTAAAGGACATTTCACTCTAAAAATCTAGTCCAACATTTCTCCAATCCTCCAGTATTTGGTCTTGTATCTCCTGCTATGTAGGACCAACGTTATCCTAGTCATTCTATCTCAGAGGGAATTGTGGCATGAGTGGTCTTGTAGAAGAATAACCTACTCTAGCATATGTCTAAGCTCCTCTGTTAATTGATGCATCTCCATTACCTCTATTACCCTGTCCACCTTCTTGGTTAGCATTATTACCTTGGTTGGCATTATTGCCCTGATTTGCTCTAGTCAAGTGTTGTGTAATTGCTAGAGCCATCTATTGTAATGTAGCTTATATCTCCCTTTGACCCCTAAAAAGATCACTAAGCATCATTCTAGTGCTACGTTCTCCCCTTTCCCCATCTCAGTCACCCATGGCTAGCGCTGAAAAAGGGTCACCCTCCTCTTCAATCTCTAAAAAAACTTGTAAATCTAGGTTTGTCTGATTTCTCCTCAAGAAGTACTGATATGTGGGATGCAGGAAACCTCACAAGATGGTAGGAAAAATAGGCTCTGATGCCATTGTAATGGGCACCCCTGTTGCACCTAAAACTAACCCAGTAGGAACTCCTTATGACTCTGGAAGGTTTATTGGTTTTGCTTTTTTTTGTGTTTTACAAAGACTAATGCATGTAACATAAATATAGAATTGCAAGCATAGATATACACAACTGAAATAATTGACACACTATATTTATATTAATTGCAAAATGAGTAAATGAGTATAATTCCATCACATAGTAACTCACTAAATACTCTGATGATCATATGAACATCATTTTAAACAAATATCCCAGTGAGTGTTGAAGGTGCGTTTATTTTGTTCTCTGTCTAAAAAATCTACAGACTCTGTAGGCTGAAATCTATAGACTCCATAGGCCAAAATCTATGTACTCTGTAGGCTGAAATCTATGGACTCTTGCAGGCTGAAATCTACAGACTCTGTAGGCTGAAATCTATGGACTCTGTAGGCTGAAATCTATGGACTCTGCAGGTTGAAATCTATAGACTCTACAGGTTGAAATCTATGGACTTTGTAGGTTGAAATCTATGGACTCTGTAGGCTAAAATCTATGGACTCTGTAGGCTGAAATCTATGAACTCTATAGGCTAAAATCTACAGACTCTGTAGGCTGAAATCTATAGACTCTCTTGACTACTACAAGATGCTACAATGACAAAGCTACTATAGTGACAAGCTACTATAGTGGTACAACTGCTACAATGGCATGGATGCTACATTTGCATGACTACAATAATGGCATCGCTGCTACAGTGGTGCAACTGCTATAGTGACGTGGCTGCTATAATGGCTGAGAGCACAAAATCCAAAGACCAATCTCAAGGATTGATGTCTAGAGTGATACATATGAGAAGGACATTCTCAAATGCCCAAATAAGCTACAAGTGTAACAATTCTTTTCTTCTTATCTAATATGCCCAAAGAAGCCACAAACACTTCCCTTTATCCTTTCTCCAAGGGGCGACTCAACTCACTTGAGCAATGTGGGATAAAGGATGTGCAACAGTCCATCCATTAAAATATTTCTTATGTCTCCCTTGGGTACCATTCCCATAAAGTAAATACTTAAAGTAACACTTAATATATTTCCATTGGGTTAAATGTTACTTTTTATATCACTTCAGGCCTAAAAATATACCAGCAACCGGACTCTGAATGGTGAAAATGATAGTTCGCTGGAAAGCTCTCGGCAAGGAGTATCAAATCTAATCATTAAAACTAGCCTCCACTGCATCCTATTAACTTACTACAAATATTAATTATGCTATAAACTAAGTAAGTCAACCTCTAAAGTGGGGATATTACATAGTTCCCCTAAAAATTTCCCTAATGGATATGGGAACATCAAGTGCAATTTGTAATTTTCAAAAATGAAAAATTTAATTGACATTGAAAGTCTCACTTTGAACTAGTACCTCATGTTGACTTTATGTTAACTATCAAGTTTGGGAGATACAATTGCACTTTGGAATTTGCACATTTGCAGAAGTACAAAACTATATTCCTCCTTGAAATCTCACATGGACCTCTATTTGGGTTATCTTTTCCTATGTTAAGTTGACCAAAAGGATTGGGAAGTTGGACTGTATATTTGAACTTGCATTTTTCACAACTTATTTATGCACATTACTTTTCCCATCAAGATATTGTGGGATTAAGAGCTCAAAAAATGAATTACAAGTTTAAATTTTGTGCAAATTTCATTTCCTATTAAAAACTCTACCAATCATTCCTTTTGCATGTCTTTTTGTCCTTATTGACTTTCCATTTGACTCCATTCCAACCTGGTTTGAAAATTAACTTATAGAAGATCTTTCAATGATCTCTTCTAAAACTTTGGATTTATGTATCTTCTTTGCCTACACCTTCATCTTGAATTATTTTAATCCCTTATTTATTATTATGTTTGTCACCCACATTTCCATCAGAGTAAGTTCCCATCCACCCTCCACCATTATGAGATTCAACAAATCCACAACTATTCTCTAGTTCCACTCCCTACTCAGTCATTCATAAAGTATATATGCTCTCCATCCTTTTCATTATTTATTGGCATAAACTTATTGCCTTTTCCAAATGAAACACAAGAATTAAAATACCAAAAACCACATGTAATGTCATTGAGGGTAGGCAAAACACAATACATATGATAATTTGCTTCACATGCATCATAGATTACAATACAATTATCATACTCATTAACACCACATGATCTACAAACACAGGTGTGAGTTGATAACTCTAGTTATTCACTATATGGAAGATCACACTATTTATTTGATACACATTGATATATAGTATCCACTTTCTTGGATGCAATATCTTTTTTGGGAGATGTATTCTCAACCACCACTCTTCCATTTAAACTCACACTCTATTCATCATCTAGTCTTTGACATCCATAGTTTTGAACTTTAGACCCCCTATGATGATCCTTTCATTGGTCAATAAATGGTTGATTGTCCACCATCACCACATATATGACATAAAACATCACTCTCAAATGTTGAATCACAGTTTGGACATGTGTATTACGTATGGCTTGGATCACCATACTGCTTACAGATTCATGCCATTCAATGTATATAAATCTCTTAGTTGGTCCTATTTGTGCTCATTTATGATTTTATATATAGGAAAAATTAATTTCTTAATAATATTCATGGCTTGAACCAATGCTTCCTCTCACCATGCCTGAGATGTATGACTATCTTCTTTTGTTGGCCTCTATTGTTAGTATTACTAAACCTATCATATCACATTCATCTTAAGACTATTCAAAAGTAATAGATGGGTTTGAATCTATTATTTTAATCCCCAATCAAAAATTCCACCAATTGGATTTCCTTACATGATCATGCTCTAATGTTGTTGCTTCCTTTGACTATGCACTCTCAAATCCTCTGAATTATCTATTTTGCCTTAGAAGTTTAAATCAATAAAACCATTATTCTAAATAATAATGTATTTCCTTTTGCATGATTCAAATGGAGGAGATAACATCTACAATGCTTTTTCAATGCAACACCATATGTAGGAGACACATGGACATATTCTTATCTATTGAATCATCTTTTAAAAATCATAGGCATAGGAAATTTGTATACACTTTTCAAGTTACAAAACTTGATTTTTTACTTATTCACTTTATTTATCCACCATTCACTTTCTATCCTAGTGTGTCACATGTTTTTGAAGTCCGTTTGCATTTTACAATTTGTAATTTTAAGAATTACATTTTAAAATTTGTTTTCCCCATTGATTTTACTACCTTCTCTTTTCTATCAAGATCTCAAGATCAACACACACTTTGTAATTTAAAAGTGAAAAATGATGTTTTAATGTCTATAAAAAACCCATCAATATTTTAAACTCCATTTTCAAATTGGTTGAAGTTGCGTATTAACCTTAAAATTACATCATTTTATGCCTCATATTCCCCAAGCATTAACAAATTTTAACTTTGTTTTATTCCTTTTGTCTTTCCACAAGGTAAGGGTCTAATGGTGTGGGGTTGAGTGTTATTTTCCTCTTTTCCATGTAGGCATATACCTTTCTATGGGTTTTGGGGCTCAAGTCATTATTCACATATTGCAAATTTAAAACTTGTTTTTTACATATCATTTTGTATTCACAAGTGCCTACCAAGAATGGGAGCTTTGGAAACATATTGAAACTTCGCAATATGAAAATTTGTAAGTTCTTGAAAAACCTCCACTGATCCATTCTTTATTTAGACCCATCTTTCACCACATTAAATTTTATTTTATTATTTTTACCTTCCACATTTAGATCTCCATTGGTGTGGGCCTTTTGCTTCTTTGGAATTCTACAAACCCTTTAACTTTTATGTGGACCTCTCAAATGTGGGTAACAATTGTATCTCATTATGATCTCCTTTAAAAAATTGGCATTATTTTCAATATCTACATGGCATATTGATACTTCCCAAATGCTGACTATTTGACTCTCCTTTTTACCAAACACATACTATAGGTTTGGGGAATTGAAATACAATTTATAACTTGTATATTTAACAAGTGATTTTTTCAACTTATTTCTCCCATTGAGATTTCCATGGGAACTTTACATACAATTTTTAAATTTTCAAAACTTTCATTTAAATTTGAAACTTCCATCAGGATCCCTTTTTCATCATATACCTTGCAAGCTTATTAAAACACAAAAATAATAAAGGTTAGCTAGAACCAAGATTTCATAGGGTTTTTTTTACAATATGAACATGAGAGTGGGTTTTGTGTTAATTTAAGTGAACATGCTTACCAATTGGGGGTATTTATTTATATAATTAGGCATTAGTATCTTGAAAATATGGCATAAATGCTTAGTGCAATTTTGGGCACTAACAAGACCTTTAGGTAGACTAGGTTGTTGCTTGAGTTCTCATCAAGGGGAACTTGAGTGTTATTTAAAATGGTAGAGGTAGTCAACAGACCTTAGAACCTACTACTCAATTATTAGTTATTTTCCCTTTGAAATTATTTAATTGCATGGACCTTGTCTAATTTTTATTCAGGCTCATTGTCACACTCAAACAAAAACTTATAATTTTCCAAAACTAGAGTTGTACTAGGGTTTCCTCCAACTTGGTTTGAGCTATCATTGTTAGGTATAGGAACTATCTCTAATTTATCCATCCCAATTTTAAATATGCTTGAGGATAAGGTGAACTAGGCATAATCAATTTTAGCATGATAGGTTGTGTTGTACAACCTACACCAGGTGAGCAATGTTAAATCAGCTAGGTGCATTGAGTTTGAGGTGTTATTATAATTGTTTTAGTTTATATTTTCAAATAAAGTGGGTACTCCTCCATTATTGGGCCTTGTGGTCCACTACTTATTTGGTTATTTGGAAGTTAAATTTTTCATTTTGTGTGGGGTTATTCATGTTTTGGTGAGTGTTTTGTGGCACTTGCCTAAGTAAATTGACCATGCCATTCATAAACCTTTGAACCATTTGTTTCAAGTTTGTTACTTTAGGTTTCATGATAAGATTCTTTTGATTTCTCATTTTTAGTTGTGGGTTAACCATACGTGTAGTAGTTTTTATAAACATAGGGGTAATAGTATTTGTTTTGTTATGGGAATTATTGATAGGCATGTGATTATTTAAAAATGATGGGATAACTTGTTGGTTACTATTAGAGGCAACATAACCATTTGAGCTAGGCATGATAACAATGTTTTTGTAGATGATAGGAACAAATTGTTGATTATTATCTTGTGGCATATAAATTAAAAGCATATAAGGCTAAACATTAGGCACATAATTCATTAGCATCATGATTTACACTAGATTTTGGATTATATACATGGCACCTAGGACAGGATTCATCAGTAGAGTGTTATGTTGAAGAGACTTTTTGAACATTAGAATGTAGTTGTAAGCACCATGATGGCCTAATGAATTAAAAGGACCAATTCCATATCCTTGTGTCACCATCTATTGCTCAATGTTGATAGATGTTTTGTAGGTCAATGACAAAGATGTAAATGTTATTGGGGTTCTCCTAAGAAACATAGAAGTCACGGAGTTCAAATCCTTTAGGTAGGTGTGTATGGAAATCACTTCCATTTGAATGTAGGGGTGTTTCAAACTTTGATATTTCTTGTATAGGATAGACTCACATAGGCTCATTTGGTTCCCTATGGGAAACAACAAAGTGATGGTATAGGATAGATGGATTAATGGGTAACCTAAAATGATTCTTAAACACCATTACTAAATCTACCCAAGAGGTGATAAACCCATTTAGCAATCCAAGGTACCAAGCATAAATAGCCTCCCTATAGAGTAATGGAATAGGTGACAAAAAAATCCTTGTTTTGAACATGAGTTTGGATAAGGACATATTTAGATGCATGAATGTGCTATTTAGCAGTTTGAGTCCCATTAGTTATGTACTTGGGTATAACTTGTCAGGATTCTTTGGCAAATCATGGGCAGGCCATGAAACATTCACAAGGCATCCACCTCCACCAAGCCAAGTAGGATTAGCTCCATTTGTGAGTTTTGAGGGGTAAAAAATGGGTTAATAAATGGAACTACAACCATAGTTAGGCTACTAACTGATTGGATTTGTCTATTCTTGTGTTTTCCTTTATTTTCTCTTCGTTTTCAATATGTGGTGAGATCTAACCATTAAAATTCAGCCATAATAGACTTTGATCTATTAGTTATTCATATTCTTTCTAGTTTAAATTATAGAATACTTTAGCATGGGAACTTTTCCTAAGTGTTCAAGTTTAGAAAATTAAAAAAATCATTTTTATACATTAACAACCCTACTTATAGAACCAAAACCATTGACATGTCATTTGGTATGGCAACACTAATATTAAGCTCTCAAGGTGGTGAATTTCATTAAGCCTCTCCTAACAGGAATCCCACAAAGATGGGTCTCCTTAGGGTCTATATCTAACATGTCACAATGCATTTATATTTACTCAATTGTATATTATGTTAGTTATGATCAAGGGGTCTATTGGTAGTGAAATATTTTAATGTCCTAGATTTTTATAAAATAGATGGTAATCATGGCTTTGTATGAAGTTCAAATGGGTATCAATCAAAAAGTAAAAATGACAAAGCACATGTGTATATTTTCCCAAATCAAATTTAGGTTTTTTGATTAAAAAAATAGTTAAAATGCTAACTTTAGTTGTTCATTTCCATGTATTTAACCATTCAACAATGTGGAAATAAAGTGGAAATGAAATAATGCAAGTAATCAAGATAAATGAGTAAAAATAAATTACTATGTAATAAACCCTAATTTAAACAAATTTGATAAAATTATAAAAGAGAAGGGAGAAAGAGATAAAGCCTATAATAAGGAAGAATTTATATTTCTTGATCACATGAACACACAATTTAGTCTATGGTTTGATTCACATATGCAAAATCACACACAAGGTTGATGCAAGCTTCAAAGGGAAATAGACATTGAATAAAAACCATAACCACCATTCTAAATGTGCAAATTGAAAGAAATAAATCCATAATCTTCTATTGATAAATGTATTCATGTTAATAATCCATTACAATTCATTATGATTGATCAGTCAAAATTTCACCAACATAACTATAGGATTACAAAAGAGGGATATGACTTAACACTATGAAAGCAAAAAAATAGTTGATTGAATTTGATTATCTTGGAGAAACAAAAAATCAACCCTTATAATGGGCAGGGTTGGTCTTATTTATAAAATTTCCATTGATTAATTCCCAACGCAAATGCTCATTCACTTTTTGACTCCTACCACTTTGCCTTTTTTACTCTATTTTAGCCTACAAAAAGATTAAAAAAAGTTACCTTTTGTAATTAAAAGCTCTATAGGCAACTTATAAACTTAAAAAAATTAAATCCCACTACACATGGTGAAATATTGGAAACTATAGTCACCAAGATGTCTACATCAAAATTATATTTCTAATGACTTTAACAGTTCTAAAAATGGATTAACAGGGACCAAGCTATGGTCTAAAAATTATTACAAGGTCTAAAAAGGTACTTAGTGGACCTATTCAGAATAGGAAAGCGTAAAACTCAGTTTCAAGTATTTTTTTACATGATTTAAATTGGTAGAAATTGGTAGGACCAAAACTTACATGGTAGAAACATATTTTTGATGGTGTAAATAGTTTATAAAATGGGATAATAAGGCAAAATTTATGCCCCCCAAAATGACAATAAATCTACGTAACTTGATGAAAAAAATAGACCCCAGAATTCTATTTTGCCATTGACATGTACTTTTCAACTCGACGAGACTATTTTGAATAAACCTAGTCTTAAGAATAATTTGGGAGATTTATTTGGTTTACACTAGTAAAAAGGTGGGAAAAAATTATTTCAAACTTCAGAGGGGGGGCAAGTCCTAATTAGGTGTTGGACCCCCAAAATACACTATCAAGCTTTGCCTTTATGTTTTCCTGGTGTAATTAGAGTTTTGGATGCTCAAAAGCCCAAAGTCTAATTGGTTGGGGTTTGAGGGCTCAAAAACACAAATTAAAAGATATCAAGGCTCTGAGGGCTAAAATCTAGAATAGATAATAATTGATGAAATTGAGGTCAGAACCCTGCATATGACTATCAGAGGTTTCTAATGGAGCATGCAGACCTAACCAGGGATTGATTCCTAAATAGGAGAGGGAAGGGGAGGGGAAACAATATCTAACCTAATAGACTATTTTTCCTTGATAAATAAAGGAAAATTGGTAGGTATTAGGCCCCAACCTAGTCAAGGTTATGTTCCCCAATCAGAACTATGTGGATCTATGGAGACAATCCTTGACTTAGTCGAGAAATCTCACCTGCTTAAGACTATAAACAACCCCTTGCCCACCTAAAGACCTAGTCAAAGATTGATATCCAAATATACAAGAGAATACTTGACCTATACTATTATACCTATCTATGAAAAAAAGCCCTTGATAAAAAAGGAAATCACTAAGCCAAAAACCTTAGACCAAATTGAAAGAAAAGTTCTGACTAACATGACAAGTTAAAATGAATGCCCCCCAACCAAGACCTATTCAGGATTTAAAATCTTCATTAGGTATAGGGAACTAATTTTTTTAAAATTTATAAAAACTTACCTCCAAAAATCCATAATATAACTATCATAAAACAAAAACTAGAAGGTAGACCTAATCAGGGAATTTCATAAGTTTTTTGCCTAACTTAGCAAAATTTTCAACAAAGTAGAAGTCAATCAAGACAGGGTCTAGAGACCAAGTGTAAAATATGAGATTGACTCGTATGAGATTTATTTTATCAATGATATAGTTTTAATGGGTTTAAAACTCATATAAATCAAAATGATCCCCCAGAGTGAAATAAAAGGCTCGAACTAGCAAGAGAGTGCATGTACTAAAGACCCTGCAAGTGGGATAAGTGCCTCAAAATGCATTTTTATTCAAAGAGTAAAACATGAAAATTGTTCACATGAGAATGGTTCATAGGATGGGATAGGTCCTATAGGAAACTGTAAGGAGTTAAGAGAGCTTATAGGCAAGATGACCAATTGAGCATAAGTGCAACTAGACTCCATTTCAGGGCCAAGTGCTTCATATGAAACTTTATTGTTTAAACTTGGTCATCATAATGGGACATGTTTTAGGAGATATAATTGAATTTAAAATAATGTTACCTATTATATGAAATATATCTAAGAGAGTTAGGATTCAAATGCAAATTAGGAGGTCAAGGCTTTACTTTCAAACTAAGTGTTATATATGAATTTATCGCATGGATGTGGTATTTATAATGGTGATGGTTTTGGGACATATTTTGGCATGCAAAATAATATATACCACCAATGAAAATTAAGAATGTTAATACCAATGATCCATGATTTCAAGTGGTGGTAGCTACAAAAGTAAAAAAAAATAGGTTCCCTAATTTTGGGAAAAATGAGGGCATATTTTGCAAGAAATGATAGTACCAAATCTAGATATTTACATTTGAACCATCTTCAATATAGCATTTTCAAGGAATTAAAAATAGTGGGTAAAAATTAAAAGAGAATTAAAACCTATATTGGTGATTGTGAATCTAGACTTATTGTTAATTCCAATGTTCTTACAAGAGATGATATATGGGATTAGAAAGATTTATGTTCATATAAATAACATATAGTTGTAATGAAAAACATATTCAAAATAAAAATACACATGTATTTATATCATATAGTATTGTTCAAGCTTTTTCCTCTTATCATAAAGAATGGAGATGTCGAGGGTTAATTTTTAACTCAATCACTATGGAGAAGAAGAGTGAACTTGCAGTCAATTTCACTTTTTACCAAGGAAATGGACAAGCTTACAAGTGTTTATTTGAATATCAGTTTCAATATTAAATTTCAACTCTATTTTGGGGTAATGAGTTATGTTTTAACCGTCATTGAACCTAAAAAATCACTTAAAATGAATCAACCACTATAGATTACTTATAAATTCAATTGTATAGTTTTAATCAAGTTCATTTCATATAAACAAAAAACATGATCAAAAGGTAATGAAAAAATTCCATTCACCCATAATGAAAAATTATCATGGCCCCACCATGATCATATATTTGATAAGATTGAATTACAATGATAATAGTTTTCTAATCAGTTGTAAATTTTCCTACTATGTATGATAAATGAATGAATGAATGAAAGAGAATATAAAATGTCTATTCCCCAACCATGACCACATATATGATGATTATGAAGTGGATTTACAATCATTTTTAATTCAATTGTAAATTATATTATCATGTATCATTACTAACCGATATGATGCCCTATAAATTTGAAAGTATGTATAGTGTGCATGAATCAGTCATGCCCTCTGAATTTATACCAACAGATATAGAATTCCACTTATCTATATTGGTGATTTTTTAGAATATATATCTTAAATGAATGTGTACATATAAACCTATAATTTTTATTCCTCTAAATTATGTACATACACCCATGGATATTTACCCAATTGTGTATGAATTTGTGTTCAGGTGTTTATAAAGTGAGGGAATATGTATGGAATATTCCCCCATAATTTATACTAATGTGGTAATATATGTCATGTAACTAAACCATCTAATATTCAAGCCATTATAAATCATGTTTAATGTGTCAATTCTAATAATTTGAATCATGTACAATATTGTGCCAAAATTTGAATACATAAAATTTAATCCCAATGTATGCCCCCCTTTTGAGGTGAGGTTTGTGACTATTGAATCAATCATATTGAAAGATAGATGTAGTTATATAAGCTCAATGATTTGTATAATTTCATGAATTGGTTTAAATTGATTGTTTTAAATATTCACTATATGGATTTGTGTCCTTATACATTGGATTTTTCATGACTAAGTTTTAGGTAAGTCATAGAGTGATATTATATATTGATAAAAAAAATTCTTAGATAATCTAGAATAATTTTCAAAGGAAATGGAATATATTGAGAGACAAAAAATTCACCCATTTTAAAAAATTAGGGCCATTTTTTTAATAAGGAGAGTATTCATAAAATTTTGGCATACTATGGATTTCATTAATAATATTAAAAATGTTGTGTGAAATAACACATTGTGTGTGTTTCAACACAAAAAATTGGGAGTGATTTTTATACATGATGTTTTAAATATTGTGCAAAGGAGGTTCATATTTATTAATTAAAAATTATATTAGGTATAATACATAGATAAAAATTAAACCATATAAATAGGTTGATATTTTGGATTTTTAATTCATTTTCACATTATTTATAGGGATTTTAAGCTCCAAGTAGTGATAATGTTGAGCCATCAAGATTTTATCTCTCATTATTTTGAGAATTTATAGATTGCATTACCTATAAAATACCTCGATGACTTGGTATTTATGAAAATTTCACCATTTTAATTAAATTTTTCAACTTTTTGAATTATTTTTTTGAGAATTTTCATTTTTCATTTTTTATATTTTTTAGGTGTTTTGAGAGTAGTATCAAATTGACCGTCATAGGTTAGTAACATTATAAATATGATTAAAAAAACCTTTCTTTACATTAATGATAGACATAAAAAACCCATTTATGATGGTAATGCATCCTAATATTGACCAAAACTTGCTAGTTATGACCTTTGAATTTTATTTATTATTTTTTACATTTATTCATATTTTATTTGATTGTTTATTACATTGTTTCCATTTATGCATTTTCAAATGGACTTACATGTGAGAGGGTTATAATATGGTTAGCATATGGAGACTATGATTGAGATTCAATTAGATGACGTCACCTAGAATATTATTGATACATCTAGGTTTAGACATGTGGCCCATTTATTGTGGATCACAAAGAATATGCATCTTAAGACCACCTTGGTAGATAGGTGGAATCTTGATACATGCACATTTTGGTTCTCAATAAGGAATATGATGGTTACATTGAAGAATGTATTGATTATACTTATATTTTGAGTATTTCATGATTGGGTCATGGTGCAGGCCATAATGAGGTGAGGGTATGTGATGTAGGAGCATTAATCATAAAATGTAAATTTTTTATATAGTAGCTAGTGAGTCAATTGAGACATGTTGTGAAGGGCAAGAATTAGTGTCATATCTCATTACATAATGGAAAAGGACATGGTAGATCCTCAAAATCATAGGGAGAATTATTTCCATCATCTAAAGGTGTTTAAGTTGTTTTAGTCTTACTATTGTCACTTCTAATCTATTTGTAAGGTTTTCCCACTAGAAGTCATATTTGAATGTTCAAATTATGTTCTCAAGGCTTGTAAACCCTTGTGGTGATTTTTTAAGGATAAGTTTCTTTATAAGGTCAATATTATGATGTAAAATCCATTTTATTCTCATGTAAATGTAAAAACCACCTCATCATCATATCGAAATAGGAGAATCCTATGTTGAGAAGGCAAATCAAGAATATTCTATGTTGGGAAGATTGTTGAGAAGACTTAGGTCTTATATCTTATAAATAAACCTATGTTTGTGAATTATTTGAGGAAGTATAGGATTCATACCTATCAATAATATTATTATAATAAATATTCATATGTATAATTATAAGGATAACGTGTGGTTATGGTAGAGAGAGGAGGAGTTAGTAGGTGGCTAAGAAGAGAGGTCTATAAAGTGAAGGTATGAAAATAGATCTATATCTTGTTTTGAGAGTTGATAAATAAGGAAATGTTTTATTGATGTTCATAAATTTATTAAATCCATATGAACTATAAATGTGAATTATTTATGTGATCACAAGTTCCATATATGTCTTAAAGTATCAATTGTATGATTGTATCAAGAACACATAGGAAAATGCATGCAGGAAGACTATAACAACAAGAGAGTATACATATTTTATGGTGTATTAATGAAAATGAGGATTGTATAAGTAATATATCAAGGTATAATATTTTTTTCATCATTATCTTTGATGAATCAAACAAAAAAAGAGTGATTTTATACATTTAGTGATAACCTACTATTAAAACTTAGAGGTCTACATATGTAAAAGTGAAATATTAGAGAGGATTGGGTCTTGAATATTTATATAAATATGTTTATTAATTTTATTAATGATATTAATTCAAATTTTAAGTGATTTAATATTATTTTCAAATATTTTGTGATTTAAACCCATCAAAACTCTATTTTATGCGCCTATAGTCACCTATAGTAGCCTGAAACATGTTATTTTGGTTCCATGAGCTTAGTTGAAAGTTTTTAGAATTTTAATAATGTGTTTAATACCCTATAAAAAAATTTAAGATGTTAATATATATTTTATACTTTATCAACCATTTTTAATAAGCTATTGAGTTCTTTAAGGACTGTGTAAACCCTAATTGCATAAAATAATAGAAAAAGGGTCATAAATTGATAATGATCCAAAAAAATAAAATAAAATTTTATTTTTAAGTTATTTATGATGTTATTAACCTAATATAACTTAATATAGGTCTTAAATCATTGAGAATAAGGATATACTTATGTCTGTGTTTTAAGACTGTATATGCAAACAAGGTTATACAAAGTAAAAAGAGTTATAACTTCCTAGAAAGCTTATAAATGTCATTAATTTTTTTTAAAAATGTATGATGATGTATCACATACATTTTATAAGTTATATTATTTATTAATACCATCTTAAGCACAATTAGTTGAAAATTGAGTATGATAGAACTGTAAGTGTATTATCAACTAAGAGTTCAAGAGTCTTAAGAAGGGTTTAAATCCTAAATGAATGTTTCAAAGTGTTTGAGGATTAATAAAATGGTTTTTAATGAATATTTAAAAGATGAAAAATAAGCTATTGAAATCATATTGTAAGATTTTATACATTAACTTGAGTATTGGCCTAAATACAAGATCTAATAAATTAGAATTATGTTAAGAGTGTGAAACTAATAATAAAGGGCCTAAATGATGAGATGTGAGTTAGGATCCATAAAATATAGGTTAATAATTTATCATAATAAGGAATATATGAATTAATTAAGATTTTATTCTTAAAGGGAGTCTTTCAAGAGCTCATGTGAACGATAATGTCTAGTATAAAGTTTATGATCTTGTGTGTGTAAGATTAGACATATAGAGAATTAAGGAGGTCAGAGACATTAAATAAATGTGAATATAATATTATTGGTCTTTTAAGATAAATTAAATACAAGTTTTAGTATACAGACCTAAAAGAGTAATTACATACCTATAATATAAAAATATTGAATTAAACATCTTAAAGGAAATCTAGTAAGGTTTGGTGATTAAGATTAACCATCATAAGTAAAATAACATAGTATACCTTAGGTTAGATTAAAATCAAAGATCAAGTAAATAAGAGTTGGTAATAGACCTAGTAATCATGAGATTGTGTTAGTGGTTATAACACATTGCCATCAATTTTTGGTATTGGAGATTTGGTAAAAGATCTTGAGAATTTGATAATTTTGTTCAAGTATTAATGCTACAATGATCAAGTTTCAAGTGATTACACAAGTTTTTCAAGTTTTCAAAGCCATTGAGGCTTGAATAGAGATAAACAACTTAGTGAATCTCAAGAAAAGAATACAATGATTGCTCTTGAGATAGATCCAGTTAGAGAAGAATTAGAGATAAAATTAAAAATACCAAGGTGGAATAAATTTGGGTGATATAGAAGATAGATCAAGATGAAAATGACTTGCTATAGAAAGTGATAGAAGGACTGCCTAGAAGTAAGAACCAACTAAGAGAAAAGAGAGTAAGGGAAAAAAGACAAAAAGAAGAGGAAATTTTCCAAATGAAAATCAATGAAGTAAATCAATAGATAACATTGATGAGGATCATGGTAGAAACTATTAAAAAATACATGGTATGGATGGTATTTGAAGATAAAAGTGAAATGGCCAATACAATTTGATAGAGGAAAGAAGAAAAAGGCAAAGAATGAGAGTGTCTTAAGGAAAGAAGAAAAATTATAACCAAAGCAACAAAAGATAGTTTAGGGGTTATGTAGCCTCAATTTTTTGTATATAATATTTGTTTTGATGTTGTGTATATAGATCAACAAGTTGGTGAGCATGAAACTTTTGAGCTGATTATTATGTTCATAGACAATCAAGATGAAGCACTTGGTAGATTAGTGCTTAGCTAAATCCAAGATGAAGAAAATGCTCAATGTGGAGTTTTAACATCTAAAGAAAATAATGAAAATTAGTTTTACATAGCTCATAAAGTGTTGGATGAACATGAATGGATCCTCATTCAATAGGATGCAAAAGATAACAAGGATGATAATAGTGAATACAAACTAGGTGCAATAGTCTTAAAGGAGAAATATAATATGTAGCAGTCCAAAAATGAAAGCCAAATATAGGTGTGTGATGAAAATAATTCAAATTTCAGATTGCATGAAGAAATAAAGGAGGAGCAAGAACATGGACAAGGTTTTTAAAGACATGATGAGAAGATATCAAAGTAACTGACTAAAGAGGATATAGACTCTTGTAATGAAGAAATATTGTTTATTCAAAATAAGAAATTAAAATGGGTAACATCCAAAGTAGAATCCTAAATGAAGGATGACATATAGATGAGTTGTATATTTCCACAATGTAAACATTAAATGAAGAGGTCAAAGATACTAATCTTGAATACCAAGCAACCATTAAAGTTGACAACAAAGATAAAGCATATGGGAAAAAATCATATGAAGAAAAAGTTGATTTGGTAGATATATCATTGTTTCAAGTTTAACCAAAGGTACCTGATTTAATAAATAAGTTAATAAAAATAAGTCAATAACAATATATTGAAAATGAAGGAGAGGTAGAACTTATGATCAACATGAACAATGGTCAAGTCCATAAGTAGTTGTTTGAGGAAACAATCATCATAAAGACAAAGGAAGATGAACTATTCAAGTTTCATCGTGATAGTTGGAAGTATGGGCAACATGCACATAACGAAAAAATATGGTGAATTCCTTAAATACATATAAGAAGTTTTGATTTCTTTAATTATTTAATTATGTTTGCAGGTATAGTATAGATGAAAAAGGTAACAATAAAGAAGAAATATAAGTGTGATAGTAAGGAACATGCACATTTGTATGAGATATTGATGGATGAAGAAAAATAAGTATAATTCATTTGTAATAATAAGGCATTTTAAGGAAGCTCATGAAATTTTAAGCCTAGAATTTTGATGTAAGAACATCAGTCACAAAATGTAAATTTTGTATATAGTAGTTAGTGAGTTAATTTTGACATGTTGTGAAGGGTGAGAAATAATGTCATGTATCATTACATGGTATAATAGGCCTTGGTATATCCTAGGAATAATATGGATTCTTTTTTTCGTCATATAAAGGTGTAATTAGTTGTAGTCTTATTATTGTTACTTATAGTCTATTTGTAAGGTTTTCCTACCAAAATTCATATTTGAAAGCTTGAATTATGTTCTCAAGCCTTGTAAGCCATTGTGGTAAGTTATAAAGTATAAGTTTATTGTATATTTAAATATAATTATGTATAATCCATTTTATTCTCATGTAAATTTAACAAACACCTCATCATCATCTCTCAATATGAGAATCCTACATTGAGAAGGAAAATCAAGCATATTCTAAGTTGGGAAGATTGTTGAGAAGACTTATGTATTCTATCTTATCAAGAAACTTATGTTTGTGAATAATTTGAAGAAATATATGATTCATACCTATAAATAATAATATTATAATAAATATTCATATGTACAAGGAGAAGGAGAAGGTGTGTTTAAGGTAGAGAGAGGAGGAGTTAGTAGGTGGCTAAGAAGAGAGGTCTATAGAGTGAAGGTCTGAAAAATAGGCTTGTATCCTGTTTTAAGAGTTGATAAATAAGGAAATGTTTTATTGATGTTCATAAATTTATTTATTCCATATGAAGTGTAAACATGTTTTCTTTATGTGATCACAAGTTCTATATATGTCTTAAAGTCTCATTTGTATGACTATATCAAGAACACACATGAAAATGCATGTAGGAAGACTAAAAGAACATGAGAGTTATACATATTTTTTGGTGTATTAAGTAAAATTTGGATCATCTAGTTAATATCTCAATGTCTAATATTTGTCTACATCATTGTCTTTGATGACTCAAATAAGAAAAGAGTGATTTTATACATTCAGTGATAGTCTACATATGTAAAATTGAAATTTATTTCAATATTAGAGAGGTTTAGGGATTGAATATTTATATCAATATGTTTATTAATTATATTAATGATATTAATTGAAAATTTTAGTGATATTATATTATTTTCAAATCTTTTTATTGAAACCCATCAAAACTCTATTTTGTGCACATATAGTCACTTACAGTTAGCCTGAAACACATTGTTTTAGTTGCATGAGCTTAGTTTCAAGGTTGTAAAAGTGAATAATGTTGTTAATCCCATATTCAAAGTGTTAATAGGTTAATAAATCTTTTATAATATATGAAAAAGTATTAATATGTTCTCGAGTTCTTTAAGGACTATGTAAAGCCTAGTTGTAGACAATAATAGAAAAAAGGGTCATAACTTGATAATGATCCAATGAAAGAACATGAAATTTGGTGTGTAAGTTATTTTTTATGGTATTAACCTAATATAATTTAATATATTTCTTAAATCATTGATAATAATTAGATATTGATGACTATGTTTTAGGATTGTATATGCAAATAAGGTTATAAGGAGTAAAAAGAGTTATAGCTTCCTAAAAAGCTTATCAAATTCCATGAGAACCTTCAATAAAGGTATGATGATGTATCACAAATTTTATATAGTTATCTTAATTATTAATATCATCACAATAAAAATCATTTGAAAATTGAGTATCATAGAACTGTAAATGCATTGTCAAGCAAGATTTCAACAGTCCTAAGAAGGATCTAAATCCTAAATAAGTGTTTTAAAGTGTTTAAAGCTTAAGAAGTGAGTAAATTAGTTTTTTAGGAAGATTTAAAAGATACCAAAAAAATTATTTAAATCATATTGTAATCTATTATTAATTAATATAATTATATGCCCAAATACGAGGTCTAATGAATCATAATTTTGTTAAGAGTGTGAAACTGATAAGAAAGGGATAAATGACGACATGTGAGTTAGGAAACATCAAATAAGGGTGAATCATTTTCCATGGTAAGGAACATAAGAATTAATGAGCATTTAATTATTATAGGGAGTCTTTGAAGATTTATGTGAATGATAAGATTTATTATAAATTTTATGATCTTGTGTGTGTAATATTTGACCTTTAGAAAATTATCAAGGTTAAAGACATTAACGAAAGGTGAGTAAAATATTATTGATCTTGTAACAATTTCAACACTTATAGTCCACATGGGCGGGCGAATGGAGAATTTGAACGTTGAGTTTTTGAACGTTGAGAGCGCGCAGGTGAAAGTGCGAACTCAAAGCCTGAACCAAGCAGCCGTTGATCCAGCGGTTGGAGCGGCCGAGGTGTATGCTGCGGAAGGGACCCCACCTGTGATTAGGGAAAGAAGAATCCTGATCGCCCATGCTCTTGCGGAAGGGGGCTCTCTTCCAGCGATGAAAATAGTAATAGGATCCCCTATTTTTGGCCCTATCCTAGGGTCAAAGGGAAGAACTTATGCAGATGTGGCTACCTATGAAGCTGGAATACATGACGTGAATCAGCAAGCTTCTACTGAGAGAAAGTGCGTTTCACCAGTAAGTGCCTTAAATCCTGTCAGGGTTAACTTAGATCCTGAAACTATTGAAGCTATCTTTAATCGGGTAGATTATTTTTCAGAGTATGGGGCAATATGTCAATTTCGTGGCTATTGGCCATCTCTTACAGATCTACATGGTTAGATCTCCAATACTGGTTGCCACAGATCGATGGAAATGTTGAAATATACCCTTGTGTTAAAGGTTTTTTCATAGTTTTATTCCAAATCTCTAAGGACAGGAATACTATTCTATCCAACAGTAATTTTTTATTGTAGGGTAAATACCCTCTTATGGCCAAACAGTGGCATAAGGATTTCAATCCTCTCACGGAAACCTTTAATAAGATTCCTGTCTAGGTTTGGCTCCCAAACCTACCAATACATTTATGGCAAGAAGCGGTGTTTAAAATTATTGGAAATGCTATAGGGGAGTTTTTATTTGAGGATGATGAAACTAAGAGGATTTACCGCTCGACCCGTGCTCGCCTTATGGTTGAGGTGGATGTTTCTAAGGGTCTTCCTGAGGCGATTTGTCTGGACTCCCCTAGGGGTTCTTGGACGCAAATGTTAGATTTTGAAGGTTTACCTTTTCGATGCAGAAAGTGTCACCAGACAGGGCACGTTACAGTCCGATGTACTGCTGGGAAATCCAAAGCCAGAAGTTCACCTTCTTGGTGGTCTGAAGCTGATCATGAACACTATTTTGCTAAACAACCCAAGGAAGATTCAACTGATTCAGAGAATGATAATGAAAAGAGTATCCATTCTAAATCGACAAATCAGGAGAACCTGATGGAGACAGAACCTATCGAAGGAACTGCAAAAACTGGATCATGTGATCTCTCTGGACCGATTCCTGAGGAGGTGGTGGATCCTCCACCTACTTTGAAGGAATCTGTGAGGAGCCAGAAGTTGACTAGCTCTCATAAGGATTTTGTTGAGTCCTTGACCCCCCCTGGACTTCATGGATCATGGCCTTCTGAGGATTGGGTTGCTGAGGCAGCTAAGGTAGAGGATGGTTGGACAACAGTTAAGAGGAAGAAGTCTAAGCCTTTGGTCCCCCCTCTAGAAATGAAACTTCGGTCTTGTAAAAAACAATTTTAATTGTTTGTCCAGCCCTTGTGTGTTGGTTTCAGATTCCTGGCTATTCTGGTCTTGCTTTTGCAGGTTCCAGGCTATTTTGTTTTCTTATTGTGCTTAAGGATTATCTCTCATCTGATGTAAAGGGTTTCGAGGCCCCTTCAAAACCTGCTTTTACCATAATCTAAAACGAAAGGTGAGTAAAATATTATTGATCTTGTAAGACCAATATAAAAGGAGAAAATTAAATACAAGGATTAGTATACAAAACTAAAAGAGTATTTACAAACCTATAATATAAGAATATTGAGTCAAACCTCTTAAATGAAATCTAGTAAGGTCTGGTGATTAAGATTTACCATATGAAAGATAAATAAAAGAACACAAGAGACCTCTTATTAGATTAAGAAAAAAATCAAGTAAAAACGATTTGGTAATGAGCCTAGTAATCATGAGATTATGCTAGTGGTTGTAGCAAATTTCCATCAATATGTTATTCACACACATAGATACATGACAGAGCATGCCTGCAGTGATGAATATAAATCACATGATTCTACTATGCTTCCTAGGAAGATTGTTACTTTAGATGTTTTGTGGTTGTATAAATTTATATGTTAATTACATGTTTCATTTGTTGTAATGGATGGAATTTTTGTAGCCATCTCATATAGAATGTATGATTTTGTGTGTGTTATGTAGGAGAGGGGAATAATACATTTATGGGGGTGTACCATGGTGGCCCACTTATACATGCATTTATACAAGTTCACTTTTGAGGCCCATGCTAGAGGCCTTAACATAGTGACATTAACACACATATGAGACTATGAGCATATTATTATTATTATTATTATTATTATTATTATTATTATTATTATTCATCCAAATAGGAACTCGTGGAGGTTGTGTCCACCTTAATATTAATGTATAGCATTTAGTTTTATAAATGCATTAGATTTTGAATAATATGGAGTATTGTGTGATCCTTGATTGGATCACACTTGCTAGTATACTATGGAGTTCATATCATGGATATATTAGGTGCCCTAAGGATGCATCTGAGTTGTGTCACATTTGTGTAAGCATGTGGCTCTATGAGATATTTCTTAGGGTTGTGGAAAGGTTTCATTTTGAGAGGGTGATATAGTATTTTTTCATCTATCAGGTCAAATTTTTAACATATAAATTTTAGATAAATTTTTATATGTTTCATCATGAATTTTGCATACAACCCATTAAGTGGGTTTTTTTCATGAGTAAATTTAATGGATCGTCTTTAATTACAACATGGACCTCATTGTTGAACAAATAGTGTCCTAATTTTTTGTGTATCAAAGACCAATGCTAGACATAATAGTTCCATTATTGTATATCTCCATTCATAAAAAACCAATTTATGACTAATGTAATATATTACTCATTATTTTTTCTCATCATCATATTATGCTAATAGGGCCCCAAGTTCCTCATGAGTGGTGGAAATATAAAGGATTAATGGTATATCCAATATAAGAGGTATGAGTACTAGTGGGTTTGCTAAATATTTTTTGATTTTAGAAAATATTTGCTAAAAAATATAATCCCATACAAATTTGGTATCCTTTTTTATAAAACTCATCAAAATAATTATCGTATCAAGCAATTGAGTAATGAAACATTGAATAGCCTAAATTCTACATTGTAAACATTTTAATTTCTTTAAATTAGTTAGTGGTGGAATCTCAACAATAGATTTACCTTTTTGGATCAAACTTGATGCCTTGTTGAGAAATAATGTACCCAATAAGCTTTCTAGAAGATACTCTGAAAACAAATTATTTTGGATTTAACTACACATTGAACTTTCACAAGCATTCAAATATTCTTTATAGATCAATAACACAGTTTTGATGGTGTTTTGATTTTTTAATCAAATCATCAAAATAATACTTAATAATTTTATTGGTAAAATCATGGAAAATATGTGTCATTTCCCTTTGATATGTTACTCCAATATTTTTGAGTTTAAAAAGAATAACAATATAGTAAAATGTGCCCCATTGAGTAGAAAATGTCATATTTTCTTGATCTATTAGGTTTATTTTTATTTTTTTATAACTATAAAAACCATGAATAAATGAGCATTTCTCATATCTCATTTTAGAATTGACAATCATGTCAATGTTAGGTAATGGAAGATCATCTTTTGGACAAGCCTTGTTTAAGTCATGCTAATCGATGTAACATCAAATGTTGTCATTAGGCTTAATAACAAGTAAAATGTTAGACACAATCAAATGTGTAATGGCTATTATAATTCATGCATCTGAGATATTTTTAATCCAATATTTTACCAAGAAATCCATTTTGGGATGCATTTTATGAATCTCTTTTTGAAGAGGTGTTACATATAGATACAATAATATATTATGCATTTCCACTAATGGGTTAATCCTAGGCATATTTGAATAATCCCAAGGAAATATTTTTTGGAAATCATGTAGGACATGATGATAAGTTTTGCCTTCTTCATCCTACAACATTACAACAAGAAAAATAGGATGAAGATCTTTATCTGTTCCATAGCTATACTACATTATTTCTTTATTCAACAAATTTGATCATTCAATAATAAATGGTAAAGTAGGAATAATATTAGGTACATCATGTTAGACATTGGCACCATTTATCTCACCGAATTAAACTTGATTAGAGGTGTTATGACGAAACATATTCTTATGATCAAATAAAGGGAGATCCTTGTATGCCCCTAAGTACTTGAGCAAGGGCTCATCATTTGAGAACTCATCTAATGCCCAAATTTTTGACAAAGCATTTTCATCAATCAAGTGATGGTTTACCAATTGTATATCTATGGTATAATTAGGTATATTCATACATTTTGATTTGGACTTTGTAAAATAAGTCTCATAGTGAATAGTTTTTTTGTCTTAACATTTTTTTTGAAAAACCCAAGCCTTATCAATTTGTGTTGTTTTAAAGAGAGATAGGTTGGAATATGATTTTTTCATTTTTTCCCAATAATTTTCCTTTATATCCATATTTGAATAAATATTGAGAACAAGAGTCCGGGTTATAGGATTGTGGCCTAATAGTATTCATTTATTGGACTATTGCATAATGATTAAAGGGATTTGTATCCATTGGAAAAGTGTAAATAAATTATTGGTGGATGAATTTTAAACATACATGTATATGATATGGTAATTCATACATCTCATGTATCAAATTACATCCTTATCAGAGTATGTCACAATTGAGGATATATCTAGATATGATCAAATGCATGAAACTAAACCTATATAGAGTAGTGAAATCTAAATAATAACTCAAAATGAAATGAGATTTTCTTCACAACCAAAAATTTGTATTAACATCATTAGACAAAAATTACATATGGAGGTACATTATGTAGTGAGGAATTAGGTTACTAAAAAGGTAATTAAGTCAACTTACAATTATAAAATGACTTAAAGTACATTCCCTCTAATGACCTATTATTAACCTAAGTAATCTAAATAAACTATGTAGTTAAAACCACATAGTGGGAAAAGGCCTACACTAACAGCCACCCCCCCCCCCCCCCCGCCCAAATTATGTGTATCTTAGGTGGGTGGAAGAATTGGGTCCTAACACAAAGTCCTAATTAGGTACCCAAGTATATAGAAATGACCCTCTAGAGGAGGAATAAGTTGAAGCTGCCTGAACCCTAAGAAGAGCCCATAAATGAAGATATTATTCTCAGTGATGGGTTTGGTGAATATATTATTAATTTGATCTATTATCTAGATGTATTAAATTTCAATGACTCATTCATGTATGAGATAATGAATTAAATACATGTGAATCTTGATATGTTTGGTTCATTGATGGAGGACTAGATACTTGTAGATATAGATTGTGCTTTGGTTATCACTAAAGATGCATGTTGTTCATCAAAAATGGATGCCAAACTTAATGATAATCCCTTTAAGCTAAATATTCATAGTGGTAGAATTAATAGTTCATTTGTATTCTACATAAGATAAATAAATAACATTCTTCTTCTTTCTTAATGAAATAATTAGACCTAAAACAAGAGAAAAATTGTAGCCTAAAGTATAATTATGATTTTAAATATCACCAACCCAATTTGAATCTGTATATCCAATAAATTCAACATCAATTCCCCCTTCATAGTGAATCTCTAAACTACGAGTAGCCTGAATGCAGTGGAGAATCTAGTTACATGATTTTTAGTGTAGCTCATATGGTTCTTGCATAAATATAGAGACCATGCCCACTACATAGGAAATATTAGGTCTAGTGTGTGTAAGGTATATGAGACTATCAAAAAATTATCAATATAAGGTAGCATCAACCAAAGGATATGGACATCAACCTCAAACTTCACACTAGATAGAAAAGGAGTCAGAGTTGGATTACCATCATCCATGTTAAACCATGAAATAAAAGCAAGAGAATACTTTGATTGTGTGATAGTGATCCTAAATTCAGAGTGGGAAATTTTAGTCCCAAGGAAGTAATTTAACAAACCCAAGTTAATAATTGAGAACCTATCAAACAAAGTAGTTTTTCCTAGTGTGAAGTGGATGAAGAACTCCCTATGATCAATAGGTCATCCATGTAGATAACTAGAATAAAAATTAATCATCATGCCATAAGATGTAGACATTCAACTCAAAATTCTATCTGGTAAACCCAATCAAAAGAATAAAAGAGTTTATCTTGGCATACCAAGCTTGAGGAGTTTGTTTGAGGCCATAGATAGATTTATAAAGTTTATAAACTATGGAAGAATATTCATAAATCCTTGTGGTTTCTATATGCATATTTATTATTTGAATTCACTATGAAGAACTAAACTAATCATATCTATTTGATGAACATCTAAACAATGTGCTATAATAATGGAAAGTTTGATTTAGC
Organism: Torreya grandis; assembly: GCA_037957365.1. Taxonomy (NCBI): domain Eukaryota; kingdom Viridiplantae; phylum Streptophyta; class Pinopsida; order Cupressales; family Taxaceae; genus Torreya; species Torreya grandis. The sequence continues at coordinate 353,839 of JARHVA010008512.1, read as the reverse complement.
TTGATTTCATTTTGGCAATTGGGACCAATGTCTCAGTATAGTCAATTTTAGGTACCTAATAAAAACCCTTTGATACCAAAAATTCTTTAAACTTGTCTACAAACCCATATACTATAAATTTTGTTTTATAGATCCATCTACATCGAACAATTTTTCTTACCCTAGGAATAGGGAATAAATCCCAATTATTGTTCGTTAGCAAGGAACCATACTCCTCTTCTATAGAGATATCCCACTCAATATTTCATGATGCCTTGTAAAATTATTGTGGGTCAAAAGTAGATGTAATGCAAACATATGTGCATCCTAGAATTATGAATGTGTTTGCTTGGTTTCTTATGGATTCCAACCCATTGACCATAACTTTGTAGTGTTTATCTATCTCAAAGAGGACCAATGCTCAAAGATTCAAGAGGAAATTGCTCATCCTTTGAAAATAATTTGGGAGGAGGAGGTGATTCCTAATCATTGCTCTCATCATCAAAAATAGAAGAATAATTTAGATCATTTGTATGTTGCTCAAGTCAATCTGAAGCATAATCATTATAATCACCATCAAATCCTATTGTGTCTAAGGAAGAGGGAGGAGTGTCATGTGAAAATTCTAAAGGACACTATTAAAAGTTAACACTCCTTTGAATGAACAAATTATGAGTGGTGTGATGGATAAAATTGGATCCCTTAACACCCTCAGGATATCCAATGAATATACAAGGTTGACCTTGAGGTTGCATTGCATTATGTTTCTTCTTCTGAATGTAGGCCATAGTAGAATAGAAACACTTAGAAGTGATTCACTATGGGTTTTTGACTACTTCAAGATTAAAAAAGAGTGACTCCCTTAAATGTTTTATAATTAACTTGGTTATAGATATAACAAACACAATTGATGGCCTCGGCCTAATACTAAGGTGCAAAAGACTTGAAATGTAGCATATAGTTAGCCATTTCCTTCAAGGACCTATTTTTGTGCTTTACAACACCATTTTATTGAGGATAATATGGAACTATACACTATATTTAAATCCTTTCTGATGTGCAAAATTACTCAAAATGATTACTAACATAATCATGACCATTGTCAATACACAAAATCTTGATGGATTTACCTGATTATTTTTATACAAGCCTTGAAGTCCTAAAAATGATCAAAAACATCATATTTATGCTTAAGAAAATATACCCAAGTTGGCCTCAAAAATTCATTAATTAAGGTAAACATGTATTTATTCCTATTGAATGAAGTACCTATAAAGGGTCCAATAATTTCACTATGAAATAGCTCCAATATATGTGTAGGCCTCTATGATTTGCCTTTGTGATGCTTCTACTTAGGATGCTTACGAAGTATGTACCTTGGTAAATTCCATGAAAAAAATGAACATGTGAAAACCCAGAAACCATGTCACAATGACTGAGTTGTTATAGGTAGAAATAGTTGAGATGTCCAAATTGATCATGCCATAATTTACACACCCCATTTGAATGAGTGAGTAGTGTAGTAGAGGGTTGATCAGGAGAAAAATGTAAGAAAGTATACAATCATGACTAGTAGTGTATTTTTCCAAATGCAATAATGGATTCATTAACTATTTCCCTAATAACCACTAAATTAGGTGTGAACTCAACTCTCTTTCCTGAACTGATGTGAATGATTTGGTAAACAAATAGAATAATGGTGGACAAAGAGAGAACACACAGAACATCATGAAACGTCTTATCATTCACTTCAACAAATTATCTCCCACTAACTTCAATGCTAGTATCATCACCCAACAACATGGAAGTCATAGAACAAGGATCTAAGGATGATAACATGCCTTGTGATGAAGCCATGTAGTATACGGCATCAAAGTCAATTATAGATGTGGAAAGATAAGATGCAACTGTAATAAGTGTTTTTCCCTTGTCTTTGTGCTTTTTACTATCTATAGCTTTAAAAGACTCCTATGTTAATGAAATCTAATTGGATGACTCAAGGATACTGATATTTTACTTCTAGAGCATCTTAGTTAGTTGGTTAATCTACGTCTTCATGCATTTGGATTCATCATGCCTAGAATTATTGTAGTAGGCACATGTGAGTCACTATTTTTTAGGTTTCTCATATAAATAGGAAGACTCTTTTGATGCTTTAGACTTAACATCATATTTATGACCCTTTTTTTTGGGGGGTCCTTTTTTTATTTTTTATCCTTTCTATTAGAAGCCTTTTATTTGTCATGATTCACAATTAAAGCATGTGATTTATATGACTTCAGTATACCAATTTGAAAAATGTTTTCTTACTCTATATTCAAGTTAGCAACAAATTCATCCAAGGATGACATGGTCCATGTATCTCTAAGGGCATGCTTGGTGGTGTGGAAGGTAGAAATGAAGATAGAATAGTCAGACCATAATTTGGAAAGAATGGAAAGAACCAATTTATCATCTTTTTTGTCAATGCCACATAGTTTCAATTATAACCTGAGTGATTTAAACTTTGTGAAGAAGTATTATATAGTGTCAAAGTTGCATGGGCTCAAAATAATGACCTTATTATTAAATTCATAGCCTCTAATTATGTTTTACATGCCAAATATTTTTTATATTGTGGTCTAAACTTCATTAGGAGTAGTTGTAGATTCAATATGAAAGATTAGATTAGGATACATAGTTAGGTATAATAGACCATAAGCTTTGTCACTTTTGTTAATTAATTTGCATTATCTATATCAAGTGTTGGTTTTTTTTGTACCCATTATGATTCAATGTAATAATTTACTCCTAAAAATTATTTTAAATTTGAATTTCCACTCGTGATAGTTGAATGGTGTAAGAATCATAACTTGATTCTAATCCATAGTGCATAAAGGAAATATGTGTTAAACTACATGTGCTGAAACACTATGAATTTTAAATCCCATGAATATATATGGATTTAATTTTACAAAGTATGATAATATCACCAATGCATATATTTTGAAAAAACACACACTTTCAAAAAATGGTGCCTAAAAAGGAGCTATTGGCTAAAATTTATGAAAGTTTGAATGTTTCTTGCTCGCAAATAAATGATCTCCACTTTGCAAAATATTTTGGGTGTGAAAAATTTTGGCCAAATTTTTGTGAGGAAAAATTAAGCCCTATTGGGTTGGTTATGACTAAGGGCATAAATTCCCATGTGACCATGGGGATAAGGGCTAGGATGAGGGTATCCCCCTTGATTGATTTGATTGATGTGTAAAAATGTCTCCACTTTTGAAATGAATAGTTTCACTTTCCACTCAATTAAATCTAACACCCTCCTAACTGCAAAAAGGTATGAATAAGGTGGTTAGAGTTCAAAAAATTATTTTCAAGGGTTGAATTCAACCTAGGTTGCTTCCATGGATGTTAGGTTATGATAAGCATATAATCAGGGGTCACAAGTTTTGACAATCATGTAAGCAGGGGTCATGGGTTTTGATAGGTGTGCAAGCAAGAGTTATGGGTTATGAAAATCATATAGATATGGGTGTTGGGTTCTCATAGTATATGAAATTAAGGTGTCCAAATCCCAACATGTGCTTTAGTAGGGAAAAATTTTGTCGGTTGCCATAAACTACCAAAATTGCCTATAAGGGTTAGAAACTCCACCAAGACTAGAAATCCATCAAATCTATATATTTTATGAAACTTATATATATATGTGTATATATATATATATATATATATATATATATAATATGCACTGGGTTTATTGACAAACCTAGAATTTCTTTTCCCTCAAATTCACCATATGTACAGATGTTATAGTTTAGATTATTTGACATCACTTCACATAAAGTAGGTAATGTATGGGGTCCCATGGTAATGTTCAAGGTTTTTTCCCCAATACTTCTTGTGAAATATTATCAAATCCCTTGATGATCATATTGGATGGTTCCAACTATTTAGGTTTGATTCCTAGTAAGGAAAGAAATGATATATTGCAAATGTTAAATATTAAACCATTATCCACAAGGAATTTTAACTAGTTTATTTCAAATGCATACCTATATGTATAGTGATAAGCAAAAATTTATGAGGTCTTGAAGTGGTAGTTTCTCTTTTTTAAAGGATATATTATACTTAATCCATTTGATATAATTTATCATAGAGGCCACATATGGAGGCTCCACGTTACTTGGTAGGATGGTCATGTGTAATGCATCTAAAAGAACATTTTTGTAGTGGGTCAAATGATGTAGTAAATCTAAGAGTGACATTTTATAAATGACATCATTGGAAGAGTTTATAGTATGGTATGAAAAAACATATTGTTTCATGCAATCCCTTTTTCATTTTGTGTTAACAAGTAGGAGTTACTTATAAACATTATAGCAATAATAGGTATATAGGAATGCATTTGATTTGAAGTGACCATAATTAAAATCCCTTAGATATTTTATTGATTTCATCATGTATGAAACATAAAAAGTAATAACTACCATTATGTACTATAAAATGAGATAGATAATATATATCTACATATTAAACATTATTTTAAAAGTAAATTTTAAAAGAAAATGAATATTTTGAAAATTAGAAATCAAAATGTGTAGGAAAAATAGAAAACCCTAAATCAATTAGGGTTTTAAAACCAATGGTTAGGTTCACCAAATTTTTAACCCTAAATTGAGAGGGATCAATATAGTATAGGGTTAAGAATATATAAATTAATAGAAACAAGGGTGATAAATAGACCTATAGTAGGCCAATTAATTACATACTCAAATAAATAATATTCTAAATTTAAATGTTGAGATATGTTAAAAATGAAAAGTATAGTTGTTGATTAATATTTCAATAAATGTGAAACAAGAGTACTTGTTTTACTAAACACATTCATATTTTATTTAGAATAGGATAGAATTAAATTGGATCTAAATTCTTGATCAATCATCAGATTTGAGAAATTTGAAATATGTGGCCCCAAACATTTGCATCATATTTAGATGGTTACATTAATGTACCTATCTAACCTAGACATAGTTGTTCAGTATGGAATATTGATTATATTTGGATGTGACCACCTAAAACATTTTAAATGTTTTTCACTTTTTTCTTGTGTGTTTAGATCATGCACACTAGTTGTCACTCTTTATCAAATGATCAAACCCTAATTTCCTCACCCTTCGAGTGATTATGGAAAAAATGGTAAGTGGTCACACAGTGTTGAGATACCCCAAGGACCCCTCTATTAATGATAATTGACTACATAGCTGATAATTTTAAGAGGTCCTTAGACTTATGTAATTATCCCCTATATGTTGTCTTGCGTGTTCATAATGATGCAATCTGTGATAAGGTACATAGAGTGACCTAATTTGTAACTTAGAAAATATGGATCATGGGATGTTCCTTCAGTACTTTAGAAATATATATGGGTTTTCTTTATGACTAATATTGAAATATGAAATAGTATGGAAGCTTTGCTCACTTAAATTCTTGGTTGATTACTTTTGGTTAGTTATCTTGTGAGTTGCTAAGTCTTCGCTAGGTAAAAAATGAATGAGTATTGGTCATGTATATATACCAATCCTTTTAGTAAATTTATCACATTAAATAACTTAGTCTTATCATAAGGACATGTTAAAATTACAAATTTTATGACTTTAGGGTATTAGAGACTTAGTTTGGCACATGCCACTTATCTTGACACAGGTATCTAGCTAATACACAAGTGTTTGGGAAGATGGAAATGTATTTTTATATAATTGTAAATAGTATATAAGGTCTATTCATCCAAATAACATATGGTCATATTAAGAGATAAGGAATGGGCATAAGAGATAGCAAATGTGATCTTTTAGTAGCAAGAAGGTCTTAGAACTAAAGGGTATAGCCATGAGAATTATATAAATCAATAAAGTATTAATATATGAATAATCTAAATTATTACTACTAATTAAGTGTGATATAAAAAATCATTGAATTAGTATATGAACAAATATTGTGCTATCAAACAGAGAAAAATTTCAAAACTAAAACAATCTAGGAGTAATAATATACACTGTGAAATAGTTAAGAATGGAAATTACCAATAAATAATATCACAAAATTATCTCAAAGAAATATAAACAAATAATCCAAAAAATAGAATAAAATAACCATACAACAACTATTATATAAAAAATCACTCCCAAAATCTAGATCAGTTTAAGGAGCTCCCTTATCTATTTGGTACTTAGTGTAATCTAATGGTGTAATAGGTAATTTCACCAAATTTTTAATACCACCATCATCATCAATCTCAATCTTAACCTTTTTAAGAACGTGTGTAACCATAGGCTGGGTCATAGGACTATCAACCCATTTTCTACTTGAAGATGTGAGTTTGTCAAGAGTGGATGAGGAAGGTATATGAATAATTAAAAATACAAGATTTGGATTGGAAGGTTTAGATAAGAAATAATTTATCATGGTTAAATATAGTTTTATTTAGGTATTGAATCAAGGATTGTGTGCATAAGTTGATAAGATTCACTTGGAGTGCCTCATCTAAAACGATGAGATCTCCATGTGTCTCACCTCAAACCTCTATGGAAGACATTACCATGCATATTAAAGGAATAAGATAAGATATTTTATAATAAATACTAGAATTTTTGGTCATTGACATCAAAGTGAATGGATATATGGGTTCCATGGTGAAAAGGCCTAGAAAAAGTATTGACATTTCTATGGTCATGAAAAGGCCTTTTTGATGACCACTCCACAAATAATTATTACCAATTTATTGTGAAATACTTATAACCCACGCATTCATACCATAATATTTAGAATCTAAATTCCATCTTGACATGATTCTAAATTTTTAAGAACTCAAATAATAACCTTTTGATACATTTTTTATATGCTGAGAAATTACCACCAAAAATATCTCAAATGAAATATTATTTCATATCATCTAATAATTAATCAATCAACTGATCATAATCCACATTATCCACATCATTCATTAAAACTAATAAATAATTTTTTTTTAATGAACACCATTTAGAATAATGCCAAATGGACAAAGCGTCGTAGTTCAAAATGAAACAAACATCTTTGGCCATAAATGAAAAATCTATAGAATAATTTATTCCACTATTCCAACCATAAACATACAAGTTATTAGATTCATATAATACCATAGGTAATATTACAAAAATAAAAACATAAACCCACATAACTTATCAAAATGTAGTACTTTCACACTCCCTTCATCCATTATTCTAACATTTAAATATCAAATGCACCATATTATCATAGCTTGTCATTTACTAACCACTACAAAGAATTTTGAAGTAAAATTTCATGTTTAAATAACATAGTTATTTACATAAATAAATAATCTATCATTGAGTCTCAGTCAATAATTCATTTTTGTACATGCAATGAGAATAAAACACCTTTACTAAATCTAATATCAAAACTTCATGTAAAGAAATAACTGGCATAAACTATATATCATCCCAAACCAATTAAAATTACATAAAATGAAAAATTATAATTTTTTTGGAATTATAACCACTAGGGGTGAATCAATGTACAAACTTTTATTTAAATTCCATATATCATTCATTAACCTTTTAAACCAATCTAATAAACATGTAATACATAAAGAAGTAGTCATATGACAATGAAGTAAGATATAAACACATGAAAATAATATATATGTGGGAAACCCTCATGGGGGATAAAAACCACTAAAATACTACTTTTAATACTATCCTATAAGCAATGGATCAATATTTAGTGAGACACCAACCCCACAAGGAACACCAACCCCTCACTAGTCAATCACTAACTCAACTAGTCCTTTAGCAAGCTCCCACTTACAATGAAAATCAAATCCCATAAGTGACTTGGAACCAACCCAAACACTTAAATTACACTTCTTCAAGCTCCAACCTATAAGGCAGCTCCCACTCCCTCTTGACTAAGCTCGAGCCCAACCAAGACAACTTCATCACCTCAAGACACATTATTACTCAATGAAAAGATGGTGATCTCTTATTCAGATCTCTATCTTATTTATCCTATATAATACATTAAGAACACATATATTATGAATTAATAATTTTATCTCAACTTAAAATCAACTCAATTTACTTTCATCAACCTTGTACCTCTCTCAAATGGCCTTCTAGGCTCCCTTGCTCAAATGCCTCTTACTAGGCTCATTAGGTCAACTGACCTTGTCATCTACATGAAAAATATATATTATATGTTCACCATAGTTTATTTCACATCTTATAATGGTTCTCAAGACCCTATTATTATCCTAATGGTGTTATTATCTTTGTTTATTCTCTCATACCTTAAATATCTCAAATAGACCTATTATGCCTTATATTTATACTTAACTCTTTCTCTTACCCATCTTGGTTGGAAAATAACATATCCATACTTGGATAAAATTTATAATAAGTCAATACACATATTTAAAAATTTAAACACTCACTACATAGTTCATCCAAACTTATTTAAACCTTAATCTCTTCTTAGGCGTACTTAAAGACCTAGCGCATTAGGTCTTCTCAACCACATATTACATTTGGACCATCTTAGAACATATTGAAACTCTACCAATTCATGAAAAAAATAAAATATACCTTAAATATACCCTTTATATAATTCATATAGGTCCATAACATATATTATCTTGCATCACTCCTTAAACCACACCATTAGGCCTACTTGTCATTAGGTTTGCACACACCCAGAAAGTCTACCTCACACAACTAAAGCATACATTAAAATTTTCCACATAACCATGTCATTAAATCACATTAATATAAAATTTATGACCTTAACCACATCACTAGATACTTTATTCTTCACCACACAAGCTAAACTACCTCAATAACACTCTTGCAAAAGACTTACTCAAAATTACCAAACACTGCTAACATACAATCAAGAATATTTGAATATCCATAATTGAAAAGAGACAAACTATAAGGGTGTGGAACTAAAAGCTTCAACTATTTGTAGACACAAAGAAGAGGATGCTGAAGAACTAGAAGCACTGGCATCGGCATCATGACCAACGTTGGTCATATGCAGTGCAGAAGGAAACTGGCGACGGCAAGGAGTCGGCCGACTTCGGCAGCACCAGGCAAGCAGGGACCGGCGTCGGTCCCCTGTGTGTTCCAGAACTGCTATTGACGAATAGTCAGTTAAGTGAAGTGAGTGTTTGCATGTCAAATGACTAATTATAGTCATGAGCTACGTGTCTAATTATTGTAGTTAGAGTTCTATTTTTGTAAGCATGGGATCCTATTTAAAGACCCATAAGGCATGTATTGTAATCATCAAGAAGGCAAGTAAAAACATTGAAGCAAGCAAGGTCAAGGAGATCTACAGGTGTAAGGTCAAGGAGATCAGCTGAAGCTTTCAAGGAGGGATAATAACTCAGGCTATAGAGTTGTTGTGTTGAGCAAGAGAGAGAGGGAAGAAGGTCTTGAGGTGTGGCAAGCCTTTGAGGTGGAGGAAGAAGTGGCATCTTCCTTATTGTATTTTCTTCTATTAATATCTAATACAAGAGTGTGTATTGTCCCTCAAATTCTTTGTTGTCTCAAGTTTCTAGTTACTTTACCATTCTGGTATAATTTCGTGTTTAATTGCTTATAAGAAAGTAATCAATTGTGCTTCCATTGGATAAGGGGTCACCTAACAGTTGGTATCAGAGCATATCTATTGTTGTAGGCTCCTGACAAGTGCTATCAGAGCTACGATTTGCAGGAAGCAGGGTATTGTTTTTGATTATAGGTCATTCATAGGTTTTTATGATTGAGTGGGATTTTAGCAATGGCAGAAGAAAGTAAGCTACGAATGGAGAAGTTTAACGGCAATAATTATCAACATTGGAGGATGCAGATTGAGGACTATCTGTATCAAAAATATTTGTACCTACCGTTGGGTGGGGTTGCATGCAAGCCCACAGATATGAAGGATGAAGAATGGAGTGTTCTTCATCGGAAGGCTCTCGATTCCATAAGGTTGAGCCTTGCATTGTCTATGATTTCCAGCTTATCACAGTGCAAGACAATGGAAGAGTTGATAAAGTCCTTGGCAAATTTATACAAAAAGCCCTTGGCTTCTAATAAGGTATATCTTATGAAGCATCTATTTACTTTGCAAATGTAGGAAGGTGGATCGATACATACTCATCTCAGTGATTTCCATGGTTTGGTAAACCAATTAGCTTCAGTCAATATTGTTTTTGATGATGGGGTAAAGGCTCTCTTGATTTTATGTTCTTTTCCTGAAAGTTGAGACAGTTTGGTTATGGCAGTAAGTAATTCTGCATCTGCTTCTAAAATCTTAAAAGTTGATGATGTTGTGAGTGTGATCTTGAATGAAGAAATACGCAGGAGAAGCACAGGTGAATCATTAGGGAATGCTCTAAGTGCAGAAAGTAGGGGAAGGTAAAGGGAGAAGATTGAGCAAGGGAAATCAAGGTCGGGAAGGAGATCCGAGTCCAAAGGTATTACCTATTGGTTTTGTGGAAAGAAAGGACATACAAAGAAGGAGTGTTGGTTGAGAGATAAAGAGAATCAACATGTAGGTATGGAAGAAGCAAAGGATGCAAATATTGTGGTACATGATGCTCTCATACTTTCTTTGGATAGTCAGGTAGGATCATGGATTTAGATTCTGGTTCATCTTTTCATGCATCCCCAAATAGAGATTTGTTTCATGAGTATGAATAGGGAGACTTTGGAGTGCTCTATTTAGGGGATGGTACGCCTTGTCAGATAGTTGGCAAAGGAAAAGTGTAGCTGAGATTGCAGATTGACAACACATGGGTGTTGAAAGAGGTCATGCATGTTCCAATTCTGAAGCAGAGTTTGATTTCTATAGGAAGGTTGGGAGATGAGGGATGCACAATAACCCTCACAGTGGATTCTTGGAAGGTTACCAAGGGAGCACTTATTTTAGCGAGAGGTAAGAAAGTAGATACTCTTTATCTATCTACTTATATTACTGATTCTACTTTTGGTGTAGATTCGAAGATGTGGCCTAATAGGCTTGGTCACATGAATAGGAAGGGAATGGAAGTTCTTGATTCAAAAGGTATGTGTTCAGATTCAGAAAGCATAGATAGAGTTCATTGTAGAAAAAGGAAATTTGATGCTTTTGATAGGAACAAAGAAGCCTTGGTGTTTATGGAGGAGATGAAGGACAGAGATCAATCACAAGGGCTAAATAAATCTGAGTAGGGTAGCATGGACAGAGGTTTGATCCAAGATGAGCTCGTGGATGAAAATTTCATCACTTACAAGAACACACAGACGCTGATGTCAGTCACATGGGACCGACATCGATCAGCTAGATACCGACATCGATCATGTGCAGACCATTAGGGTCGGTAGGTCAGGCAGGAGAAGTCTGATGTCAGTCATAAGACTAATGTCGGCAGGGGGGACACCAGCGTCGGCCAGGGAAATGACATCGACAGTCAGGGTCAATGTAGGAAACTGACATCGGTTGGGAGTAGACTGAGAGATGGCCGAGATCGGTCACTGGAATGGATGTTGGGTGGATCAATAAGTCTCAAACACCCATATGGAGGTCAGAAAAGGTATGTGAACCTCATATTCGTTGTTCACCTTCTTTATATTGCTTATTGATATTCAAGAACTAGGAAGATGGAAGAAGCAATGCAGGTAGAATCTAGAAACAGTGGGAGCTTGGCATGGATGAGGAGTGTGAGTCCTTGGAGAAGAACCAAATAGGTATTTGTTTGTAGAGTTGTTAGTTGGAAGAAATCACTGGATAGAGGGATGGATTCCCGTTTTAGAGAAGAGAGTGGATGGACACATGAGATAGAAGGTTAGGGCATATAGTCTTGAGTAGGCTACAGAACAATGGAGGTTTGACCATTGTATTTTATCTTTACCAGGTTGGATAATATTAGCTACAATATCCTATTACTGTATTGTGTTACTTGTTGCAGGGTTTCATATACAAGGAGTTTTCTGAGCTAAGGGTAGAGTTGGTTCAGAAGTATGTCATAGAGAATTTGGGAGCAACAAAATTCTTATGGCATAAGTGACAGGTATTGCATCACAGGTTTGCGTGGTGGTTGGTCTTCAAGAGTGACTTTGAAGAGGGATATAGATCCAAAAGAACAAAATAGATGGTGTATAGGTACAGGTACAAGTTACAGCTATTTATCTCCAAGTGGGAGATTATTAGGGTGTGGAGCTAAAAGCTTCAACTATTTCTAGACACAAAGAAGAGGATGTTGAAGAACCAGAAGCATCGGCATCGGCAGCATGACTGACGTCGGTCATATGCAGTGTAGAAGGAAACCGGTGATGGCAGGGAGTCGGCTGATGTCAGCAGCACCAGGCAAGCAGGGACCGGCGTCAGTCACCTGTGTGTTCCAGAACTGCTGTTGACAAATAGTCAGTTAAGTGAAGCGAGTGTTTGCATGTCAAATGACTAATTATAGTCACGAGCTGCGTGTCTAATTATTGTAGTTAGAGTTCTATTTTTGTAAGCACGGGATCCTATTTAAAGACCCATAAGGCATGTATTGTAATCATCAAGAAGGCAAGTAAAAGCATTGAAGCAAGCAAGGTCAAGGAGATCTACAGGTGTAAGGTCAAGGAGATCAGTTGAAGCTTTCAAGGAGGGATAATAACTCAGGCTATAGAGTTGTTGTGTTGAGCAAGAGAGAGAGGGAAGAAGGTCTTGAGGTGTGGCAAGCCTTTGAGGTGGAGGAAGAAGTGGCATCTTCCTTATTGTATTTTCTTCTATTAATATCTAATAAAAGAGTGTGTATTGTCTCTCAAATTCTTTGTTGTCTCAAGTTTCTAGTTACTTTATCATTCTGGTATAATTCCGTGTTTAATTGCTTATAAGAAAGTAATCAATTGTGTTTATGTTGGATAAGGGGTCATCTAACAGTTGGTATCAGAGCATATCTATTGTTGTAGGTTCCTGACACAAACCCTAACCCTAAATTAATTATCATGAACCTCAAATAATTATGTAAAATATTAATATGATTTTTACTATCCAAATCTATCCAAAACACCCCAAAATCATCTCTTTAAGATGACTACACATAACTTCCAACAAGCTTGTCAACACAGTCATGATGAATGATGTTTATAACTCTTGTACAGACACTTTAAAAGACTCATGCACATTAATAGTTCCTATGTTAATATATATATATATATATATATATATATATATATATATATATATATATATATATATATATATATATATATATATATATATATATATCTTTTTTTTAGTGTCAACCATTTTTTTTATAGACCAATTTGTTAAGCTTCTCTATCATAGTTCTAACATAGCTAGATAATTCAATTTGGCTTCCACATTATAACTCCTTAAATTGATTCAAAACCTGCCATCAATAATGCATAGGTAAAATAGGTATTAAAAAAACATCATATTCTTGAGATTATTAATCTAAGTGCAAAGGTCATTCAACTCATCATTCTCACTCACTCAAAACTGTCATTCTACCTTGAGAACTAGTCATGGTGAACATGACTTCCAACACCTATATAGACATAGTCAATTAGTCTTGATGCATGAATATTACCCTTATATATCATTATCACATCTTCAAATACACACACACACACACACACACACACACACACACACACACACACACACACACACACACACACACACACACACACACACACACACACACACACACACAATAGAAAATGTGAGATATATAGACCAATATTTGAACCTTACTCCTTCATTGTCACACCTTCTCTAGACAGGCCATCTTGTGAACATTTTCAAAATTTTCAAAGCATATACATAATATTTAAATGAGGTATAGGTATTTAAAAACAACCTCAATCAATTGTATCTATTCATAATCCACTACAACATATCCCTATTGGTTTCACCATTAGCCTAATTTAGTGATAGGTCAACTTGAGTGACCAAAATAGTTGACATAGAGGATAGAAATTTTCCAAATAACACCATGGAAAATTAAAAAAAATATATCAAGCTTCAACTGCCATTGATTTTCGTTCTTTTACCTGGTCAACCCTTTCTGCTATACCAAATTTTTGAGAAACAAAGGTTTTTCTATAAGTTCCACTCATTATCTTGACAATCGACTACCACCTGGAGATGTTTCATAGAGTCCTATACCACCTCAAATCATCAAAATAGAATCAAAAATCCATTTTAGATCATTTTCAACATTATTTTCCTTATCATGTCATTAAGAGTGTTTAAGGAGGGTTTTAGACCTATTATGGTGTTAACAATTGTTCATATAGTATTTTCCCCTTAAATTCAAAATTAATGCCTAAATATATTATCTAGGACCCTTACCCATATATATTCAAAGTCTTAGGACACCATGCAAAGTTTACACATGCCAATGAGCATCAAAACTTCCATCTTGGGTCTCTAACTCTTTATTTTGCATACACAAGAGATCTTCAAACTCATTTTCTTGATTTTTCCTTTGACTCAAGACTTTAAAATTAATTATAAATCTTTAAAAAACCTATTACACCTCTATCAATGCTAAAATGAGCTCTATAACCTTGGAAAATTACTTTGACCCCTCATTAGGCCATACTAGATCTCTTTGCACGTTAGGTCTTGAACTGATAGTCATAATTTAGACCTTAAATTGTACTTTGAAAACTCTTTATCTATTATAAAAACCTCATAAATATGTAAAATTAATCATACTTTGATCACACATTCTCACAAGTCTCCAAACTTGATCATGATGCTTCATCATACCACCTAGGGTCTTAAGACAAGGTTCATGAGAAAACCACTAAAGAAGAGCATACCCCTTTAATTTAATTTGAGAATCATGTGACTCAATAAACACCTTAATCACATGATATAACACTTCATTACAAACCTTAAATCTCAAACACACATATATATATAACCACCACCATTCCTTTACAAGCCATATTCATGATTAAGAACTAGGCCATCAAATAGACTTACTAAGTACCATACTACTTTGAGACCTTCCTGCCACTGTTGATGCACTTTGAAACTCACTCTCATGCCAAAAAACCTTATTCCATGCTCAAATAATTCCATATTTCTTATCACAAGCCTTATCTTACTTTCTCCACCAAGATTCACTATGCATTCCTTTACCAAGACAAGACTGGGTTTCATAAGACACCATGTATCTTCACAAGATCAATTTTGGGACATCAATGACACTTCAATTTACCTTTGACATCAATTAAAAAAATTAATTCCACAAACACAAAAAATAGGAGCATACCTCAACAAACATTTTGTATGTGCATTAACTAACAACAAAATACCTTTGTCACAAGTTCAAACAAATCCATTTTCATAAAATTTAAACTATATTCATGCCATTTCATAATAAAATAACCATATATTTTACCCTTTTAACCATTTTAAATCTTCATGCAAAAGAGGGTTCTAAATGGGACTTCAAAAAATTTCATAGTAGAGTATTTACGAACCATGAATTACCTGCATGGCTTTGTCAAAGAATGATATAAGCACAAATTCTGAACCACTTTATGGAGGAAACTAACTGTAGTGACTTGAAGGATTATGCATGCATATAGAGTCAATACCACCATGATAACATTACACCAAAGTAAATAACTTCAATATTAAATCTAAACAAATTCATTTGTTTATTAAGAAAGAATGCAATGTAACAATAATAACCTTGAACACACATTAAAATTATTCATAAATGTGTGGCCAAAGACTTAGAAAACACATATTTTATATGAATATATTTGAAAGAGACACCAAAACTACAATTATTTTTAACACAAGCTATCTATTTACTAATGATAATAACACAATCTACAATGAATCTTTCAAAGGAAACTAAGTACAAAAATGAAAAATAAGGATTTCATGTACATCTAAAAATTTCAATGTCATGCAATCTTGAAACACATATTCTAATATTTTCGTAGATCATAAAAAAATTGATTGCATGAAAATAAATTCATTGCAATATCAACCTTTTTCAAAAGAAGCGAGATAGTATCAATTCATACTTGAAATATTATGTTAGCTTTTGACCATAGGTAATAGGGCATGCTAAGAAAGATACTTTATGAAACTTAAATAACATATATAGAAATATAATGATTGAACCATGATTTCCTTTACTAAAATACACATTTTTCATCAAAATTAAACTAACCATATTGATAAAATACCTATCTCCTAGATGAATACACAAAATGACAGAATTGTAACTAAATTATCCTTGTTTCACCTTTGAAAATTGAACTAATAGAGTGTTGTTTCAACAATGATCTTGATTGAATGAGGCTTGAATAATGAAAATTAGACATTTTATGGTGGATTAACCTCTAAGGTGGTTAGTTAATGTTGTTAGGGAAATGTGTGCACTAAATTAGTGGATATTAGGAACTTACCCAAAATAACCCCCAAATGAAAGTTATATCATTTCCATCATAACTTAACATCTGAACCTACAAACATGACAAACACATTACTAATTTACCCATATTTTTATCCACTAAAAACCAAAAATAAGGCAAGGACAACATTTAATACAAAAACCACAATGTATGCATCTAAAATCTATTTAACATTCTCTACTTTAAATTAGAACCATTCTAATATAAATGCCTAGAAGATATGTACATATCTAGGTATTAATCAAACCTTATGCCAAATATGACCCTCAATACCAATGAACACATGGTGATGTTATAAAAAATGAGAATATTTCACCATGACATTAGGTAACAATAATTAAAAATAAAATGAGAAAAGTGATACTAATGTTACCATAATATCACTTGTTACCAATGTTTTCAATTTATATCAAACATCATCACTTGTAAAGTGAATTAAAAATCATTCAAAACTTCCTTGAAATTTACATCAATAAATATTACAAGTTTTTATAACTGAGGATCACCTATGAATTTATATTCATGTTACCAACATTTGAGTCATAATATGAAAGATTGGGTCACAATGCAAGAACATTATCAAAACATGGAAGATATGTCATGCACAAACCATCTATGAACAAGATACCAATTTTATTTAAACCAAACACCACTAATTTGAAAATGCATATCCTATGTTATTTATAATTTTATGATAAGACACATTTACAATTTATAATTGTAGAAAATATTGTTTAAAATAATTTGATCAAATATTACACTATGTACAATTATCTTCAATGTGTGAACTAGGAATTTGACTCAAGAGAGGTGGTTAGTATTGTGTTAGTTCCAAAATGAAATCAAATTGATAGAAGCACACTAAAAAGCATAAATATCTAGGCCTAGAAACTATGGGGAGCTTATTTAACAAAACTAAATGGAAAACATAAATAGAATGCAAAAGACAAATGATTTATTACCTTCCTTGGATGCTCTAAATGGATTGCTGAAGTGGCTTGCTCGCCTTGTGCTTCAAGAGATCTTCTTCAATGGAGTGTGGCTACCTTCATCTCCTCTTAGCACCTTTGGCTTGTGATTTTGATTTGGATCAATATTTTTGCATAATAACACTAATTTCATGAATCTTTATAATCAATTTAGTAATATAATTTTTTCACCAAGATAGCTTAAAATTCAATAGGCAAGGCCTCATATTTATAGATTTTTGTAAATGGCTAGAATCAACCTGAATCATTTTTCCCAAGATAGAGAGGTGTGGATAAAGATTAATTCAATTATGTAATTAAAATTCATAAATATGCTCATAAATATTTGGGATAGATGGGAATTAACTAGACATAGAGGGTCTTCATGAGGCATGGGAGGCATGATCCTGATATTTTATGCATTTATAGCCTGGGGATGTCTTCCCAAGAAATGATGTCACTTGATGATGTAGTTATTACATATTCATTTCCAAAAATAAATTATTCAACAAGTTTCATGGATTTTTTAATTAGGCTCATGATTTGGTTTAATTATCTCTTAAAGCATGATTAGTCACTTTGGTGCAAATTTTGGCCCTTTGGTGCATAAATTAATTAAATTGGTCAAAATGTCTCATTATTAGATTAAAATTTGACTGGATTGAAATTGGAAGTTGATGTTAGATGCATTGGATCCATTATCCCATTGAGGATATTTTGAAAAATAAATAACAAGGGCACATGTCTTGTACAAGAGATTTAATAGAAAAGATCAATCTAGAGCACCCAAGTGCAAAATTGGCATTTTGACTTGAAATCATATGATCAAAGTTAGTTAGACCATAAATTACATTGCCCTATTTAATGATACCTTGGTCAAAATCAGAACTTGAATATATCAATTTCAACTCATTTAATGTGTTTTAGTGTTTTTAGGCCAAATTCTGCATTTTGATAAAAACTGGTCAAAAGTCTGGTTGGAGGTTATTGGTGGCTAGATTTAGGTGTTTATAGTTTGCCCATATTTTGGAAGGTGTTGAAATATGTAGGCATAGTAACATCTTATTCAATAATTGTAAATGGCCTATATGCCAAAAATAAGATGATGATTGAAGAACAAAGCTCTAAATGGTATTTGGGAAGCATAGGATGAAGCCCTCTCGAGGGAAAGGCCGTCACATTTGTTGATGGATAGTCCCTCAAAAAGAATCAAGAAGAAATGTGGGATTAACCTATGGTTGAGAGTAATCCAAATAATAAAATTATTGCATTCATTGATTTAAAAAGGATACTAATTTTTCCAAAGGCAATTCTAATCAGGAATAAAAGTTGAAATAATGATTTTCCCATATGTGGTTATAATCATTAAAGGAACTTGGATTTTTTTATAACGATGATTATGCCCCAATTAGGGATGATTATCAAGAATAACTCAAGGATTTAACTTGGAATAAAGATTAAATATGAGCGGGCATAAAGTGATGAAAGAGATGAATAGAAGAATAATGTTGATCAATAGAAATGATTTAGTTATACCTGCCAATGAGGAGATACTTATCCTTATTATTAATGATATAAATGGAATGGTCATTGGGTTGATTTTATCAAGGGTGGGATGGAAGGATTACTAATGTACCAAAGAGAAACTTATGTGGCTCCATTGATTGTAGACCTTTTTTAAGCTGCTTTTTATTGTAGCACATGATGGTAGGCTTCATGATAGAACACCATAAATACTTGTCCAAAATGTGCATAAATACTGACTCTCAATCTAATAAACAATTGAAAATAATGCACCGATGATAAAAACCATGATGACAATGTTGATATATGAATATGGATGGACTCAAGAATAGCATGTGCAAAAAATCACCTAATGAACACATATAGACTGAGTCAAGGCAATAGAGTTGAAAGCAAAAAAAATAGACAACTAAACAAAAAAACAAATAAATTTAAAGTGCATAAAAAAAATAACTCAAAATAAATAAACAAATATAAATCCTAAAAATAAAAAGAAAAAAAGCATCCTAACAATGACTTTGCCTGAGTAGGGTGGATCGAGGATATCTAAATAAGGTTAGACAAGACAAACGTCTTTAGATTTTTAAATATTTGAAATGTTTTTGGCATTTTGAGGTATCTCAAGTCATTATAGAATTACAAGATACCTACTTACAAAATGGCAAGAGCATTTGGCTTAGATTTCTCACAAAATGGTGAGAGCATATGGAAAGGGGGACTAAGGTGACCTCAACATGAACTGAGCATGACCTACATAGTCCTAAAATGACATCAAGTCATAGTAATTCCACCCACATAAAAGGTTAGGAAAAACCAACTAGGTCCCAATAAGTTCTCAAACCTAACAAATGGCCAATCAAATGAAAACATCAATGGTAAGGGGATGTCACAATACATGGTAAACAAGTGTTGCCCCTAGTTTTCCCATAGGTGATTATAACTAGGATACAATGGAATATGTCAATGATACTAATTTTCTCATAGGAAGTTATAATTAGTAGCAAGACTAGTGAGACATTGATTTGCCCATATATGGTTATAATTAGGCTCACATAAACCAACTTGATATAAGAAATAAAATGAAAGATATCTTGCCAGATCAACTATCACACTACTTTCATAGACTATCATTATAAACATGGATTTGATTGATTATTGAAACTTGATCAGAATCCCCTCACAAAAAGTATAGGAAGAACCAAATGAACCAAGATCAAAATAAGATTAAGTAGGATGGCTAAAAATAGGCTTTGGTCTAGATAGGAATGAAATGGTAAAACAAAATGGTTTTGCTCTAGGATAATGATGGTTTTGATAGATTGGATAAAATGGTAAGAGGGTTGCCCCCAAGTGATGGGGTGAATGGTTTTGTTGTGACAATGGAAAATGGATATGTAACAATGGAAAATGGTAGTGTTTATGGTCTAGGTATGGTAAATGGCATATTATTCTATTATTCTTGATAAAGTGGAGATGCATATCTTAATCAACAAATGATAAAAATAGAATAATCAATCATGTTAATTGCTAGCCCACACCTTGTCAAAATAGATTCTCTATCAAGAAGTAGTTACAAATTTGGATGCCAAGAAATCTTTCGTGATCTTTTTTTGTCATTGATTCATATTCCTTTAAACACCAATACAAGGTACCTTTATAGCCTCTATAAAGGAAAGTGTGGATGTGGATGGTAAATATGGATAAATAATGGTTTATAGGTTTGATTGTGAAATGGAATGGAAAAATATAATGGAATGTATAATGGTGGGAAAATAAATGAAGATCAAGACTTTTAGTCACACATAATGTTTTAGATTAAGGTAAAAATAGGTTTTGAAGGGGCCCCGAAACCCTGAAACAAAGGAAGAAGGATAAAATAGTAATGTCCATAGGTGAAACAAACCTAACACCTACTGCTGAGCAGTATCAAAAATAGGTTTTACAGGGACCTAAAACCACAATTCAAGATCATCAAAAGATAGACCCCGGGTTTTATAAAGACCTAGAAACTCAAGTATGAAAAGAAAACAAAGAACCAAAAAATGGAACCAGTTATAACATCCAACAAAAGGACCAGGACTATAAGAGCAAAAAGATCCTATTCTTCTAATTCCAGGATCATCTTCATCGCTTCCTTTCCAATCACAGTAGTGTCCTGTATAGATATTGCCATCGACATAGCAACCTCTTGCATTGTTTTCTTCCTTGAGCTCTGTCTGGTCCTCTTACTAGGCCCCTCCAAAGATTTTATATCCTCATTTGCTCATTTTCCAATGTTTGCAGTAGTTGCACATAAGCTAGAAGTAACCTCCTCCATCTTCATTCTGCTTTCCTTAATGAGCCTTCTTAGATTGTTCTCATAGTCTTTAAGTTTGATTGGAATATCCCTCATCTGCATTTCTAGATTATTGATTTTGTTCTGATCAGCTTCTTGATTATATTCCATTATTTCTATTTTCTTATTAAGGCCTATTATTTCCTTATACGTCCACGAGTCAACTTGAAGGATAACATTTGCTTTGCATTTGGCTGAATTCATAAAGGGATGCCTCCTATCTTTCTGCCATACATCACTTAAATCTTTTGTGTTCTCTTTTGGATTGTCTTTAATATGATCCTCCCTTTCCATTATTTTATGTTCTTTAGTTTCAACAGGGCTTTCGTTGTGGATAAGATCATCCTTTACTTGTTCTCTAGTTTTTATTGCTTGATTGGAAGCCTGAACTAAATGTTCCTTCTTTGTTTTTGAAGTAGGATCCTCAAATAAAACATCCATTTCTTTTTCATTTTCCCCTAGCACTTGCTGATTTTCCTCAAGATCATAGTTATTCTGTTCAGTTTTTTCCTCTATAGTGTCCCCTTTTTTTCATTCTTCCTTTTATCTTCTCCTTCCTCATTAGATTTGGATTCCCCACTTTCCACTCCTTCCTCTTCCTCCATACTCTCTTCCTCATAACTTTCAGTGCTTTCCCACTCTGTTTCCTCATCTACAATCTATTTTTTAAAGCTGGAGGATTTGGGTTTAACTTTTTCTTTCCCCTTCACTATTTCTTTCTTCTTTCTCTGTGCATCCTTGTTTTTGTCTGAATAAGGATTTGAGACAATGGCCTTGTTTTTGTATAATCCTTCTATTATTAGGATCAATCCCTCATGCAATATAGGATGAGACTCCTTTTTTCTATGAGCGAATAGACTTTGGATTAGTGAGAAGCGCATATAGAAAGGGAAGGAGATTCTAATTTTGTGCCTAAAATGATTAAGAAAGACAAAATGAAATTTATGGACTCTTTTGCTTCTATCATCAAGTATGAAATACTCACAGATGCAACATAAGATGTCTCTCTAGATTCCTTTAATCTACTCTAGGTTTAAAAAATCCCCACTCTTTTCCAACTACTGCTCCTCAGCATCCGTCTTTAGGAATTTGCTATATGCCTCATTAGATATGCTGGTCTGCTTAGAGAATTTTATACCCTCCATTGGAAGCCCTGTGACCTCCGCTATGATTTCCTCAGTGAGCTTCACCGTGATGCCATGGAGGGTTACCCTGTTGTCGACCCAATTTTTAAAAAAAGCCATTGTTATATGGGGTTTTGAGCCATGTAGCCATTCCAAGTAGCTCACAACCTTTCCTTTCTGAAGGATTTTCCAAACATCTTGTTTTGCCTTCCAATCTTCACAACTTTTAGGTTCCTGCTTCTTTGATTCACCTTTCATTTTGTAGGCCATACAGTTATCCAGTAACCCCCAAACATTAATTACTGAGCAATGAATCCAACTATTATCAACTTGTAATGAAACTCACCTATTTTCTAGCACATGCAAAACCCACTTCACATTCTCATGAATATTTATGTTTAATGAAAGTAATCCTTCCTCCATGAGGCCACTCCACCAAATCTTTATTTTTCTATTCCAAGCAGATCTTTCCCTCCTTTGAAAGAATTGTGTCATAATCAATAAGTGCTCTAAGATCAACATTCTTATGTTGCTGATGCCAAATTCAACATATATTTTGATGTGGTAGGGCCGAAGACCTCTGAATATTCTCTCGATAAGATCACTATTTTTTTTGTCGTTTGATATTGAGAGTAGCTACCATCTAATTAGATTGTAGATTGGAAGTTATTTTGATTTTATCTTTGATATTATATTTATCAAGCAGTGAAGGAATTTTGTGCTCAGCTATCAGTGCCTTGATAAGGTTTTCACCAATGAAGTTGTCTTGATTGTTTCATAATGTCTTTGAGAAGGTTTCACTAAGGAACGTTGAATTTTGGCATTGATTATCTTCTAACACTTTTGAAAAAGTTTCACTAGAAGATGTTGAGTTTGAACTTTGCTTGTCCCCTAGTACCTCTAAAAAGGTTTCACTAGGAGAGTGATCTTCTACTATATGAATGTGGTCTTGGCCTTCCTGTTCTTATTCAACTACTATGTGGCCATGGATGCAATTCAATAAAGTGCAATTTTGTTGATCCTAATTGATACTTGTGAGAGATGGAATGTCAATAATATGGTTATTTTGGTTAATGGTAATGGCCTATGGAATATTAATGGAATGGGGAGAGGATACACAATCTTCATAGAAGATACTAGGATAATTTATGGTGAAGCTAGAGTTCTCATCCTGAAAAACTATAGAAGGGTCACAAATGTATTCAAAATAATCTATGAGGCATGCATAACCGATATTATGACAGTCTTGAATGTATTTTATTTATGAATCTAATTTTGACTCAAAGTACTCTGAATCTGATGTTGAGACAAATTTTGATTGTGATTATGATGTTAAATCTGATGTTAGTTTAAGAATAGAACCTAACTCTAATTCTAATTCTTCATCTGATGGGTACTCTGTTACAATGATGTCTTGTTGAATTTTTGGAATTAGATAAGTAATAGCCTATGATGGCATGGTGGGTTCTACAAAGACTGGTTTATCAAAGTGAGACTCTTTCATAATGGGAAAAAGGTCAAGAGATAACTCCTCAGAGACTGGCTTGAAAATAGGAGGCTCTAGAAAAATAGGCATATGGTCAAGGTAATGATTTTACCAAAGGTAGTTATAATCATTAAGAAGTGACTCAACAAAGATTGGATCATTAGAGTAAGACTTCTCGATAAATGGTATAAGATTGAAAGGTGATTCATCATAAGTTGACTTATCATAAATGGTTAGTTCAACAAAACATCTTAGATTGATTGGTTCTCTTGGCCTTGGTTTCTAATGAGTTAAAAAATACCAATTTTGAACATAGCTTGGTCTTCAAATGACTGGATCGACTGAGTTTTTTATGGGATTGGTACTAGATGAGGAATGGCATGTGGTTGGATACTGGTAGGGCATTGGGAAGCATGATTGTTCACATGAGCCAAAGGATGAATACCTAAAATGGTAATGATAGGTCAGTACAGAGCTTGGTTGTTTGCATAAGCCAAAGGATGAGGTCCTAGAATGATAAATGGGCATTATGGAGCTTGATTACTTGCACAACCCAATGCATCTATGTCCTCCTCATAAACCATATCATCCCAATCTTGATTTGGATCATAAATTGGTTCTTGAATATGTTATGTGTACTGATTATTGTAAAAAGTGTATGGATCTATATCCCAAACAACATTATTTATAGTTGGGTCTTCAAAGTCCTCATCATAAACCATATCATCTCAATTTTTAATTTGATTTAGATTTTGTGGAATTTTATTATGTTCCCTATATGGAGTATTGTAGGGAGAATAATAAAACTCCTTAGAAAATCTATCTCTATAGGGGTTTCTAGTGGGATTTTATGCAACCATTCTATCAGAAGCTAGATTTTACATGACTCTACCATAAGTGTAGCTAGACATATCTTCATAAATGACAAAAAATCTAAAACAAAAAGGCTTAGAGTTGTGCAAACTTTTAAAAACTATATCCAAACGACAAATGGTTCAAACTTGGTTTAACTTGGTCGAAGGTGGAGCTATATCTTCAAACAATGATTTGATCATGGAGTTGTATCTCTAAAATGGTTTGTGCTAAGATTTGGCATAAAAAATTCTAACATCAAATGTCATATGCATAAAAGGTTAAGCATCTGAATAAAAAACTATCATGTCAAAGGTCTAGGTCAAAGTGTTTCAAACAAAGTCTAAACTAAGAAAGGGAAAAGAGTCACTAGGTCTTTTGTCCAAACACAAAGTCAAAATATAGGCCCAAATAGACTATGCTAGGACTTTTAATCAAATGACATCAAAATCTAGGATTGAAATAAAGGGATGATGTGATTTGATTTAATCTAACAAGTTTTGAAATAACTTTGACATAAACCTAGCACATGAAATCAAATGTAAACATGGTTATTTGGCATAAGACACAAGGCAAAAGGCTCTTGAAAAAATTCTATGTTATCCCAACTAAAGACACAAACAATTATGAGGATATGAATTAAACAAAAAAATAATCAATAGTTTTCAAATTTGGGTAATCAATTAACCGAAGTTATGCAATCTAAAAAAGAAATATCTATGTATCAACCCCATGAATTGAGGCCTAAATAGAAATCAATCAATGTTTAAATTCAAACTTAACAAGGTTAATTAAAAACTCAACATTAAAGAATATGATTCAACTAAATAAGCTAGACAAGATTGGACAACAATACGACACATAAGCAAGGTCCAAATGGCTGATGTGACATGGTTTGAAACAAATAGTTTTTGGTGCAATGGTGAATAAGTTTTGAAATAAATTAAGAAGCCTAACGACATATGCATGCTCAAATGATGTGATTAATGTTATGTTTTAAGACTCAAATGAAAAATATTTTGATATAATTTTTGCAATGTAATACTACCCTCTACAACTCAAATGGCACACACACAAACAAGTTTAGTAAAAAATTCAAGGTACAAGTGTGGTGTAAAATGGCCAGCATAACGTCTCTTTAGACAAAAGAGTGATGTATAAAAAAATTGGTTTTTACATGATTTATAAATAAATACATTAGTTTTAGTCTCAAAACACCAAGAAAAAAATGACAAAATATAAGCAAATTATTTAAATTCCTATCAAGGGTGTGGCAATATGGGGTTGACTAAAACTAATTGGTTTTTTATTATTTCTAGATGGATCTCATATATACCATCTTTCATGTTAGCAAACAAGAGAAACAACACTTTACTTGGGTGTTCATGGAACTTGGATTATTACAAAAAGGTCTTTCCCTTTTTGAAGCCACTACATACATCACTTGATCAATGTAGTGTGATGTTCAAAGTACAGATATGTCCTATGTGCTTTAACCCTATAGACTCATGGGAGGTGATGAAATCCCCCTCATAAGCCAAGATACATTGAAATAAAAAACATGATAGAAAGACTTTAGGTTCATTTCAAGGTCACTCAAATTATTACAAGTTTTTTGGGAGTTTTTTAGATGACACTTTTGATTCCAAAAGTTTCCTAAAGGGGACGAATGGAAGATCATACACGCAACGTCTTCCTCTTTAAAAATAAAAATATAAGTTTAAAAAACTATTGAAGATAAAATTTGACAAGTGTATTCAATTTTAATCCCCAAATGAAAGATTAGGTGGTGTTATTTTGACCCCTTGGTCTTAAGTTGTAACTTTGAAATACAATCACAAAACTTAACAAATAAAGCACCCTAAATATTTTATTTATACACCAAAAAAAAGTTTTCTAATTCATTTTAGACATCTAAATAAAGTGTGAAAAGAATAATTTAAGTTTTTTTTTGTCACTTTGTTAGGTATATCCTTCAATAAAAATGTTAGTACTATGTTTAGCCTTGAATCACATTTATTAAATGAGGTAAGTAAATTTGAAGGGTAAAATCTTTCAATCCGAAGGCAAAACCTAAAGAAATCAAACCCATTAGATTAGAATTGGATATAAAAAATATCAAAATAATATTTTAAAAATAATATTAAATATATGAACACCTACAAAGAACAAATTAGAAGTCTAAAAATAAAACATAACACATAAAAGCCTGCACATAAAACATAAAAACCTCCAATCAGTATTTTTACATAAATTTTATAAAAAAATTTGAGAGGTTGTAAAAAACTCCAGGTAAAAATTCTTTGAAAAATTTTAAGTCCAAAAAATTTATACAAAAAAAGTTAACTCTATTCTAAGCATTTTTAAGAAAAAAATAAAAACATAAAGTGATAGTCAATAAAAGAGTCATAACTTATAAAATATAAAGATATTGTTTTTGAATTTTTATATAATATCAATAATATATTTATATATACCCATAAAAAAATTTATAAAATAATATCAATTAAATAAAAATTTATTAAATTTTTATGGGATATTTTTACTCTAGCAAAGCAAAAAATAACAAAAAAAGAATTAAAACTATGAATACAAAGAAATTTTTGGGTTGTGCACTCATGAATATGGTCCCACCAGGTGTGATATTATTTGAAATATTAATTTTACTCAAGATAGGTGGTTATTATTATGTTAGTTTTAAAATAAAATCAAATTAAATGAATCACACTAACAAGCATACATCTCTAGGCCTAGACACTAGGGGGAGCTTAGTTAACAAAACTAAATGGAAAACACAAATATAATGTAAAATACAAATGCTCTATTACCTTTATTGGATGATCAAAATGGATTTTTTATGTGGCTTTCTCAGCTTGTGCTTCAAGATATCTTTTTCAATAGAGTATGGCTACCTTCATCTCCTCTTAGTACCTTTGGCTTGTGATTTTCATTTGACTCAATATTTGGGCATAATAACACTAATTGTATGAATATTTTTAATAAATTTAGAATTATAAATTTGCACCAAGATAACTTTAAATTCAATAAGCAATTCCTATTTATATTTTTTTTCAAATGGCTAGAATCAACCTGAACCATCCATTCTAAGATGGAGATGTGTGGTTAAGGATTAATTCAATTATGCAATTAAAATTCATAAACAAGATCATAAATATTTGGGATATATGGGCATTAAATAGGCATGGAGGATCTTAATGAGGCATGGGAGGCATGATCCTAATATTTTATGCATTTATGGCCTAGGGATATCTTCTCAAGAAATGATGTCACTTGATGATGAAGTTATTCTATATTCATTTCAAAAAATAAATTATTCAACAAGTTCCATGGAATTATTAATTAGGTTCATGATTTGGTTTAATTATCTCTTAAGCATGATTAGTCACATTGGTGCAAATTTTAGCCCTTTGACACACAAATTAATCAAATTGGTCAAAATGTCTCGTTATTGGCTCAAAATTTTATTGGATTAGAATTCAAAGTTGATGTTAGATGTGTTTGATATGTTATCCCATTTAGGATGTTTTCAACACCAAATAACAAGGTCACGTATCTTGTGCAAGATATTTGATAGAAAAGAGCAACCCATAGCACCTACGTGCAAAATTGACATTTTGACTCGAAATGATTTGATCAAAGTTAGTTGGCCCATAAATTACATTGCCCCATTTAATGATACCCTAGCCAAAATAATCACTTGAATATATCAATTTCAACTCATTTAATGTGTTTTAATGTTTCTAGACCAAATTGTGCATTTTGGTAAGAATTGGTCAAAAGACTGGTTGGAGGTTATTGGTGGCTAGATTAAGGTGTCTAAAAAATGTTACAAGTGTTAAAATAAATCAATGTAACATTATGTCACATAAAATCATATTCATATAAATAACCATTAACTTAATGCAAAAACATTGGCACATGTCAATAGTTTTAAAATTTATGAGTCACACCACCATATGCAAAATAATAATGATTTTAAGTTTTAAACTGGGGTAATGAAATTATCTATAAAATTGTCAACTCAAGGGTAAGAATAGGCTAAATATTATCTATGAGAAAGAGATGATGGCTATTATTTATGAATTCAAGCAATGGAGACCTTATTTAATGGGTATAAACTTTAAGGTAATGAATGATCATGATTTTTAAAATATTTTTTTAAAAAATTATCATCATTTGAAGAATAATAAAAATAAGTGACTAATTTTTTTGGATGTGAATTTTAAATCATCTATAATAATGGAAATGATAATATTTTAGCATATGTTGAATCTAGGAGGGATTAATCCAAATAGGCATTTAAGTTTTCTATATCCATTTGGTAGGTAGATTAGTTAAAAGAGGTAAGATGAAAATGGGAGTGTGAAATGGATACACATGACCTAATTCAAAATTTAGAGCAAGATTCCATTTCTACAAAAAAAAATTAATGGAAAGGTAATGCCTTATGGCATAAATATTTATTATACCTATGTGAGAATTATGTCCTCAAACATAAGATCCTTACAGAGCTTCATGTATCCCCATTAGGAGGGCACTTTTTATTTATGAAAACCCACCATAGAATTAAGAATTATATATTTTGAGAAGGAATCAAGTGGAATATATATAAATTATAGCTTAATTTATGGTGTGTCAAAAAAACAAAGGTGAAATGATTATGACTCTAGGTCTTATGCTACTCTTATCCATTCCTAACTAGAGATTGGAGGAGGTCTCTATGTATTTAATTATAGATTTAATAACATCTGAAGGTTAAAATTTATTCATGGTAATTATGGATAGGATAAAACAATGCCCATTTCTATCCTTATCAAAACCATTTGTAACTAGTATAGTAGTTGTTACTTTTCTAGTAAAGTTTTAAAGTTGTATGGTACTCCAAAAATCATAGTAAATGATCATGATCCAATATTTACTAGTAAATTTAGATTGATTTATTATCATGTTTGGGTAATAATTGTCTCATAGTTAATATTATCATTTATGGATGAAAAAAAATGATCAAAATATGTTTAGAGGCTTATATTTGTTGCTTTATATGATATAAATAAGAGTAATGGGTTCATTCGTATCCATAAGCATAATGGTGGTATAACAATTCATTCCATAACTATTTAAAATTGTCTCAATTTTGGGTACTCTATGGGTATGAAACCCAATCCATCACTTCATACTTGAGGGTCTATCCAAAGGTTTTATTTATGAAAGATGACATTTAACACTAAAAATAGGCACTAGCTAGTCTCGGAGAGAATTTAGTAATGGAAAAGAATCAAATGAATAAATAATCAAACAAACACTGAAATGAGAGGAATTTTAAAGTTGGATATTGGGTATTTGTATTCCTAAAACCATATAATTAAATGTACCTATAGTAACAAAAAAAGGATAAACAACTATACTAAGTATTATGGCTCTTATCAGATCCTAAAGAAAAGTGCAAGTGTAACATACAAGCTAGAGTTATGCCAATCTACTCGCATCCATCTAGTATTTCATGTTTCTTATTTGAAGAAAGTAATTGGAAAAATATTATTTTTAAAATTAAGTTATGTGAACTAGATGAGGAAGGTAAAGTCATTATGAAACCTATGTAAATACTTTAGGTAAGTAAAAAAATACTATGGACAAAAGAGATTAAGGATTATTTGATCAAATGAATGAATATCCCATGAGGATATAACATGAAAATATGAATCATTTCTATAGAAGCATATAATTTTTTTCAATGTTAAGAGTAGAATTTATTTTAAGTGGATAGGCATGCTACAACCATAGCCTATATCATGTTTAGGGATATGTATGGTAGACTTGTGGCTTTCATAACCATTGACCTTATCACATTTCTATAGGATTTTATAAAGTTGGTAGGGTTGGCCTATTGAATAAACATGGATATAGTAGAGTATATATAAGATATATTTTTTATTACTTTGATATCATGTTACATATTATGCTATTATTCTATTGTATGGAGGTTTCCCCCTCAAAGTAGCTTAATCATATTTACCAAATATTCTAATATTATTTTAATTATTTTTACAGATCTGATTATTCTAATTTTATTTCTATGATATATTGTTAATGATTTGTTATCAATTTTCCATTGATGTGAATTATCATTACATAACACTTCTAATTGACACACAATTTTTTTCAATTGTTGTGGCATAAAATGAGATTGAACATGGAAGTACAAGCATCACATAAGACCAAAATAAATAGATATTGGAAAATACTTAGGGCTTGGAATTAATTACAATTATGGAAACAAGACCAAAAGAAATTAAAATATAGAATCATACAAAATAACCCTAGAAGCCACAAGATTCACTAAAAAATGAAACCTTACAAGGTTTAAGATAGTTGGGGTTCACCAGAATGTAGTATAAAAAATGAACTACCTTTAATTAGGCATCACATTATCTATAAAGAAATGAAATTAATACCTAATTAAATTCTCAATAAAACATATAAATAAATAATAAAAATAGAAGAATATTATATTTTTTATGCATTATGGTAAATATGTCTTTGCATCTAGACTTGAAAATATGTACCTGAATCCATTATGAATATTGCACTGAAATATTGAAGTGAATTAAGATGTTTTTTAGGACTATATAGATATTCATGGTCAGTGGATGCTTGTCACAAAGTAATTCACCATATCTATTAACATGATTTTTCTCTTTAACCTAGTTTTTGGGTTTCCCATAACCTAGTTAAGGTATATATATAAGAGATAGTGCTAGGACATCAATCATCATGTATTGGGAATTATATTCTTATTGTAAAAACTTGGAAGGTTACCCCTCAAAGTGGCTTAATTATATATTATAATATTATACTCTTCATTTCACTCATTTTCATGGATCTCATATTTTTTTATTTTTTTAATGAGGGGATCATATAGGAGACCTCACAAATGTAGGACAAAATGTATTACAATGCTAGGTTTAGAAATATAAATAAAGTGTTAGCCTACTAAACAAATAGGTGTGTAAAGTAACATATAGAAAAAAATAGTTGAATACAAGGAGGGAACAACTATACAATTCTAACCATTTACGAAAAACCCCCATATAAGCATAAATGGTTACAAGGAACATATATAGATTAACTAGTAGAACATCAAAAAAATTAAATAGTAGATTATGGTAGAAATAAGTTAACATTTGGCATTGGCCTAATTTTATACCATGATGGGGAAAATAATAGGCCTTTGGGTGTTTCCTCAGCTCAAAAAATTCTAATTTATAGTCTATTTCTATAGCTAACAAACCCTTTTGCCTACTGGGGGATGCCAATTATGTAGTTCTTATTGAAATTAAGGTAGAAGCAACTAATTTTATTTTGCATCTAGTTTAAACTCCATAAGGAAGTTATGTATATTTATCAAATGAATTCCAAGGCCTCGACTAGCAGTAGAGTAAATATATAATGAGATGATAAGAATGAAATGTTGGAAAGACCATAATGATCCAAAAGAGGAGGTTATCATGGATTTTCTTAGGAATATTTTCCACTTAATGGACATCATCTAAACCCATTATTCTAAGAACATAATGTAAAAAATCCTCCTCAAGGTTATCCATGATTAAGTGTGGTGAATCCATGAAGAGACTTTACAGAGTAGTGGTGGTAAAGAAGGAAGACAATGAGGATTATGGAATGACATAAATTATACATAACTTACCCCTATAGGAATTGAACTTGTAACATCTCTTTAAATAAAACATGTTCATTACTATTAGACCAACTTATATATACAAGACATAACAATAGATAGATGTGAGGATGAAGTGTTGGGAGGAGACTTAATATTATTTTGGACAAGTTTCCTTATATTTCAACCAAATACAATTGTCCAGTCTCTATTATTAATAGATTGGGTAGCATAGGGGAAATATTTATTGGAAATATCGTCGCCATCAAAGCAAGAATTTCAAAGATGAAATCATATAGGCGATGGAAAATATCTACCTTCCAACATGAATGGGTGGCATAAATTTTAATTATTTGATTTTATTTGATTTTTTGTTCTTAAATAACTTTGACATAGAATACAAATAGACATGTATTTTTCCCTTTTTCTAAATTCTTGTATCCCTCCCCAAATTTAGCAAAATTTGAATCTCCTTATGTTAGGATTAAAAATGGTAGTGAGACTAGTATAATATGAGGGGAAGATGGTCTCAAGTTTTAGTAATATCGTCAACTCTTTTACCACATTGGTAAGATGGTCTATCACCTTATTATACTCCCTAAAACATTATGAGAGTGAGACTTCAATGAAAGAGTATTGAGCTATGAATTTTGGACAAAGTAGGAATTTGAGATTCTATTTGGAATTTTATTTTTTCTTCATTATATTTATGTCTAAGAGGGAGTCACATTTATCCTATTTCAAATTAACTCTTTAACATTTGGCTAGTTAGATGCCTTCCACAGATGCATAAATGTTAGCCTCAGTATTTGTGGGACTAAATAGAAAAATGAAGGTGTTGTAATAGATTTTATAGAGAAAGATATTAGAATGCATCCAATGTATATTATGTCAAATTTATTATCTAAATATACATCAAATGTTATTTTGAACCAACTTGGTTTGGGCGGACCCTAATGATCGTTCATCCTTTAGAAGGAGTTGACTTATTCTCTTTGTTAATAGAAGGAAAGGAAATGAGGGACCAATTTTAAATAACAAAGAATAAAATGGAATTGGTAGGATACACTTGGATTTGAGTTTAAAAGACACTCATTATAATATGGAAACTTTTATTCCTTAAAAAAATGTGTCACATGAGAGAGACATGTTTTAAAAAAATCCACATGTTTCATTTCAACCAAAGGTTCACATCACTAAAATGAGATATGTTACCCATAATGGAGATATAAAAGAATATGATGGATAGTAACAATCTCACATGAGATTGTTAATTGATTTGGGTAAGCCCCAAGAGAAAGAGAGTATCTTAAGTATTAGAGAGTATTTTTGAAATTGGGCAGTTAAGTAGGATGTGGTCCACTAAGTATAAGCTATTATTACAAATGATACATCTATTTTGGCCTTAAAGATTAACTTTTAGAGGATTTAAAATCCAAATATATTTTTATAAGTATATATATATAGTCAAAGGTTCCCTACATATTTTATATTCCAATGAAATAAAATATTGTGGTTGGGATAATCAAGATTCACACACATAGTATTTTTACTAGCCATGAAATTAAAGCCTAGGTTGAACATATAAGTGCAAAAGGGGGAATCATCCTAACATAAGGATAAATAATTTTTTTGTGAAAGGAGATATTTTTTTTGAATAATTTCTCAATTAATCATAACTACATGGATGTAGAAAAAATGAAAGTCATTTCAACTCCTCTAGGTGAGTGAAGGCCTTGTGTTAGCTTTTAGGGATGAAGATAGATAATGAGCAATTGATTGCAAGTGGTACTTTATGGATATTTATTTTATGTGAGATAAATCAATTTTATAAATAAAATAAATCCAAACCAAGAATCATTCCAAAAATTAGTATGAACTCTAAAAAATATATAACATGTGAAATACTCAGAGATAGTCAACATTTAAGAATAGAGGTAAGTTATGTATGTGGGAGCCTATATGTAGAACCATTGTGGAAAATATGTGTGCATGTTTTGGGGAATACAAGTATCTAACTCTAATTAATCTAATCCAAATTTTATCTATATTACTAAAGAGGTGATTTTTTTTAAATCCCAAGGTAGTGCTATGTAACTTGATATATTTTATACTCACACCACCTACATGTTCAATAAGATAATCCATATTCTAGATAATGAGTGGGATATTTTTGTCATAATTATATCCATCAACAAGAAATTTTTCATTTTTTATTGATGAGAGATAGGGTGATTGAAGGTATTTTGAGAATATATATTAAATATGTTAGGATAGTTTAGATGACTGACTTCAAGAATTAATTATGACCAAAAAATCTAAGCCATATTCCTTTATAAGAGAGAAGTCTAAGTTATATTTTTTTAAAGGTCATTCAAAAGGTGTTTTCTACCTATTATTGAGAAGAAAGGTATGCCCATGTATTTTAATGGAAGACATCCAACCTAAAATCCAAATATAGCATCCAAAATTTGTTCTAGACAAGGAAGCATGTTGAAGAAATTTATTTACTTATCAAAATTGATAATCTACCAAGAAATAATAGAATAATATACAAAGAATTTATTTGAGAGATTTAGATTCTTATCATTAGGCTTAACCCAAGATAATTGTATTATCTATGAATAAGAGTTTAGATATTAGAGGATCCCCCTCATTTAATTAATCCCATGATTTCTACTGAAAGTGATCACTAATGGAAAGGCATGGTTGAGAGCCTCTACCATAAGAATTAAGAGATAAGGGGTGATAGTATCAACTTATTGGAGGCCATAACAAATAGGAAATAATCCTAAAAATATATCATTTATTTGAGAGATTTAGATTCTTATCAATAGGCTTAACCCAAGAGAATTGTATTATCTATGAATAAGAGCTTAGATATTAGAGGATCCTCCTCAATTAATTAATCCCATGATTTCTACTAGAAGTTATCACTAATGGAAAGCCTTGGTTGAGAGCCTCTACCATAAGAATTAAGAGATAAGGGGAGATAGTATCTCCTTATTGGAGGCCATAATGAATAGGAAATAATCCTAAAAATATATCATTTATGAAGATAGATAAGTTAGATAAGTATATATAATTGATAATCATCTCACTCCATGGGGAGAGAAGCCAAACTTCTCAAGAATGGAGTGGAGAAACAACTAGTTCAATATATTGAAGGCATTTTTGATGTCCATCCTAGCCACCATGCCTTTGATTCTTTAGATATAAAGGGTTTTAATAGATTCATGATAAATTATCACTCTATAAATAATTTATTTCCCTTACACAAATATTCCTTTCTCCTAGGAGATGAGATCTAAAAGGATAACATTGATCCTCCCCACTAAATCCTTATTGACGATTTTATAGAGAGTATTATAGAGAGAGATTAGTTAGTGGTCAGAAAAAGAAGAGATCGTATATTTTTAAGGATTATGGAAATCAAGTTGAAATTGATATATTGAGAGTTTTATTTACCTTATGTCTTCATTAATAACTTATATAACTTCTCATCCAATAGGATCCCAAAAGTATTTTTAAAGGGTTGTCATGAAGGCATTTGATCCTGGAGTTATTTTAGTGGAATTTGGATTAATAGGTGAAGTAATCCTAATTAATATTAACTAAATAAAATAAATCATAATGTTACAAATGAAATTCTAACAAATAGAATAAAATCAAATAATTGAATTTGACAAGATGCAAATGATTGAAAGAAGGTTAACCATACAAAAGAATGGCAAACTTAAATTTTATTATCTAATTATTGACTATTTAATAATAGATAATGGAAAAAGGAAAATAGTGACTATATTTACAAGTACATAGAATCTAGATCTAATATTTTATAACTAAATCAATGTAACTAAGGACATGAATGCATCCCACTATTATCCATGTTGAGTGAGTCTATCTTTATGTAAAAGTATGGAAATTAGGGCATAATCACTTGTGATAGTTGGATTTATATTTGTATGTGATGTTTTGACTTTTAGAGATGTGTGGAATAAATAAACAAATATTTTTAAATGTGGAACCCATAATATGGATTTTAATGATTTAAAAACCTATAAAAAGAAAATAGTGGAGTGTAACTAGGCTAAGTTGACCCCAATCACCCCCATGATAATTGAACACTACTTATATATCTAATAATCTAAGGAGGGAATCAATAATACCTATTTATCCCACTTAGATCAATTTTTTCAATTGTGATCCTTTGAATATATGAATGGATATAGAACCAGCTTGAATACTTGATCATGTTTTACTTAGGATAAATAAAATAGGCTTGTGATTTGGCTGAGGACTGTTTGTAATGCTTAGAATCATAATGGATAGTGAAATTTTGTTGAGAGTGAAAAAATTTAAATAATCCTATATATTTAAATTTATAAATGGAATAATAAGTGACTTGAGTATGCCTTTATATCAATTCAAAATGGGTAACCATACACTGGGAAGCCTAAAAACATAAAATAAAAGCTAATGAAGGGTTTAATTTCAAAAAGTGACCATTATAAGCATTAATAAAACAAATTCCCATGTGGATAATAATTTATCCCATTATTATCCCTATTGGGAGTTATTTTCTTAAAGGGAAACATATGAATATTTAGATTTGCATTCAGGAATATAGATGCTTAAGGGCATTTTTAACAATCAAAACACTTCTAATAGATGATGGTTTGTAAAATTAATATGTGCCCCTATGTTATTAATATAGAGTGAAGTGGTAAAATATGTACTAATTACATTCAAAAGTTAATTAAGGATAAAAATGGGTGAAACTAATATGATCACATATTCATGACCAAATTTAGGTTACTACATTTACTTAGATTAAAGGAAAGATATGCATTAGTGTGTACTTGACACACTTTGTCTTTGAGATATTAATATAATTGTGTAAGGAATTTTTATCTTTATAAAAACCTATAGAACACATGAATTAGCTAATTTATTCTTTTTAAAATTGAATTTGAAAAAAAAATGAATGTAAAAATTGCTTGAATCTTTGAAATTTGAAAATGTTTAAATTTTAAAATTGCTTAAACTTGAAACTTTAAAATTATTGAATTTCAAAGGAGAACAAGGGAGGAATACATCATGTATTTAGGAAACCAATGTTTATTTTTGTGATTTTTCTTGGAGATTATGTTTCCTTGAATCACTGGAGAATTGGTGCTTCCCATGAAGCACTTTGAGAAGATTGGTTCCTTAGCTAAACCAATGGATAATTTAAGGGTGATCAAGCCAAAAATTAAATTTTAACTTGTATAATAAAGAATTACACCATTAAAGGATGGAAAAACCTCAATTTAACTCAACTGGTATTCACCTCTTGATGCATGAAAGTGTATCACAGGGTTTACATAGTGTTAAGAAACACTTCTCATTTTCATATTCAAAGAATCCATTACATGATTTTCTGATTTTTATGTTCTTGCTATCTATGGTGGAGTGTTGGACAAGCTATATAATTTTTCACAAAATGAAATGTAAGTGGTTTTTGGGAGCAACCATGGTCTTGAAGCTTATTTATGAAAGATGAAAGTAATCTAAACTAAGTATAGTGAATTATCATCAAAACCTAAATCCTAAAACCTAATCTAGCATGAATATTTATAATGAAAACTAAACTACATTAAATTGATCAAAAGAAAGAGCAAATGAGAAAGGTAGGGCAGAAATATGGTGAATATTGTTGATCTTCAGTCTAGACATTATGACAATTCATCAAAGACATGCACTAAAACCAATATATGACATGAAATAGACAAAATCACAGATCCTATCATATACTAGGCAAATGTATAAGGATAATTGAATTAATGCAAATAAGAAACTAGATTCAATTTAAGGATTTACTTCCATAGGAAAATTGCATAAGCACATCTTCAAGAAAATCAAAGAAAATGAAATGAACCTAAAATCTTTCAATCAACCTAGAATAAGCTCAAATTGACAACTCAGAATTAACACGTGCACATATAGAATCCATAAAAAAAATTAAAAGGCGAGCATCAAACCAGATATTTGAAAAAGCAACCATGATAATAAAACACACAAACAAATATGATACAATCATTCCAGAATTCTCTTGCTTGCATTACTTTGATCCAAATTTACAAAAAATAGTTTTTTGCTCAAAACTCCCCCTTTACAAATTAAAATACCCCCTTTATAGAATACTTTGAGGTATGTCAGTTAGTCACTATCAAATGATATTTATCCAAGTGTCAAGGACAACTATCCTTCTACAAAATTATATAATTAGATACTTTATAAGTGGAATAACCTATAAACAATGTACGTTAGAGATTGCACATGCATGTAAAAAATGGAATATTCTTTTTTCAAATGATGTACATGTTTTGTTACAAAAAATAATATGCTAAGTCAACAAATTTGACTTTGAGAAGCTCATACAATTGTAGTCCTATACTTTTGTTGCTTCATATTCATTTCCTTATCATGTTGTTTATCAATCAGTCTGGAATTGATGATAGGCTCCATGAATAAATCCTCTTCTTGGTCTGCCAAGTCATTCAAGTCTTTGTTATATCTACCCATTCCTTCCTTGATACTTATATCATCATGATCTTCTCCTCTACAAATAAGATCATGTCCAAGATTATTTTATTATCTACACTTGTTGTGCCTTGGATTTCAATCTTCACTTCTTACATGAATTGATTAGCCATATGTTTAAAATCCTCATTAGTTATTAAGCTAATGAGACTAAGGGTATTTGGGTCCTTGATCAATCTCCCTAATATATGCATCATTTGATTCTCTAATTACTTGAAATCATTCCAAATTCCCTCCATGCCTTTGGACCATTTGATCATATCCTTAATCTTTTCTATCAATATTACCATAGACATATTTAAATGAGTTATGTTGACTATTTTAAATCTAGGAATCTAGTCTTATATCAATATGTTGATCATTTCCTTTACCTTATTGATTGAATCCTGCCATTGATTGACTTATTGCACAACCATGGAATGCCACTTTTTCACCATGTCTTGTTTAGATCTTATAGCTTTCAAAAATAAAAATGTGTCATAAATGATTGCTTTAAACTTATTAAAAATATCCCCTAGAACTGATAAGATAGAATTCTCCTCTAAGTTCTTCTTTTACTACTTCAGGCCTTTAATAGTAGCTTATAACATCTCTAACTATGATTGAGATAATTCTAGGACATCCTCTTTAAATATTAGATCCTCACCAGGTCTCTATAATTTCTCTTGGGTCAAATTATTCAAGTGCTCCACCTTTTGATATGTAACCTCTTCATCACCTTGCATGACTATTTTCTCAATCACTCTTTGAAAAACTAGTAGTCTCTGAATCAAACCTGATCCCAAATGAAGATTGAGTCCCATATGGAATTAGGGCCTCTACTTGTGATTAGATGGCTGACTAATTTGCAATAGCCAATCTCCTTGTCTCTTCTTCTTACAAAGCAATAATCCAAGGTTTCAACTCTTGCTATAGAGGGATGTTAGTAGCTTTCACCATAGCCCATGGATGATGAATAGTGGGAAGGTTTTATAACCTTGGTTCATAAATGAACCACTCAAGAATAGATGGTCCATATAATATGTTTTCCTCACTAAACAAGGTGAATTCACTCTAAGGAGGAGTGATAGTCACTTTAGGTTTCTTAGCTTTTGAGACAATGGCAGTCTCAGCATTCCTTTTATTAGCATCAATAACTATCAAGTCCAATGA
Organism: Torreya grandis; assembly: GCA_037957365.1. Taxonomy (NCBI): domain Eukaryota; kingdom Viridiplantae; phylum Streptophyta; class Pinopsida; order Cupressales; family Taxaceae; genus Torreya; species Torreya grandis. Next base: position 313,666 of record JARHVA010008512.1, on the reverse strand, counting down.
CTTTCCCTTATCTTTCTTGGTTTCCTTTTCTTCTTCTATATTTGAATCTATCTCATAAACCATGGATAGAATCTTTAATGCATCCTAAATATACTTATTTTTATCTATAGCTATCATATGAACCTCCTCTTAAGGTAATTCTTACTTTGTTACTTTAGAAGATTCATGAACTGATGAACTAGAAGCAACTTCACCTAACCTTCTCTCTTTTGGTCTATTCTTTATTTTTACCAATATTATTAGAGGCCTAAAAGAAATAACATGTATTAAATGATACTTCTTTGGGCCTAATTTCCATCTATCCTCCATTTTTTGGTCTTTATTCAATCTAAACATAGGCCTTATGTTATTCTCCTTCAATCTTCTAGTCACTTTAAAGTAAGAAGATGCCTCGGTGTATATAAAATCAAATGTATTGGGCTCATGTTCATAAGGTGAATTCAAAATACCTTTGATTCTAAAATGTTTTTTTACCCTTCCTTAATATTCCCTTTGTCAAAGATCATCAATTTACAAATTGAAAGATAGTTTATGCTTTGATGCATCCTTAATATGATCCCATTGTCTGAAGATGGTCTTGCTAATTGCCATAGGAAAATTTCGTAGGAGTCCCTTTCTCTTGGTTTAAAAAATTCCATCTATCCCATGGAATAATTGGTAGGCTAATTCTTATTCTACTAGTTTATTAGGTACATGAACTAGTAATTTGAGAGGAGCATTTTGGGTTCCTTAAATCATTATGATTTTAAAATATAGATATAACCATATGTCCCCCATTTCTTCAATATATTTCTTGATCAAAGGGTTTACTCTCTCCATAGGAATACCAATTATAGCTTCACTTAAACATAGTCACAAATAAATTAGATGTGGTCTTTATACTTATAGATGTGAAACTTTGAATAGTACTAGTATATAGTCTAGGTGCCATTTGGAGACCATTATCTTTGATTAGTAATATTATTCATTACACACAGGGAATCCAATAAATAGGACATCATGTAAAACTTAGTCTTCTTCTTATTCTTGATTTCATATATCTATCTACTTAGGGAGATGTTGATTATCTCACCTAATGGAGGAACCATTACTTTTTCAATGATAAAATACACCATGGTCACCCACATTGGATCTACATATGTTTTATGTACACATCCATACAACTTATTCAACATTATCATTACCATCCTAATTCTAAGTCTAAATTGACTGACAGGGATGTTCTTAGCAAGATCCACAATAACTTAGTTACCAACCTCCAACCACATAGCTAGGTTATCCATCATGTTGTGATTCTTAGCCCATGAATTAATGGAGGTTAGGTCAATATAGAGATTAGGAAATTTATAGTAAGAATCAAATGCAATTGGGGATATGTAATCAATTTTCCTTAGATTATGTTCATTAATCAACATGCCCTTATCTATTTTAGCTTCTCTAAAAATTGGACTAAGAACATCAATATAATGAAGTACCTCTAGTTTAGCCATAACATAGTGTAGATCGATCATTTCAATGGCCACAATGTCATCATAGAGTCTCTTTGCTGGGAGGATATTCTCTTCTTCCTTGGTGATAACTGGCAAGTTCTCAATTATCTAGAATAGTTTAAAGCAATTTTGTCCCTTATGTTCAAAGAAGCAGCTATGAATACTATGTCCTTGAAAACTTGACCCTCTACATCTAAAGATAAATATAGTTAAACCTCTTACTTTGAAACATGTTTATGAGTTTCCATTGCTATAATCCCAATAAAATTATCCTTTTGCAAATAATAGTACAACTCTTCTCAGTGCAACACACTAAATTTAGAGATAATCTAGGGTTTTTCATACACTGTAAGGATTTTGGAGGTTCACACAAGGATTTAATATTAGTAAGATAGTTATAAATGTGAGTTTTGGTGACTTATATTACATTTGGATTGCACACTTATACCTTCTACATGCTCAGGTCCATAAGATCTTCTAATATGACATGTTTTGTCAGTATACCATGTTACACTGTTCATTTATTTAAAATGTGACCATTGTCATTTTTTGGACACATATCATCATTTCATGTCTCTTGAATCTTGATTCAATTCATACCATTGATCTCGTTTGGATCCTTTTATCCTTGAATTCATCATGGGCCATTGATCCTCCTTCTGAGTTTCCAAGATCGGGACACTTGACAACTCTATAGGCTCTCTATGTACCTTACAAATAGAATTCATCATTTGAATGTTCCCACACCATGTGATAAATTCACATTCAATTTAGGATATTTGAATTTTTGACTCCATTCACATTATTGATCTTGAATGCATGATCAAACATGGATCATTAATTTTGTTGCCTATTCATAATATCAAGCACGAGCCATTGATTTGCTTGATCACTTGTCAACATTGTGACACTTGTCACTCTTGCATTTGATTTTAGAATCTTTTGATGCCTTGATTCCATATTCATCATCATATCTCCATTACATTATTAATATGCACCATCTATCTTTGGGTTTGAATTATAGACTCTAGCTTTACATGTAGATCTTTGATCCTCACTTCAAGTTCTTGATATTTTGCCACATAGTGAAACCCTATTTGATTCATTCATGTGAACAATTAAAATCAAAAAAGTAAGGTTCAAATACATAGAGACTTAGGATAAATTTTAGACTAAGGTTTTATATGTATTAATAAACATGATTAAAAATTAGGATAAAATTTAAACTAGGTCTAAGATATAATAAAATAATCCAACATAAATATAAGTCCATTTAAAAATAAAATTTAGGCTAAAACATTTAGACTAAGGTTTTAATTACCATTAATCATGGATTTAATCAATATACTAAAGACTAAAGGTTCAAATTGATCATTGATGCATAAACCATGAATACTTGCTCATCTTAATGAGGATATATTGAACCTAAAACATGAAAACATATGAATCAAATGTTAACAACATAAAATAGGGTTAAGTAAAGCTTATGAGTTAACATGTAATGAAAGCTAAAGGAAAACATGATATTCAATAGTGAATTTTAATTAATTTTAATTTCAATTTATAACACAATTTGAAAAATTAAACAAGGGTCCTCATTTTTCAAAAATGGGGGTATGTTGACCTCAATAAATGGTGACTTCTGAGGGAACATTACAAAATGTTAGAACTCAGATACTCTTAGTTTAAACTACTAAATATACCAAGAATTCCACATGATCAAGTACCATTATTAAGATAAATTCATGATTAAAATAAGATTTACAAATGCATAATTAGATTCAAACATTGAAACTCAATCATGTTGTATGTGTGCTTTGATTCATTCACTGATTGCCTTGGGATTTAGAGAACAACATACAGATTTCATGACCTTAATCACTAACATAGACTTGTATCATATTTAAATATTCATTATGAATTATTATTTTACAAAAAAGGAAAGTTTAGACATTGCTCTACTACCAACCAAGTTTCAATAGCCCTAAGAAAGATACCTTTGGCTCCACTCTAGGCCTTGCTCCACTACCAACTAGGCATCCATAGCCTCAGTGGAGGTTACCAGAATCACCTTTGTTTATAAATCCATTATATTTTCAATAAGTCTCTTTTATTTTTTATTTTTAGATATATTTAAATTTATAACAAAGGTTAAGAACTAGAATTAGCCAGGTTTGAGGATTTTGTCAAATATTTGATTTTCAGACTATCATCCTTGGTCATAAACTTCATCCCAAGCAATAATGTTATTTAATGCTAACATGACTTTGCTCTAATAATTCAAATTTTCACTCAACATATGCAATCCTTATTAGAACCAAACTTGGATCAGAAAAAAATTAAAGATTTTTAAGGAACAACTAATCTACTTATCAATCTTTACCAATTTCTCAAAATCATAACATTAAGCTCAGAATTTCCAAAATCCATCATCAACCAATGTTTAGGATTTATACCTGCATCCTTGATTCATGGAGTTCCTTTGATCATTTAGATGGATATGGAACTCAAAAACTCATCTTGAAAAAGACTTATTGAAATCAAAGAACAAAGCAAAGAAAAGGAAACACATAACATACAAAAATAATAATAAACTAACAAATATGTACAAACACTATTTAAAAACAAAGAACAAGAAAGAAACTAATCTAAGCATACCTACACTAACTCTAACTAGTATTAAAAGTTACTCCATAAAGACTTGAGGTGGAATAATAGAGAATTAATGCTTGAAGTACTACCCATTAGTTGGCAAAGCGAACACTACTCCCTGTAAGTCTTTGAGCTTGAAGGTGTTGTCTCCAAATGTTTCAATAATTTGATAAGGGCCAATCCATAAAGGAGGGAAATTCCCATGTTTTCCATTTGGCTCTGAGGCTTTATCCCATAGGAGAACTAGGTCTCCTTACATGAACACCTTGAACTTTAAATGCTTGCCAAACCATCTTTTGATAGTGGTTTGATGTCTACTAAAGTTGGAGAACACTTCTCCCCTTGCATCTTCCATTTGAATGATGTCAAGAAACCTTGAATTAGAATAATCTTGAGCTTATTTCATATACCCTTGTATAAACTTGTATGTTGTAAGTTTGAGAGTGATTGGAAATATTGGTTCTTGAGCATATACCAATAGAAATGGTGATGTTTTCAAAGCTTTTTTCACTCTAGTTTTGCCTTCTTAATGAGCATATTTAAGCAATTTATTCCATGTTCTTGGTTTTTATACTGTATACTTTTTGATATCTTTTATCAAATTTTTGTTTGTTGAGTCCGAGACTCCATTACCTTGAGGGTAATTATTTGATGAAAACTTAAGAATTATGTTGTTATCATAGGCCCATCTCCTTACATGAACACCTTGAACTTTAAATGCTTGCCAAACCATCTTTTGATAGTGGTTTGATGTCTACTAAAGTTGGAGAACACTTCTCGCCTTTCATCTTCCATTTGAATGATGTCAAGCAACCTTGAATTAGAATACTCTCGAGCTTATTTCATATACTCTTGCATAAACTTGTATGTTGGAAGTTTGAGAGTGATTGGAAATATTGGTTCTTGAGCATATACCAATAGAAATGGTGATGTTTTCAAAGCTTTTTTCACTCTAGTTTTTCCTTCCTAATGAGCATATTCAAGCAATTTATGCCATGTTCTTGGTTTTTAAACTGTAGACTTTTTGATAGCTTTTATCAAATTTTTGTTTGTTGACTCTGAGACTCCATTACCTTGAGGGTAATTATTTGATGAAAACTTAAGAATTATGTTGTTATCATAGGCCCACTCAATCATCACAATAGATATAAATGATGATCCATTATCATAAACTAATGATACTAGTGTCCCAAATCTAGTACAAATGTTCTCTTCTAAGAACTTGCTTACATCTTCAGTTCTACATTATTTTGTTTCTACTACCTCTATCCATCTTGTGAAATAATTAGTAATAGTAAGGAAATATTTGTGTTGATCTAAATAATTAGGTTTAATCACCCCTACAAATTCCAAACCTCATTGAGAAAAAGGTTTGTCAATTAACACTAGCTTCAATGGCATAACTACTTTTGGCTCCTTAGTATTGAAAATATGAAATTGATGTCATTCTCTAACATGATTATGAGCATCTTTTAATATTTTTGGCCAATAATATCCTACCATCATAATATTGTAAGCTATTATTTTTCTAGGTGGGTGTCCACTCCCAAGTTTTTCATGAAAAGTACTCAAGATTTTGACTCCTTTTGAAACAAATCTCAAGTATATACCTTCATATTTATTTATATAGAGTATCCCATCCTTGATTAATAAATGAGGTGGTTTGAGCCTCAAATCTATTCTTTTCTCTCTGCTTATACTTGCAAGACAAGAACCATTGATCATAAAATGAATAATTGCATCATACCAATCATTTGGCTAGAATTGTTGTTGATCAACTTGTAGAACATTCAAACCAGGATTAGTGTTAGTAATTAATTGGATCAATCCCTAACATCTTATTAATTTGACATTTTTAATTTCAAGATCAGAATATTGGAGTATAAACATTCACTTAACTCTTCTTTCTCCCAATTCACATTGACTAAGCATAAGTTTAGCGGTAGGGTCTGGAAATATTGCATGCACTTTATTACTAAGAATATGGTGTCTAAACTTTTTCAACTACTTTAACTAAATTAAATGCTTGTTTATCAATTAAATAATAGATTAACTTAGTGTTTTTAAAGTTTGTGCTCATAAATTCAATTAGATGATCACATTTATCTATTTTTTGAGTTAGAATAGCTACCATAACATGTTTAGAAGAAAAATAATAAAGATAAAAATATTTTGTAAAATCCAGACTTATCATCATGGGTGCTTATCCTATTACTTTTTAAATATCCTTTAAGGATTTTTTATCTCCTCATTCCATATAACCTTTGCATCCTTCTTCAGCATGTCATTTATTGGTTGCATAATTGTTGCAAAACCAAAAATGAATTTTCTTATAAAATTAATTTTCCCAAAGAAAGACTTTAATTCTTTTCTACTATTAGGGGGTTCTATTTTGGATATGTCATTAACTCTATCAGGGTTTATAGAAATCCCATCTTTAGTTATAGCATGTCCTAGTAATTTCCCTCCAGTTACACAAAAAATGTTGTTCTTAGGATTAATGGAAATTCATACCTTATACAACATTCAAATACTTATTGTAAATGCATTATATAATCTTTCCTATTCTTAGAAACATAGTTAGATCATCCATATATATAATGATGCATTTACCTACGAGACCTTGAAAATCATGGTCCATAACTCTTTGAAATATAGCTTCTACATTGATGAGTCTGAAAGGCATCCTTTTGTAAGTAAAAGTGCCCCACATTGTTGTAAATGTAGTCTTCATTATGTCCTACTTATTAACAAGAACTTGATTATATCTTGAAAAATTATTTAAGAAAGACATCATGGTAGAACCACTAATAATTTGAATCACTTGGTCAAGAGATGGTAAAGGATAATTATCCTTTTTAGAAGATCTATTCAAATTTCTAAAGTCTGCATAATCTAATTTCTCTTCTTTCTAACTGGTACTAAATTAGCTACCTAGGTAGAATGTCTAATTGGAAAAACTATTTTTGCATCTAATAGCTTCTTAACCTCTTTATAAATTAATGGCTCTAAAATAGGATTTATAGGTCTTTGCTTTTGTCTAAAAGGTTTACAAGATTATTTTAATGAAATGGTATGGGTAATGACTCTAGGTTCAAAGATCTTTAAGACTTCATAAGACCATGAAATGTCATCCTTGTATTTGGTCAGAAAGTCTTTAGCTTTTCTAGACACTTCATTTGTGCATGTTATACCAATGTTTACTAGCTGAGATCGACCTATAGTTCCTATGTCAACAACATTATAATCTTTCCCATTCACTTTGGGAATTTTAATAGTTTTAACTATCTTATCTTAATCAAATAGTCTTTCTAAGGTAATCATGCCTTTGTGAATTTTGTTTTCATTAAATTGTATAACCTTGTCATCAAATTTATCTTCATCAAGATAATTCTCATTAACCTCAAAAATAATATGAGACTCAAATACTCCTGAGTTGTTCATAAACTAAATTTTTTATTGATCATCATTAAATACTTATAAATGATTGAAATTGTCAAGAACCGATGGACATATGATTAATTCAATGCTAAGATTTTCCAATTTGGAACTTTGATTTGGCATAAGGTTGGCTACATTTGAAGCTAGTTCATTGGTAGACTGGTTCTCTTCTCTAGGGATTGAAAAAATGTTGAAATCACCAAAATATTCAATCAAGTCCCACACTCTAAACTTATATTTCTTAAGATATGATAACTTACATTGGTATTTACTTTTAACATGATTGACTACAAGTTCAGAATTGCCATATACTAGTAGTTTTTTAACCTTGTGTTTAATAACAAATTGCAATCCTAATATTAATGCTTCATAATCTGCCAAATTATTGGTAAAAGGAAACTAAAGTTTGTAAGAAGCAACATATTATTTCCCAATGGAATTGGTTACAATAATACCTACTCCAGATCTAGATTTGCATCTAACACCATCAATATATAATTTCCAAAGTCCAATCATAGCATGAGAGTCTTTAGAGTTACATATCTGAGGAGTGTCAAGAGTGTAAACTCATAAATCAAAATTAACCATGTTGACATTTTCAATATCTACATTGTATTTAGTAATCATGTGATTCATCTTCAGTTCCCTTTCAATCAAAATTTAATTGGGAAATCCCCTCCATGGTAGCCACATGTAAGAATAATTAGTTGACATATATCTCCCATAAGCATCTAGAATGTCCACCACTTAAATATCTATGAATTATTGTATCCTTGGCTTTGAATCAAGCCGCATATGAACATTCAATAATTTACCAATTAATTTAACTCTTAATTTGTCTAATTGAGTAACTACTCTATCAAAATTAATTGGAGATAAACCAAACTTTTCACAAATACCTTTTGACATGATATTTGCTGAGGCACCTGAATCTAACAAAAAATTATGTAAGTTTTACCAAAATATCTAATTGTTTATAATAAAGGTGGAACCTCTACTTTGTTCTTATACATCAACACATTTGTATTTATAGCTTTGTATGATTTACCAAGTTTTTTGCATATAGATTCTAATGACAGGTCTACTTGTTTATTTACTTGAGTCAATTCATGTAAAGTGATATTAGATTTAATATTTTTCATATCCTCAACTATATTATATCTAATCCTATTAAAAGAACTATATGATTTAACATTATTTCTAGAGTTATTTCCCTTTGGAGGTTTAGGATTAGGAGGAGTATAAAAGTTGTTTGGTGGAGTTGAACTAGTAAATGGTTGATTTTATTCTCTATTCCTCAATTGGTAAGTCTTCTTCAGATGCTATTGAAAATCATGAATCTCCTCTAGAGTATCTTTAGGTTCACTCTCATCTAGGAATGGAAAATCAAATGTCTCCACCATAAGAGTTGTATCAATATATTTAGATGACTTTAAAGACCCAAATGTATTTACAACATTATCTTTATTAGGCACAACTTCAAATCTATCTAATTCATATTGAAAAGCTTTAAAATCATTACAAAATTCTATACAATCTGATTCACCATGATTTGAAGTGTTATGTACTCTACAATAATCAACTAAAGCTACATCAAAATGTTCATGTCAGGCATGTTCTTATTTTTAGATGACTCATTATTACCTTTGATAAGAATAGTTTATATTATATCTTTCCTCAGTGTTACCTAATTATATTTGTAATTAATGAAAATCAGTGCTTAGTTTCTGAACTATTTTGAGTATGGAGTCATTTTATTTTTTAGGTGCCTCTGAATTATGAACTTGATTACTAATAATATTTTTTAGCACCATATATATTTGATCTTGTGGATGAGATCCACTTAAAGTTTTATTTAAGAATCTTAGGTTTTGACCAAGATGAGCATGACTCAAAGATAACTAGTTTAAAACTAGAGTTTGATTCAAAGTAGGCATGTTTTGATTAACACGTGGAATGACATTCAATATAGGGAAATTAGGATTAATGTTAGGAATATCATATGTTAATTGACCTTGGAGTTATATTTGGTTACTAATTTTCATAGCTTCAACATAAGCCAAGGCTAATGTATTTATGACTCTAACAGATCTTTATAGAAATATAAAAGTCATTGGATCTAAAGCATCCTTGTATATCTCTAAAGATAAAGCTTCATCTAGTCTATAGGGAGCTATAGTTCAACTAAACATCTTCTATAATATAGCATTAAAATCTCTTATGGTTTCATTTGAATCTCTCTTCACCATAGTAAATTATTGATAAAGGACACAAGGACTAATGAACTTCCCAAATTGATCAATGAAATAACTATTGAAATCATTCCAACTGGTGATTTAATTCTTAGGAAGGTTAAAAAACCAATCATATGTTGCATCTCTAAATGTAAAAGGAAACAATCTACAAGTAACATATTCATGAACAACATTTAATAATCTTAAAGTAGCCTTAAAGGACTTGATATGTTCTTTAGTAGTAACCACACCTATAGGACTAAAATAAGGAAAAAAATTCTGAAGATTTCTACGTAAGTCATGTACCTGACTAGGCACATTGATTTAAGATCTAGCTAACCAAGCCATAAATTGAGGATTGAAGATAGGAGCAACATGAATAGGTGATGTAGGTTGAGATTTATAAACCTTGTGCTTACCTTTATCTTCTCTTGCTTTCCTATGAACTTCCAAAGAAATAATAGGCAGCCTTGTTTTAGACCTTGACCTAGTCCTTATTCTTAGTAGTTCTAGTTTGTAAACTCTAAATCTTATTCAAAAAATGACATAAACCTTATCTTTGAAAATAAAAATGATTAGATTTATACGTTAAGTAAATCTTACACAAATTCATATACTTCTTTCAAAGAACAATTATCTTTAATTGAATTAGCTTAAACATACCTTCAAACTTATGACTATGAGTGACCTTTACACCTCTAAGTTCAAATAAATCTAAATTTTTAAAGAATCAACTAATATTTGAACAAAATTATTATCACTAATCTCAAATGCATTAGATTTACAAATCTTAAACTAACTTTACAACAATATATCATAAATCTTCAAAGAATAGCTATCTTTAGCTAAATAAGTGTAAAGACTAGTCTAAAACCACAAATATCAGTGATATTTACATGATTGAGATAATAAAAATGAAAATTTTCAAATAATCAACTGATCTTTGAATAAATTTCACCAAAATTAGCTAAGATACTTCAAATTCACAAAGCTTTAGCTTAATTCCCTCCTTATAGTGCCAATGAAACTCATTTGTTGATACATAAAAGTGTATCATAGCATTTAAATAATGTTAAGAAACACTTCTCATTTATAGATTCAAATAATCCATTTGCATAAGTTGTTGGTTTTGATATTACTAGTATCTATGGTGGAGTAGTGGCCAAGCTATATAATTATTCACAAAATGAAACATAAGTCATTGTTGGGAGAAACCATGGTCTTGAAGCTTATTTGTGAAAGATGAAAGTAATATAAACTAATTATAGTGAATTATGATCAAAACCTAAAGCCTAAAATATAGTGAATTAATCAAAATAAAGATAAAATAAGAAGGGTACATTAGAAAGAAGGTGAATATTGTTGATCTTCAATCCATACATTATGACAAAGATTGAATTCATCAAATACATGTACTCAAACTAATATATGACATGAAATATATAAAATCATAGATCCTATCATATTCTAGGAAAATGTATAAGGATAATAGAAATAATGCAAATAAGAAACCAGATTCAATTTAAGGATTTACTTCCATAGGAAAATTGCATAAGCACATCTTTAAGAAAATCAAAGAATATGAAATTTTTTTATTATTTTTGGGAAAACTAGTCTGTAGTTCCTAAATAATAAGGGGTATGGAGTAAGGGAAAAATATTATTTAATATGGTAAAATATATATTTTTAACAAGTAAATTGCATGAGGAAAAGAAATAAACTTATATGAAAATAGGTTGAGATGGATGATTCAAGAGCTGGAAATTGAGATACAAGATTAGGACACTATCCAGAATCTAGATCTAGCCTTCATTTTTTGATTGCATAGGAGCACTAAAGATAGATAGAAGTGGCACCAATGCTATAGTCTACTTATATCACTATTTTCTTGAGAGTCTAAATTTTTTGGGTTTTGTTTCCTGGGTCAGTGTGAGACTGTGTACCAAATTTTAGAGGCTGGAAGTTACTAGAGCTTGTTGTAGGTCCATTTCAATCTCCAAAACTTGTATTCATCTACACACATAGAAAAAATAGATGTATCAAAATCAAAAGGGGTAAAAAATAGGTTAGGGTAAGAATGATTGCTCGATCTAGAACCCCTATTAACCTGATCATTACCTACATTAACCCTCAAGCCAGGGTCTCAAATCCAATGTAGTTCTCCCTTAGGGAACATGCATAATCAATAAACATGATATATGTAAGAATGAATTTCACATATACCTTTATTTGATTAAGCATGCAAATCTATGTGTGATACAAAATACTAAACTATACTATTGATTGATTTTTATTATGTCTAATGTGCCAAAGTAGTAAGTGCTAGATATAAAATGCCTTGTGTATTCCTTTATATAGGAGAATATTTATTTAAAATTTGGGAGCTTTATTTGAATTTGGATGACATGGGAAAACTTAAGGATGACGCTAAGAAAAGGGGTGTAACCTATTGAACAAAAGAAACTAACCATTGGAGGCAAAAATGGCTTTAGACAAGAGTGTTGGAAATGAACACTAGTGGCACTAGCATTGTTGTCCAACCCCAAAGCTCTTATCCTACGATCCCAATACCTAGGGTGACTGAAAGAGGATAGAAAACTTGACTTTGATAAGGTGGAATGAGTTTTTTAAAGGATTTGGATGAGTGGGAATAGGCAAAAAGGTGTCTAGAGCATGTTATAAGACTAAGATGACTAAAATGAAGGACATGGTCAAATGTGAACAAAACTCATATTATCTAGTCAGAGTCTCTTATGAAAAGACATGATATGTGTGGTTACTTGACCAATTTAGGGTGTATACATTCCCCCTACCTTTATTCTAGTGATGCAATGAAATGAAGTACTAGAGTAAAAGAAAGAAAAGAAAATGCATACCTAAACCTACTTGTATGGAGATAAGTGTGTTGAAAAAGAGTCCAACTCACTTCCTGGACAAGGAAGTAGATGAAGAGCTAAATATTTATTGGATAAAGTAGGAGATACCTGAAAGAGATGCCCCCTATACTGAATCTGGAAGTGGAATATATATAACATGGATAAGGAAGGTAGTGCTTTCACCCTATGTTGAATCTGACTGGAATGAGAAATGTTCAAATGCCCAAAACTAATGTCTATCATCTATCCCACATAAACTCATGTGATATAGAATGTGTGCATAGAATTTGTATTCTATTTAGAGCAAAAATTTTCATGCCCCCACTCTAAATATTTGAACTAGAATTGATAAATGCTCAGAGGCCCAGAACTAATGTCTATCCTCTATCCCACACAAACTCATGTAGTCTAGGTATGGGTAATGATATGGACCAACCACTACAGATGATCATATGGTCTAACCTATGTATATTTGGGTGTAATTTGAAACTCTAGTAAGTGTGTAAGAATAGAATGGCATGTCTTACCATTCTAATTTGTATAATCTTGGATGGTGAAGAACATAAACATTTATGTTATTCCCCCAAATTTGGTATGTGAGTGATGCATATGTATATTCTAGAAATATGTATAACCACATGTGGAATGAGCTATAATTCCATGTCCCATATGTAAAAATAAAGATAAAAAAAATATGATCTATACTATGCATATAATATGCTATCTGGTCATGTAGATATGTCATGTTGTATGTATGAGACATGTAGTAATGTACATGCCCCAAAATATAGTATTTGGTCTAAATAGTATCAAAGTCACTATGAATCCATATAATATAAACCACTATATATCTAAATAATCTATGTATCTATAAACTAAAGGTATGTCCCTCTGAATCTCCTAAGTAATGTAAGTGACCCATGTAATCTGAACTATTGTATATTTTGATTGATCTTAGCTAAATCTAATAATTTGAATACTAGAGGTGTAAAAACCATGATGACTAACCCATTTAGTCTAAATCATTATATATTTTGACTGATCTAAGATAAATCTAATAATTTGACTATTGTATGTGTAATAATAATGGTGTATCCATCTATGAGAGTGGATAGGAATGATAGATAAGTGTACGAATAGGAATAGTAGGAATGATGCCCCCTTTTGGGGAGAGGGATGAGCTTTGTGATAGAGGAGGTTGAGACAAAAGTGATGACAAGTAGTGTAATGATAGAAGTGAGGTTGGTATAGTTTGAATTGATTGAGAAGTTGTTTGATTGATTAGATTGAGTTATTTTAAAATTTGAATGAGTTGTTGATTGGTTATGCTAAATTGTTTGATAGTTAAATGAGTCTTTGATTAGCTATGACCAAATTGTATGTCTTGGTAAAAATTTAGTATAGATATATGTGTGTCATAGTAGGTAGATGATGTAGTAAGAGAGTGAGGTTTGTGTGATATCGAAGATATCATTGTTATGATTATGTGGAACAAAATGGTTTATAAAATAGAGCTACAGGGTTGAAGTTATAGGAAAAATGGTATTTGGCTTTGAATGAGAAAGTTGTTTGATATAGGAGATTTGGATTGAATCTCGCTTCATTTGTGCATTGACTAGGTTGAGATTTTGGAGCTCTAGAGTAGGAGTTATGCCAAGGAGATGAAAACTTGCTATGACCTAATTTGAGTAGTTGGTAGCCTAAATTAAGGCTAGTGGGGAGATTACACTGATAAGTAGCTAAAATGTGTAATATTTGCCTATTTTTGATGTTTTTGAGCTATTTTGAAGTGTTTTGGGAATTCTCCACTAGTTCCAATGCTCATGTCTAGGAGTCAATGCTCCTATCTAGTGTTCAGTGCTGCTATTTAGGTTTTGGTGATGTTGTCTAGTGATAGTGTCATTTTGTAGTGATGTTATCTATTGGGGCTAGTTTTTTGAGATTCTAATTGGCTATCTATTGTTGTTTAGCTTAGTTATTTACTTTAGCATATTTGACTAATATATATGATATTTTTTAGTGTTGTTTTAGGTTAAGGTATGGATGAGGGAGTTTCATAGAGGCTAGGTGATGGAGACACTAATATTATTGCCTTTATCAGCTGATGAGAGAGCTATGATGGATGGAGAAGGTTTGGGTCATGTGCATGACTTATGCCCTATGTAGTGGGATATGTATCTAATTACCACCTTATATGAGAGGTGGAATGTAGATATGTGTACATTTTGGCCTCCTAATAGGGAGATGATGATTATTCTAGAGGATGTATACCATATTCTACACTTACTGATTAGTGGATGTCAAGTGACATTGTAAGATGACATAGGTGTGGATACTATTGATTGTGAATCCCTGTATTTTGTTGGTGTGCCTTTAGGCATACATAGGAGAGGTAGTGATAACTATATATTATTATCAGTTATTATGAAGTCAAGTGTTTCACATCTACAAAAGTGGTTGGCCATGTTGGTAGCTTCATTTGTTACTATAGAAGGGAGTGGGGTGTTGATTGCATATAGGATGCATAAGATCATGCACAATATAGAGGTGTATGGGACTATGTTCTCATGGGTTAAGACTATGCTTTCCCACTTATACAAGGATATTTATTGATTTACTTTGGAGGCATTCAGTGGTGGCATGAGTACAGCTACTTTATTGCATTATTGGGATTATGAACATATATCAGTTGTGCAACTGATAGGGTTGTTGAGGGAGAGGTGGGCACCCCTACAACCATAAGGGGAGCAGTGGATGAGTACATTAGCTATTTTTTTCCTAGGATTGATCACTCTAGGTGAGTTTTAAATAGATTGGTGGCTCAATATACTATATGGAGGCCCTATAGAGGATTCCTTAGGTGGCCTGAGGATGGAGTGTAGTTATGGTACATGAAGGTCAGTTATTGGTTACATGAACATTGGGTTGGAGTGTATGAGCACTTTCAGTATGAGCATGTGACTAGATAGTTTGGGGTATCATAGGATATACCCCTAGAATCATGGGTGTGCTTGAGGAGTGCATGAGCACTAGTGAGGGTAAGAGCTCATGGAAGGCCTATTGAGGTTGAGTTAGCATTGTTACATTTAAATGCATGAGATACAGATATAGATATTTCTAATGTAGATGATGTTGGATACATAGAGGCATATACCACATGGTGGGCAAAGAATCGATGGGCTCTACTATATATTATTGGTGGAGGGGATGCCCTCAAGTATGAAGACCTTGATCTAATCTAGATGATGGGAGGTAAGCATTGATTATATTTGAATTATTTTTCACATTTTCACATGTTTTTTCTTGTTTTGAAAATGTATGTCTAACATAGTGTTGTAATTTTGCAAGTAGGTGGAGTGTAAGGTGCTCTAGATGAATCATAGGCTGGGGTAGGAGGTGTAGATGATGGGTTTTAGGAGACCATCATTGACTTGACACTTTGAGACCTCATGTAACATGCTCCTAATGATGTGGTGGAGGAGGGTTTGATTGAGGAAATGATAGTTATAATTAGTGTTTATGCTCGTTTGTTTGATAGAACTATTATAGTGATAATTGCATATGTTAGAGTAGTGGGAGAGAAAGATGAGCTAAGGGTTGAGCTAGATAGGCATAGGATGCCTCCACCTAATTATGGGTTGATGAGTACATGGATTATGGATGATTACATGAATCTTTAGAGTTGGTATGCAAACTTATGTGAAGAGCATGGTCAACTATTGGAGTGAGGGAGTCATCGTAAGAGGCATTCAGGGTCTCAAGGAGGTGTGGGATCATCAAGTGATAGAATGGATTATGGGACTAGTACTGGAGGAGAGAGTGAGACTGAGAGTGAGGGCATGATGCCCATTCATGACTAATCATATTTTGATATGATGTATATGTTTTGAAAACATTGATATATATATATATATATATATATATGTAATTTTGATTTCAAATCATGCATACTATGTTATGAGATTTGAAATATTTTGTTATATTCATTGCATATGGTTGTTTTAGAAGTAGTTAATTTGGTATTGATGTTGAAGCTGTGTATGTTTGTTAAAATGGTACTTGGGATATGTGATTTTATTGTTTTTATAAGTGTGATGCTATATTTTGATTTTGAATTATACGTAAGTAAAAAATTTGTTGGTTTTACAATTGGGAAATTATTGGGATACATTGAGTTGGTTTAATGTTGTAAAAATAGGATTTGGCAAGATTTGGAATTTTGACAAGCTAGTTTTTGGCTATGGATAGTTATTGGGAGTTATGAATGTTAGTTGTTAGTATGTGGGGATGTAAGATAACATGTTGTGCATATTAATTCTCTGAGAGTGGCTCAAGAATACAAAGGCTAGCTAGACCTTTGGATCCATCATTGTCTTACAATTTGAAGTTATGAACTAATGTTGGTATGAATGTGAATTGTATCACTCTATGTTGTATCACTATCTGAACCCTATTGTAAAACTAAACAAATGTCCATACTACTCATGTTGTGTAGGAATATGATTTATATCTGATACTATCTATTGTGTACTAATTATAGATGGACATGGAGATTTTGTAAAATGTATCTTTATTAAATGTGGAATAGGAACTATGTGTTGTGAAGAATGCTCATCTATCTGTAATCATATACCCTATGGCTTCTACTGAGATGTGTATGACTGAGCCATAGATTGAACTAAAGCTAAAACTTATGATGTGAGATCATTTAATCTCAATCATAGTGGATTATTGTGTGATATAAGACCCAAAAAATCTAGCCATAATTATATTTCTCATGTATAGTACTTTGTGATGTGGGTTCATTTAATTTTAGTTGTAGTGGATTTCTAGATGAGATAGGACCTAGAAAATATGGTCATAGTGAATATTGCTCATGAGTAATAATCTATTGTGGTGCCTATGACTCTACTGGATATGTATATGGAACTGCACTATTTGCTCCTCAAACTATAGTTCTATATGTAGGTTGTTCTCATTTTACAGGTTTCCAAACCTTCTAAATAGGTGGAATAGGAGATCTCCTATGAGGCTCTATCTAAGAACCTACATGACTCTCATTAAGAGTGATCGATGATTCCTATAAAGGAATGTCCTAAGATGACTCATTTGTGGAAGAATGAGGTCATCAATTCCATGATGGAGGAGATTTCAGTGCCCCCTGTGTAAATGTTATGATACCATTATCCACACATCTATTAATACAATCTCTAAGTCCATAATAATCATTATCTCTATGTCAATGAATATGATGATTGTTACAAAAAGGCTGATGTAGCTATTTTTATAAGAGATGTGGATCTTGTCGATGAGTAGAAGGAAATGTGATTAACCTCCTATCTAGTAGTGTTGATAATATGATAAATGGGCTATCCTTCTTTGAATGAAATTGTAATAGTGCCTTGATGTTGTTCTTTGTAGTGCATACTCTAGGTTGTACTCTAGAGACTAGCTCTCTGATCTTAACTAGTTGTTTTTTTGGTTGTGGTCTCCTATCTTGTTTAGGACATGGTGGATGTTGTGTGTTAAGATCTGTAGACATTATTATGAAATCTTGAGTAATTTGATCAACTGTATCTTTCTCAATCAATCCCAATTTATTTTTCAAAGATAGAACTATATAACATAAGTGCCTAAAAGAAGACTCTATCTAATATAGTAGATTCTCAAGGAGAGGTTGATGAAGCCCCTTAATTAAGATATGTTGAATGTATAGATTTTTTGGTTTGTATATCAATATTAACATGTGATTCTTTAAACTTAAGATATAATCACTAGTTGGATTTGAAGTATTTTGATGTAAAGTTGCAATTTACTCATATGTGACATGAGGGCCCATGTTTACTATGTAATGTCTAAGAAGTGCCTCCTCTAAGTCATCATATATGTGCAAGTAACCAACAAGGAGTAGATGAAAGAACCAATTCTATGCTTCCTGCACTAATGTCTACTAGAATAACTTGAGTAGAATCAAAGGACTCGCATGAGATGGAAAAGCCTTTTGAAAGCCCTGAAAGTGTATGAATGGATCTCCAATTCCATCAAAGTGAGGTATTGATGGTGTTTGGAAATGCTTAGGTAATGAAGCTTTTATGAATGTCTTTGAAACTTGGTTACCATGTAGATCATTCTCATCCATCCAAGACTTATAATCCTTGTTTTCCAAGATAATGAGATATACTTGGTGTTGTAATTCACCAACTGCATGCATCAAAGAGATAATCTCCTAGGATAGTACATTAGCATCTTAAAGTGGTTCATTTAATCATTGAATTTGATTGTTAATTTTAGCCATGGGAATGCTACATTTATCAATTAGATCATAAAGAGGGGGTGCGCTCACTTGAATCTTTGGAGGAATGGTAACTTGGATCTTACTAGAGGGATGTGGGCTACCATTCTCTTTAGGTGAAGAGTGAGAACTAGGTTCTACTATAGTGAGGGGTGTCTAGGAAGATTCATTGGTATCTGTATGTTTTAGTAAATCACATTATAATTGAGTAGGAGATGTGATATTAGCATTAACATGTGCATTATTTGAAATAAAATCATGCATAGAAGTAGAAACAACATTTGGAAGTGCATTATGTTTGAGAGGAGTGAGTGAAGAGTTAGAAACATGAGATGCATATTATTATTCACTATGTGCATAATAATCATCATTGTTCCATGCATTTTCATCATTGGAATATTGTTCATAATCACTCTCATTTTCATATTCATTTTCATGTTCACTATCATACTCGTTATTACTTTCATCATTGCTAGGGAGTGGTGTAAGAGAAGATTTTAATTCTTTTCTAATATGAAATAAATTATCATTTAAAATTGGAATATCATGTGCATATATGTTATCCATGGATGGAATACAAGCATTATTTTCATGAGAAGAGAAAGAGAGTTATCATTTAGACATTATTTTGACAAAGTAGAGTTAGGAACATGAGATGTATCATTTGAACTATGCATTTGCAATTTGATTCTACCACGTTTATATTGTTTTAATTTGAAAATAGAAGTAGCAAAAAAGAGAGAGATTAGGTTCACATGGAAGCAAATTATCACCACTAAGAGGTTCACTTGGAAGTGCATGACTAATTTGTTCACTTGGTGCATTGTGTATAGGAGAATGAGGTCAAAAGTATCTTTCCCATTTATCAAAATTATTTTATTTAAAAGAGGGAATAAAAGAGATAGGTTTGAGAGAAGAAGATGCATCTATTTGTAATTCATTATCACTATCATGTATATCATCATATTCCGCATTAAAAAAATAGTAGTTATCTTCATTGTAAATGAAATCATTTTTCACATTTTTAGCTAATGTGCAATTTTGAAAATTTGTCCATTCATTGTCATAGTTATGACAAAAATTTTAAAAATCGATCTATGGGATGAGAGGGAAGAAGTGCCTTAGTGGCTATTTTATTTCTTTCACCAAAGAAAATATTAAAAAGTACTATTAAGCAAATAAATGTAAAAATAACTATGAACATAGAGATTTTGAAAATATTTTTGACTATCCAAATTATTTTCAAATATTCCAAAGTATTTTTCTAAAAATTGTAAGGGAGGAAAACTTGGGGTTTTAGGACCTAGTTCAAAAATATAGGGTTTTTGGCTAGGGTTTTAGAATTTCTAAAAATTATGTAATAATTTTACATTCTAAAAATAATTTGGAATAGAATAAATGAACAAAGAATTATACAAAAATCAAAAATTTTAACTTTAAATTTTTGCACAAGAAAACCATTAAGATTGAAAATTTGAAATTATTTTTGAATAAGTAAACAAGTTAAAAAATTTCTAAAATTTGCAAGGAAGGAAGGCTTGGGGTTTGAGGACCTAGTTTGGAAATCTAGGTTTTTAAGCTGGGGTTTTCAATTTTTTTAAAATTATCTAATAATTTTAAATTTTAAAAATAATTTGAATAGAATTATTGCAAAAAATATGAAGGAAAAACCCTAAGTGTATCTAGGGTTTTAGTATTATTTGAAGTAAGTTGGGTTCACCAATTGTTTTATTATTTTTGGGAGAACTAGTGTTTAGTTCCTAAATAATAAGGGGTTTGGAGTAAGGATAAAATGTAATTTAATATGGTAAAATATAGATTTTTAACATGTAAATTACATGAAGAAAAGAAATAAACTTATCTAAAAATAGGTTGAGATGGATGATTCAGGAGATATAAATTAAGATGTAAGACTGGGACATTATCTAGAATCTAGATTTGGCCTTCATTCTATGATTGGATAGGAGCACTAAAATTGGATAAGAGTGGCACCAATACTATAGTCCACCTCTAATATTGTTATCCTGAGAGTCTACGCTTTTTGGGTTTCATTCACCAAGTTAATTTGAGCCTGTGTACTAAATTTTAAAGGTTGAAAGTCAATAGATCTCATTATAGGTCTATTTAAATATAAAAACCCTATATTCATCTACACACATGGAAATAATAGATGCATCACAATCAAAAAGGAGAAAAAATGGGTTAGGGGAAGAATGATCACATGATCTAGAACCCCTATTATCCTAATCACTACCTACATTAACCCTCAAGCTAGGGTCTCAGATCCAATGTAGTTCTCCCTTAGGGAACATGCATAATCAACACACACAATAGATACAAGAATGACTTTTGCCTAGGCCCTTCCTTGATTGAGTATGCAAATCTGTGTGAGATGCAGAATGTTGAGCTATACTATTGACTAATTTTTATTATGTTTATGTGTCAAAGTAGTAAGTGCTAGATATAAAATGCATTGTGTAGTCCTTTATATAAGAGACTCTTTATTTTGAATTTTGGAGCTTTATTTGCATTTGGTTGACATGGAAAAACTTAAGGGTGAAGCTAAGAAAAGGGGTGGGACCTATTGAGTGAAAGAAACTAATCATTGGAGGTAAAATTGGCATTGGATAAGAGCATTGTAAATATACACTAATGGTACCGATTCTATTATCTAACCCCAGTGCTTTTGTCCCATAATCTTGAGACCTAGAGGATGGAAAGAGGAAAAAAAACATAACTTGACTAAGGTGGAATAATTATTTGAAAGGCTTTGGATGAGTGGAAATAGGTAAGAAGGTGTTTAGAGCATGTAACAAAATTGAGATGACTAAAATGAAGTACATGGTCAAATGTGAACAAAGCTCATATTCTCCAATTAGAGTCTCCTATGAAAAGACTATGAAAAAAACATGATATGTGTGGTTGCTTGACCAATTTTGGGTGTATATAGAAATGAACCTAAAATATTTCAATCAAACTAGCATAAAATCAAACTGACAACTCTACATTAAAATGTGCACATCTAGAATCCATAAAAATAATTCAAATCTAAACATCAAACTAGATATTTGAGGAAACAAACATTGATAAAAAAACACACAAACAAATCCAAGACAATCTTTATAGAATTCCCTTGCTTGCATTACATTGCTCCAAATTTACAAAAAAAAAAAAAATCTCAAGACTCTCTCTTTTATAAATGACAATGCCCACTTTTATATAAGACTTTGAGGTATGTCGATTAGTCACTATCAAATGATATTTAGCCATGTGTCAAGGACAACTGTCCTTCTAGAACAATCTAGAATTAGATACTTTACACGTGGACTAACCTATAATCAATGTGCATTATAGATTACACATGATTTTACAAAATGGAATATTCATTTTTCAAATGATGTACATGTTTTGTTAAAAAAAAATATGTTAAGTCAACAAATTTTACTTTGAGAAGATCCTCCAGTTGTATTCATCTGCTTTTTCTACTTCATCTTCATTGCCTTATCATGTTGTTCATCAATCAATTTGGAATTAATGATAGGATCTATGAATAATTCCTCTTCTTGGTCTACCAGGTCTTTCAAGTCTTTGTCAGCTTTACCCATTACTTCCTTGATGCTTCTAGCATCACCAATCTTCTCCTCTAAAAATAGGATCATGTCCAAGATTCTTTTATTATCTACCCCTGTTGTGCCTTGTATTTTGTTCTTCACTTCTTGCATGAATTTATTATCCATGTGTTTGAACTCCTCATTATTTATTAAGCTAATGGGACTAAGGGTATTTGGATCCTTGATCAAGCTCCCCAATACATGCATCATCTAGTTCTCTAATTTCTTTAAATCATTCAAAATTCCCTCCATGCCTTTGGACCATTTTTTCATATCCTTGATATTTTATATCAATATTACCATATCCATATTTAAATGAGCTAGTTGACTATTTTAAATCCAAGAATCTGGTCTTCTATCAATATGTTGATCAATTCATTTACCTTATTACTTGAATCCTACCATTGATTGACTTTTTCCATAACCATGGAATGCTTCTTGTTCACCCTGTCTTGTTTAGACCTTATATATTTTACAAAGATAAATGTGTCATAAATTATTGCTTAAAACTTATTGACAATATCCCTTGGTACTGATAGGATATACTGCTCCTCTAAGTTCTTATTTTACTACTTCAAGCCTTTGATAACAACTTGCAACATCTATGATTGTGATTGAGTTAATTATAGGACATTCTTTTTAAATATTAGATCCTCATAAGGTCTTTGTACTTTATCTTAGGTCAAATTAGTAAATGGCTCCACCTTTTGATATGTAATATCTTCACCACGTTGCATGATTATTTTCTCAGTCACTCTTTACAAACCAGTAGTCTCTAAATCAAACCTAATCCCAACTAAAGATTGGGTCACATGTGGAATTGGGGCCTCTACTTGTGATTAGATGGCTTACTAATTTGGAATATCCAATCTCCTTATCTCTTATTTCAATGCAATAATCCAAGGTTTCAACTCTTACTATAGAGGGATATTAGTAGTTTTCACCATAGCCCATGGATGATGAATAGTAGGAAGATTTTCTAACCTTGGTTCATAAATGAACCATTCAAGAATAAGTGGTCCATATAATATGTTTTCCTCACTAAACGAGTTGAACTTACTCAAAGGAGGAGTGATAGTCACTTTAGGTTTATTATCTTTTGAGACAATGGTAATTTCACCTTTCTTTTTAGTAATGTCAATAACCATTAGTCCAATTACTTTCCCTTATCATGCTTGGTTTCCTTTACTTATTTTGTATCTAAATATATCTCATAAATCATGGATAACATCTTCAATGCATCTAAAAAGACTAATTAAGATCTAGAGATATCATATAAACCTCCTCTTGAGGTAATTATTGCTCTACTACTCTGGAAGATTCATGAACTGATGAACTAGAAACAACTTCACCTAACATTCTCTCTTTTAGTATATGCTTTATTTTTACCTCTACTATTGGAGGCATAGAAGAACTAACATTGATCAAATGATACTTCCTTCAGCCTAATTTCCATCTATCTTCCATTTTTTGGTCCCTATTCAATCTAGACTCAGGCCTTATGTTATGCTCCTTCAATCTTATAATCACTTCAAAGTAATAAGATGCCTTGGAGTATATAAAATAAAATGTATTGGGCTCATGTTCATAAGGTATTTTCAAAATACCTTTGATTATAAAATGTTGTTTTACCCTTCATAAGATTCCCATTGTCTAAGATCATCAATTTTTAAATTGAAAGATAGTTTATGCTTTGATGTAGCCTCAATATTATCCCATTGTCTAAAGATGGTCTTGCCAATTTTCATAGGAAAACTATGTAGGAGTCCCTTACTCTTGGTTTTACAAATTCCATCTATCCTATGGAGAAATTGGTAGGTTACTTCTTATTCTGCTAGTTACGTACATGAACTGGTAATTTGAGAGGTGTATTCAAGGTTCCTTTAATCCTTATGATTATGCAGTTAGGATATAACCATATGTCCTCCATTTTAATAGATTTATTGATCAAGGGGTTTATTGTATCCATAATAATACTAGTTATAGCTTCACTTAGTGCAGGGTAAACATAGTCACAAATAAATTGGATGTGGTCTCTATATTATAGATGTGCAACTTTGAATAGTACTGGGATATAGTCCATGTGCCATTTAGAGACCATTCTCTTTGATTGGGAATCTTAGTGGTTGCACATAGGACATCTAATAAATATCATGTAAAACTCAATTCTCTTCTTATTCATGATTGCATAGATCTCTCTACTTCAGGAGATGCTAACTATCTCACCTAATGGAGGAACCATTACTTTTTCAATGATAAAATACCCCATGGGAACCCAAATTAGATTCACATATGTTGTATATGCACATATATAGAAATTATTCAACATTATCATTACCATCCTAAATCTAGGTCTAAATTAACTAATTATTATGTTTTTAGTAAGATCCACAATAACCGGTTACCTACTTCCAACCACATAACTAGGGTATCCATCATGTTGTGCTTCTTAGCCCATGAATTAATGGAGGTTAGGTCAATCTAGGGATTAGGAAATTTTTAATAAGACTCAAAGATAATTGGGGTTATGTAATTAATTTCCCTCAGATTATGTTCATTAATTAACATGCCCTTGTCTATTTTAGCTTCTTTAAAAATTGGACCAAGAACATAAATACAATGAAGTACCTCTAGTTTAGTTGTAGCATAATATAGACTAGTCATTCGAATGGCTGCAAAGTCATCATAAAATTTCTTTACTATGAAGATCTTCTCTTCTTTCTTGGTGATAATTGGTTGGTTCTCAATTGTCTAGAATAGTTTAAAGCAAGTATTATCCCTTATGATCAAAGAAGCAAATACAAATTTTGTGTCCTTAAAAATTCAGCCCTCTACATCTAAAGACAAATATAGTTTAACCTCTTTCTTTTAAAAATATTAATGAGTCATCATTACTATAATCCCAATCAAATTATCCTTTTGTAAATGATAATCCAACTCTTCTTGGCTCAACAAAATGAATTCAGAGATAGTCTAGGGATTTTCATATACTTTAGGGATTTTGGAGGTTCACATAGGGCTTTAATGGTGGCAAGTTAATGCAAAATGTGAGCTTTGGTGACTTAGATTTCATTTGGATTTTACATTTATACCTTATACATGTTCAAGTCTACAAGATCTTCTAGTATGATGTGTTATGTCTTTGTGGCACTACCATGTCACATTGTTCATTTATTTAAAATGTAACCACTATCATTTTTTAGAAACATGTCATCATTTTATGCCTCCTAAAAATTGATTCAATTCACACCATTGATCTCTTTTGGATCCTTATAGCATTGACTTTATCATGGACTATTGATTATCCTTATGAGTTTCTAAGATCAAGATACTTGGTATCTCTATGGGCTCTCTATGTACCTTGAAAATAGTGTTTATAACTTCAATTTTCTCAATCCACATGGAAGATTCACATTTAATCTGGGATATTTTAATTGTTGACTCCATTCACATCATTGATCTTGAATGCACAATCAAACATAGATTATTAATTATGTTGCCTATTCACAAGATCAAGTGTGGGCCATTGATCTACTTGATCACTTACCAAGATTATGACACTTGTCACTCTTGCATTTGATTTTAGAATCCTTTGATGCCTTGATTTAATACTCACCATCAAATCTCCATTACATTATTAATGTGTATCATTGATCTTTGGGTTTGACTTATTGATTCTAGCTTTGCATGCAGATCATTAATCCTTGCTTCAAGCTCCCAATATTTTTCCACTTAGTGACATCACATTTGATTCATTACTATGAATAATTAAATAAAAAAAGTAAGGGTTTGGATACATAGATACTTAGGATAGCTTTTATACTATTTTTTTAGATGTATTAATAAACAAGATTAAAACTTAGGATAAAATTTAAATTAGGTCTAAGACATAATAAAATTATCCCACATAAATATAAGTCCATCTCAATATAAAACTTAGGCTATAACATTTATACTAAGGTTTAATTTCTATTTTAATCATGGATTTAATCAATCGACTAAAGATCAAAGGTTAGCAAAAGTGTCAAATTGATCATTGAAGAATAAACCATGAATACTTTCTCATCTTAATGAGGATCTAATAAACTTAAAACATGGAAACATATGAAGTAAATGTTAGCAATATCAAATAGGGTCAAATAAATCTTATGAGCTAACATGTTAATTAAATCTAAAGCAAAACATGATATTCAATAGTGCATTTTGTTTAATTTGAATGTTAATTTATAACACAATTTGCAAAATTGAACAAGGGTCCTCGTTTTTAAAAAATGGGGGTATGTTGACCTCAAAAATTAGTTTTTAATCCCTAAGAGGTGATGTGGGTTGAAATAAAAAATGTATTTTTAGACATAATGTTAGAGGGTACTAAACCTCTAAGTTATGCATTATGTACTTAAACTAAATCAACCACTACAAATGGCTTGTAGATTTAAATTCAAATTATGTTCATGACTTCATGATAAAAATATAATGGAGTATAACCATGATCCTACCATGTATGTAGCTTTGTAGATAGTATTTTGAAATTTTTGAAAATGATAGTATGCATGAATCTGTATCATGCCCCCATTATAACTATAGAATTTGTAACTACATGTATATGCCAATTATAAATTTTGTTAGAAAATTATACATAAACCTAAATCATGCATTCAAAATTATGTAAATTTTTCCTTTGATATTAAAATAGGAAAGCATATGCATGGCATATTCCCCCATAATATATGAAAAATACTGGATTTGAACCCTTTTGAAACTATATTTATGCCAAAAATATTTTTTCTCTTGGAAAGGCTTATCTCATGAATGAAAATTTAACTAAAATGCCCCCTTTTGAGTTGAGTAATTGATCCTAAAATTAACTCATATCCTAAAAAATGGTACAACATGTATTTTAAGATGTAATTATAAAAAAATGTAGCATATTTGAAAAGTATGTTAGCATAGTGATACTTGTGTAATTTGATTATTAATTGTAGCATATGAGGAAAAGCCTATATAAAATGTGTCAATGAAGCTCATAGTATTATAATCTATAATTATTATATTAATGTTATTAGTACATGATTTGCATCATGGAACTCATCAAACTCATCTAGGTCAATAAGCACACAAGTACACAAGCATAATGATAGCAATGTCAATAGTAAGGCCAAAGGCCTCACACAAGGGACATGTTCAAAAATCATAAAAATAAAGTTTTCAACCACAATGATAAGGGAAAAATATAGAGGAAATGGATAATTTTGAGTGTAAGAGATATGTTCAAATATCACACACAGCATAGGTCCAAAGGCCAAAATTAACAAATGTTCAAATGTCACACATATAAAAAAATATCATAGAGATGTTCAAACAAGATTTAAACACAAGGTCCAAGGGTAACACATAATATATAATAGATATGTAATATATCATGTACAATTAATATCATCGATGTAACATATAACTACAAATGTAGTCTGAACCATACATATGCAATGTGATCATATCCTAGAAAATAGCATATTCATGTACACAATGTAAAATATAAATGTTATCAAGACATTTTTTAATAGTATAGAGCTCAAAAATATAGGAGTCATATAATGATAAAAACCTATACATATTATCACATATAGATAATATGTACCTAGTTTATTAAGGCTATTAGGTAGAGGCAAGTCTAACATCTTGATCCTTGTAAAGTTTGCATGTTCTACATAACACTCGTGGATACCAATGAAATGCATCTATGGTATAAAATGAATATGATATCTACTAATCATGAGATAAGTAACATATTTAAAATATGTAAACTAGATGCCTAATCATGCTTAGGGATGGATTTTTGAATTTTTTATAATATTTTGAATGCTATTAAATTTTTAAATATTTAAATTTTATGTATTTTTGAAAATTTTCAATTAGAAACAAAAAAAAGTAGTACTAATAAAGGAGTCAAAAGTAGAATAAGTGTGAAATATCTAAATAATTTTTGATGTGTTAATGTGAGATATTCATTATAAATGATTGTATATCCACGTATGAGCAAGATACTTCAGCTATATGTGATTTGTAACTTTAAGAAATTTATAAGAGATTGAAAAGTGTATGCAGAAGATTGATTGTACATATTTTTTCCATTAAATGCACATTTATCTAAGTATGTCACATGTATGAACAATATATCTCTAAAAATGAAATATTTTACATGGAAAATAATGATTTTCATACTAAAGTTGGGTGAAAAATATTAAAATTGGAAGTATTAAGGTTTTGTGTGCTAAAATTATGATTTATGGGTAAGAAATAGCAGAGGACATGATCGACCAATTAGGACAATAATATAAATCAGTTCTATCATTTACTATTTGATTATGTCCTTCAGGGAAAATGACATCTTATCAATGACAACTATGAAAATAGAGAGATAAATAGTAAATTATGGAAAAATTGATCACTAATTTATACTATGCAAATTTGTAAAATGAAAAAGGAAGAACCAAGAGGAAAATAAGTCAACAAGATCCAATTTATTATAATAATTAATCAATCAATTGCATGTGCAAGAAAATATAATAATATGATGTAAAAATCAAGAAGTTATGTACAGTTAGATTTTTTATTGTTTAAATTATTTAATGTTTTGAAATTAAATATAATATTTACAAAATTTCATAATGTTCATAAGGTTTTTCATAGGCTTTCCTTCTTTTGTATCCAACTAATAAGTACTTGTACCCACTTAATCTTTAACCACAAATAGACCCAACCAATTAGGTTTGAATTTTCCTTTGTTTCCTTTATCTGCATTTGTATTTATTTATTTTTTATTTAAATCCATATATTCCACTTGAAATTATTGACTGTGAACCCATGCACCATATGCCCACTTCATGTGATCTTTATAGACTTAAAGATGTTAAATATCCTGAATACACTTGTCATCAGACATTTTTATTTCATTTAATGATTTTTCTTGATATTCTTTATCTTTAATCATATGCTTAAGGTAAATCTGTAAAGGTATAATTTCTAGTTCGAGTGGTGAAATTTATTTTTTACCATAACAAGAGATTATGGGATTATTTTTGTTAGTGTATGCATACTTCTATGATATGCCCAAAGTGCATAAATTAATTTGATAATTTCCAATATACTCTATGATTTGTAACTACTTTTCTAAATATTAACAAGAGTTTTGTTTGTGGCTTCTACTTGACCATTATCTTGTAGATAATATTGTGTATAAAAGGTATAAAGGACTTTTTATTTTACACAAAAATTATTAACCATTTTTTTAAAAAACATGATCCATTATATGTAACAATAGCTGATGGATATTGAAACTAGTGATAATGTGTCATTAAGAATTGACATATATATTCACCTATAGTGTATTTTAAAGGAATAACATCAGCCCACTTTGTGAATTATTCTATAGTAGTAATAATGAATTTGTGACCATTTATTGATTCTATATTGATTTTTCCAATTATATCAAAACCCCATATAGAAAATGTCCAAGGTGAGATAATTGGTTACAATTCATATGATAGAGAACGGTTATGGTTGCTATACTTTTTACATTTTGTACAAATCTTTCATGTTCATGACATTATTTTACCATTATAGGCCAATAATAACCTTGCAATAATAGTTTTTTAGACATAGCTATACCACTAAAATGACCACCACATGTACTATCATGAACTTAAAGTGTGTCTAATTTAGCCTCTTCCTAGTTTAAAAATCAGATTAATTTTATAGAAAGGGATATATTTTATAAATATTCACCAATAATAACATAAGGATTAGATTCACATTTTAATTTTCATTTTCATTATGTGAAACATTTTCTATTATTAGTGTTATATATATATATATATATATATATATATATATATATATATATATATATATATATATATATATATATATAATTTTGTATTAATTATGTTACGGGTGACTACTATAAACTCTAAAGCTTCTACATGTGTCAAAAATATGGATGATTTTTGTATAGTTACCCCCAATTCAAAATTTATATGTACAATTACTATAACCTTTATAACTATTATAACCTCTAAATCTTAAACCCGTATAGTAAGCTTATACCTTTAAATTTGATAACATTTCCAAGCATACAAAGTTTGATTTTTTAATTTCCTTACTACATAGTAATTAATGAATGTAATGTACACCTCTTTATATTTTATACTTAAAATTATTATTTTATGAATAAATATTGCATTATTATCATTTTTTGGTCTTAACTATTATTTTAATATTTTTAGATAGTAGGGATAAATCATGAGTTTTAGGGGACACATCCAACCCATAGAAATTAGGCAAGCCAATCTATAACACCTGTAGCAGTTGATTTTTATAATTTATAGAAACTACTAGGTAGATTATTTCAACCTATGAAAACACATAATGGATCACATAGCATCTATAAATCATAATTATAAAATGAATAACATCCCATAATAAATGAAGGAACAACTATATTAACCCACAATGATTGCATGACATTTATTCTAGCCTATAGCCTAACCAAAATGGTTTAACCAAAAAACTAAGTTGTTGTGCCTAATGAGTTATGGTAGTTAGATGAGTGTGAAGATAGATTCCATGATCTATAAAGGAATATGATAATAACCAAAGATGCCACCATTACCTCCTTCCCTATCGACCATTTTTTTGGTTATTTCAACCGCATAACTGATTGCTTTGTTCTTTGATGAAACTACCTAGTTTGTCATGTAGATTGAATAAACTATTTTCTTAGATTAATAATAATAATAATAATAATAATAATAATAATAATAATAATAATAATAATAATAATGCATCCTTTATTTAAGAGATGATGGTAGAACTTATTAGTTTGTAAGTAAGAGATAATTTTTATTGTTGAAGCACAAAAATTACAATTTGAACTCTTTCTAATTTTTATTGTAGCAATATCCACATTGATAGATGATCTTTTAATGTAATAATAATCAATTTGACTTAATATTAGTTGATGTTAAAGGAATTATTGGAACTTAATTTTGACTGAGGAGGGATCCTCATTATGATTTATGGTAAAGATTAATATCGATTTGTATAGTTCTTATTTTGTTGTGTGAGTAATAAAATTTATATTTGAGATATATGCATGTTTAGTCTCTTAATTTGATTTAGTAAAAGAATTTCATATTTGTGTGAATTTTATTATTTTATTTAAGGAATCTTTTGATCTAGAAAACAAGTTCATTTCCATTACAACAAGTGTTTATTTCAATTATAATAAGTGTGATTTCAATTATATCAAGTGTGATTTACTTTCCAATCATTTTGATTTCATGAAATTTAATTTACACAAGAGTGTTTCCTATACCCAACCTATAGTCCCTCAATATCTATAAATAATTATTATTTCATATATAGTGTCAATGCCTTGCCAATCTTACAAACCTGATGTTGATAACTCATGAAAGTAGCATAATGAATGAACCAAATGGTTTCCCCTCAAAAGAGGTTTATTGGGTTGAATGTGATATTTTATTATGAAATAATTTAATTGGTGGTTTGATTATGATCATAATTTTAGAGTCATTATGAGGGACATAATTCAAACACTGAATCTCAAGAGGGTTAATTTATATTTATGCTTTAAATTTTCTACTTTATAGTTTAAAATTTTCCTACTTTATAAATAAAAATTCACATTTAATTAAATTAATAATTTTAATTCATACAAGTAAATTTAGAAAAACTAATAAAATAATCTAGAAACTAACCTTGTGCAAGATAGGTTAGGCATAATCATAAAGAAAGATTGATTGCTTTATATGTAGTGAGGATAAGACTATTCATGTATAATCTCACCTAGAAGGTTGAAATTTACTAAAGAGGAAGAATCCTCACCTTTAGAAATTAGACATCAAGAGACGACACCAATAGTCAGTTCATCATTTTCACCTAATAAGCTAGAAGATATAACAATTAAGGAGTTCTTAACTGAGTTAGTCAAGTAGCCCATGGGCAAGGATTAATAAATCCCACATGCCCCTAATAAGGATATATTTTCACCATTTCAAAGAGTCACTATTTTGACACCCTAAACCTAGGGATTTAGTATTCAGTCCCCTCTACCCTCTCATAAACTTCTTTCCAAAAGATAACTCAAATCTCTTCTATCCTCAATAATTAGAACTCCAAAAGTTGTCAAACCCATTGAACTGGCTGAATAAGACATTTTTTTAAACTCCCATAAGAATTACCTAGAATACCTAACCCATCATCTATACTCAGAATATTTTGATCCTCCTTAAATTAGTCTAAATCCATTGTTCACTACACAATTTGGAATAAAATTGGCAAGGGATTTAAAGCATGGGTATTTAAGCTTTCTAGTTTACAAGTAGTTTAGAAATCTATGACATACCAACAAGTAAAAAATTATGTCAATGAGGTCATAAATTTTTAGTATCCCATTCATATCCCTATATATGATGCACCTATTAAGAATACTCCTCTTTATGCATTACATAATTTTAGATGAATGGATAGTGAGGATCATAAAATATTAAATTTTAGATGAATGGATAGTGAGGATCATAAAATATTCCTCTTTGAGTTTTAAATCTTATTTTGTAGATATGAATACAAATAGGATGCCCAAAAGCTAAAATTATTTTTGTCTACCCTCAATGATGCCCCTTAGAAGGTTCTTGATATTAGGAATTGATGTGATCTCTACTTAGCATAAAATGAAAGATAAATTGTTTTTCATATATCAAGATCATTAAAAAGGAAGGGACTACACAAGGAATGATGTTTTTTAGATGTCAAAGAATGAAGATTAACCTTTATAGGAATACCTAAAGGTTCCTATTTAGCCTATATAAATCTAAACAAAATACATTAGATCATGAATAAATTAATCTAATTTTATTTAAATAAATTTAATAAACATGTCTTAAGCCATTATATCTCATGCGCAGTGGAGATGTGTCATAGATGATGTTTGAATAAATCACAAACTTACGTAGGAACTACTCAATATATATGATGAATAAGAATTGTAACAAAAAATGACATCTTCATCATCCACCAATGGACTCTCACAAAAAGAAGTAGGTAATCTAATGCAAGACATGAAATAAGATATTATCATCTATCTAGACACATAGTTGGACACACTTAACACATGAAGGAAACATGATGTAGAGCATGTCTT
Organism: Torreya grandis; assembly: GCA_037957365.1. Lineage (NCBI taxonomy): Eukaryota > Viridiplantae > Streptophyta > Pinopsida > Cupressales > Taxaceae > Torreya > Torreya grandis. The sequence goes on along the minus strand of JARHVA010008512.1, from coordinate 279,852 downwards.
CATTATGTATTATCCATATTATCATAAAAAAAATATTGAAAAAGCCATGATATTTGGGTAAATGTAACAAGCATCATGTAAGAAAACATTGAAGTAGTTGAGATTCATATCATTATAGGTGGTAGAGATCATATTTTCTATGTGGATCAAAGGAAAACATGGATCTAAAGGCCAAAACATCCAAGTATGTCATAAAAATCTATAGTTTTCAATTTTTAGCTACTTCACCTAATTGATATGGATCTAATCCATTCAATCCAACATCAACTCTAGGCCCAAATTGGTCACAAAAAAAATCTAATCCTCAACCACTTGGCCATAATCCCAAACCCAACATGACTACCTCAAAATAATAATCAATCGTGTCAAAACCCAAACCAAAATCACCAATGGTAATGACAATGCCCTTACAACTAAGGGAAACAACCATGGAAGGGGAATAATACATGGTACAAGCCACATGTTTCTTTATAACATAAATTACAACTACAACAATAACATCAATCTATGTTAATGCCTAATAAATATCCAAATCTCATGCCCAAAAACTAATAATCCCATAGATAAACACAATTATTTGTATAACCTGTACCAAACACCAATAATAATTCAATTCAACTAACACAAAATAATGAGATAATTCAGTATCCCACTTATTCCATGGAGGTATATGAAGTATCTCTTTGTTAAAGTTGAATTATTCAACAAACCGCCTTGCTTGTGGTAATAAACCCTCTTGAAGAGGTCCTTAATGTCACTCCTAAAACTATCACTAACTCACAACCATCTAATTCAACTACAACCCTTGAACCAAACACATTTACAATTAAATAAGGGTATAACAATCCTCCTTTCCTAAGAATTTAAACCTCCAAAAAGTAGAACAAGATTCTAAATTTGAATTTTTAGTATAACTTAAAAATGTTTCTGTCAAAATACCCTTATTTAAATCTAGCAATGATTTCCTAATTACACTAAGTCTATCTAGTAACTGTGCCTAAATAGATTTAGCTAGAATAATAAATATCTGAAGACTATCCAAGTGGTTAGGCAACTTATAGAGATTATGCTAAGAAATATAGTCCCACCTAAATACTTTGATCTAGGCATTCTAGTAGTAAGTGTCCATGTCAATGGTACTCTCACAAAGAATAATTTAATAGACTTGGGAGTTACCATCAATGTAATGACAAAGAAAGATTGAAATAACTTAATCTAGTATGTTTTTGTCCAACTTCTACCATTCTATAAATAGTAGATAAGTCCACAATTAAACTAGAAGGAGTAATAGAAGGCTTGGTAATTATCTTATATTCATGGGAATATACTATTGATTTTATAATATTGTATCCTAAATCTAATCTAGGAGGATACCCACTTATCCTCGAAAGACTAGGGATGGATATAAGTAAATTATTCATTGGTTATATATTAGGAAACATGTTAATTTTCAATTATATCACTTCTAAGAAACTATTTATCTACCTACCATAAAAACCCTCATGTGAATAATAGCTTATATGGGTATAAGACGAGGATAATGATAAAGTTTCATTACAAACTTTTCTCACAATTGAACACAACCAACACTCAAAATAATAATAGGATGACACAAATAATTTCGAACATATTTCAAAACACCTATCAAATTAGTCCACAAAAATATAACTTGTTATAATACCTAACATGTCCCCTCTCAAATTCCATTCTAACATAGGAAACATTCACTAATAGTGGAGATATTTTTCATAAACTACTACCACACCATTACATCATTAGCCCATTAGTGGGAGGCCTAGAATCCATGGGATCCTTATCAAAATAAATATAAAACTTGATTACACACCTGATGAGGGTTATTTATGTCCTATTCATTTAATAAATTGAGTCAATTTGATGCCATACCAAACCATGCTGGTGTCTAATGGCATACAACAATAAGGTATGTAAGATAGTGACTAACAGTTGTCTGTTTGGGTGGGAGTTGTAGATCATTTACTCCTAAGGATATAATATACTTGATTGTATTTAAATATAACCTATTTCTTGAAAAATTAAAAACTATTTTTTAATTGGAATGCTTGGAAGGGAAACACACTTTACTGGAATGGAAAGTGCTTTTAAAAAGAAGCACTCTTATTGTAATAGAAATTGATTTTGAATTAAACACACAACTAGTTTAGGTTATATAAGTTGGAATTGCTTTGAAATGGGATGGTATGAAAAATCCAAAGAATATAATTAAATAACACATACCTTAAACACAAATATATACCTATAGGTTATAATTTATCAGACACCAATTTGCATAAAGTAATTAAAGGTAAGAACACATATTAACATAAACATATAAATACCACAAATGATCTTGATTCCTTGGTTGATTGAACCCTTGCTCTCCCTTGGAATAGGATTAGATCACATTAGACTTAAATAAATATCATGAAATAAATTATTCATTAATTTTTTAAATGTTTACAATGTTAGAAAATATTAGTTCTATGTTTTGATCATTTACTTACTACATACTCTCATTTTATTCTCTAATACATTAAAAGTAGGAAAACATTGTTTATATGTGTCAACACTTTTACAGTAGTTGATCAAAATAGGATAACCACCTAGAAAAACCATGACTAACTAGGATATTTTTATTGAAAATAGAAACATAATAACATCATTTCCATGTTTCAAGGGAAAAATCGAGGGAAGGGTGTTGGCATCAGTTTTCAAATGCTACCTTTGGTTGTTATTTTTTACAAATTATTCTTAAAATTTAAATAATTTGTATTCTTGAAGCATACCCTATTATAGTACTTACATTTACTTTTATAAAAACTACTATAAATACTTATAGATATAAATAAACATACTATGTTTGAAAAAAAATACATATGACTTCTATAAATGTTCCAAAAATATATTAGGATGCTCATGATCAAGAAGATATGGTTTTAAACATGATGCATAGTCTTAAAAATATATTTTGTCAAGATCCAGGAAGCCTTCAAAATTATTTTTAACATATTTAGAGCCAATCTAGGCATCTATATAGATAGACTGGTGATCTCTGTAGTTATATTAATGGAATCTAGATCTAGTTGGTAATCTTTAGAGCTATACTAGATATCATCAGACCTAATTTGAGATCATATTAAGAATTCTTTTTACTTTTAAAAAACACATAATCTACTTCTAGTATGTCTATATGACCTATATACACAAAATTGGTGGATTTTCATGCAAAAGGTTAGAATAAAGTGGTGTAAACTGGCAACATTAACTTGCACAGAATGATCAAGGCAAATTACTCATTTTCTACTTTGAATTAGTAATGAGTTATAGGATGTACATCTAAATCCACACAAAAATAAGGTTCTTTAGGGAGAAATGAAGTCATTAATTAGATATAATGAGACATTTTATGAGATTATTATTTCCTCGACACATTACCTTTTGTAAGACCTCTTGTAAACTAGGATCCTTTCTATTCTTTGTTAAGTGATACCTCCATAAATTTTTCACTAAGGTTATAGACATCATAGTATGTATCCCATTTAAATTATGTTGTAATGGTGTATCATTTATATTCTTTAACTTGGGCCCTCCATTTGTCAAATTGATCAAGCCTTTATGGTGTTGTGTTCTACCATGGGGACCTATATCTCATTTCAATCCACTCTTATCCAAACATCTATTTAAATTGTTAGATCACATCTATAATAGCTTGAATACATCTAAGACACCATCTAAGATTATTTAGAGAAATGACCTCCCTTATTTTTAATGGGAATTTTAATGTGTCTTATCTCTTATCACTTTAAACAAGTGTTGCATTGAAATTATCTTGAGTATACTTATCAAAATAAGAAATACATTAGCCCACAATATGTGAATGTTGCTCCTAATCCTTGGATTATAAGTATTATTTCATAAAAAAATTATTTTCTTATCTGCATTAAGTAATTCATGCTTCATGTATTGTCCAATAGTTTTGAATTGTTTAAGATATTTATCTATCCTTTCACTCCATACAACCTAATTTTTTAGGGTGGAAGAGAAAACTTTAATATGTACTTATCATATAAATAGATTAATTAGGAAGGAGGACATGTGTTCAAGGAGAATGTTACACAAACAAAATTCACACAAAATATTTTGTTGATCAAGGGAACTAGAGTAATAAGCTTAATATAAACTCATTATCATCTTCTAGTTCATAGAGGAGACCACAAGAAATTCTAGGAAATTGCCATCTATAGATCTGTTCTTGAAGAAAGAGACCATACCCATAGGTAGGCCTTCTACAAGATAGAATTTTTTCACCCAACTCACAATATATTTGTAATGTGGATTATACTTTTTCTTTTTTGTCATTTCCTCTTCAATATACTTATTTAACTTACTAATCTATAATTTCACCTTGTAAGTGTTTGACAAGTTTTTGCCCAAGTGTCCATGATATCATCATAGGATAATAGTGTGTGCACACCATAGTCCACTTGTATTTTAGGTTCCATATTTTCTATTTAAATTATCTATTTATTTACATTTATTAATGAGCTAAATTTTATTTTCTTCTAGCTCATTATGTAAATATTAGATAGCTTATTCTTTGCAGTGTAACTTTTACTTAAGGATGGATATTTCCTTTTCTTCTCTTTTTATGGTTTCTTCTACCCATGAAAAAATCATAGCCTATTTTACTTGATCTTCCTCATCATGGTTGAAAGGATTTTATTCTTCCTTTATAATTGGAGATTTTCCTTTGTCTAATTATGTCTTATGTTAATAAGATGTAAGGGGCTATTATATAGCTTCCTCAACTAAAAATAATTTTACCATGGATGCTAACTCCTCAATACCAATTGAGGGTTATTCCATAACCTCCTCTTATATAAATTATTATAAAATCTATAAGTATCTAGTAGGTTATCCTTAGTTGAGACTACCAAGATATTTCTAGCACTTTTGTCTACATCACCCTCTTTAGGTAGTATGATCTTTCTCTTTCTTATAAGTATGGTTTTTAATTAGATCTTCTCAGTTGAAGTCTTCCTTCTTGAACTTTTAATTAAAAACCAAGGCCAAGATGTGTTCATAACTTCTTCCTCCTCATAAATAATCTCCATGATGGGTATTTATTTAGAAGTAGGTTTTGGAGTTTCTATGAAGTTCACTCTAGATGTCTTTGTGCTTAATTTACTTTTACCACCAATTATGGAGATGGATTCATAATGAAAATTTACTCCTTTAGAACCATATTTTTCATCACAAGTAAAGAATTTGATGACCTAAAATGAAATAGTCATCCATATATCTATAAATATTTCTCTATTGATTATTTTGGTTATCCCGTCAGGGCTAATAATTAGTTTAGGCATGGTTTTTTAATCTTCATGAAAGATCTAAATTAGGTCTTTAAATATGGATTTCCCTAAGATACTCATATTTTTTTGTAATCCTTAAGATCTGACTGATTATGATGTTATTAATAGGACTATTGATTCCTTTAACCTTAGTATATTCTCCCTTAATGTTGATGATAAACTATTTAACTAACTTCTCATCATAGCCCTATAATTTCTTGATAAATTTCAACCACTCAACTTGCTAAAAAATAGGTCCACCACTTCATCTTCTAATAGTAGTGTTGTGGATTTAGATTATAATTTATTTTTATAATCCATTTTATGTATTTGTCAAAGATATTTGGTGATCTGAGGAACCCTTGGGAATAAATTTGGATGAATGAAGTATCAAGTTAGCAAGTGAGATTCTTTTTTGATCAACAAAGAATAATATTTTTTAGGAAAGAACAAAGAAAATCACACTTAATTACTTTGCAATTATTTCCCTTGGCTCACAAAATATACTATAATTTGAGTATTTTATGATATGGGACACTCTAAAAGGAGATAAACAACTATTTTCTATGTGGAGTGATTTGAGAGGACCTAAATATATCCTTGTCCTTTCCCTCATGAAAAAATATATCATCGGTCCCTTGATTTAGTTCATGCCTTGATTTGTCTCCATCATGTTGAATCTTTTTGAAAAAATCTTTTTACCTCAATATTGCACAAACCACATCATTTTGGTAGTATCACATCTCTTTTGTTGTTCATTGGAAAATACATCCAAATGGTACACATGTCATTTTAAGAAAATATACCCTTTTAAATTTTTGAAAATAACCCTTTTTGGCATGTCTTTATTTAGAATAATCTTATTTTTATGAGTGGATCAAATGGCATATAAAATTCATAAATAATTGTACTTATAAAATAATTAAATACAAATACCTTGAATTACTTATGGTTTGTCTTTGTTCCTAGTTCTACAACTTTTCATGTGATAAAAACACCAAAAAAGTTAATTTAGAGTTTTACACAAGTCAACTAGGAGGACTATTTTATTTATTTATTCCCTTAAAAAGTTTCCCTTTACTATTTTTACATTTTTTTTAGAAGGCACTGTCATTTACTAGTTTTCAATCTCCTTCCTTTATTGAATTCAAAATCTCATTCTTTGGTTATGATGGAAAAATAAGATTCTTTCATATATCCAAATTATTTTTGAGATTGAATATCTTTGAAGAATTCACCCTTACTTGGAGGTTGATGATATAGCCTCAAACTATGTCCATTTACAAATAATTTCCTTTTCTCTCCATCAATTGGAAACAATTGAACTAATCCATTATAAAAAATATTTTCTACTTGATAAGGACTTATCCATATAGCATTAAGTTTACCTTTGAAATATTGGTACTTTGAATAAAACACCAAGGCCCAATATCCCTCCTTGAATGTCCTTTAATTTGTGTTGTAACCATTCAATGCCTCCCTATGATGTTGAATAAGTTCTATTTGATGCAATGCCTCTATTCACATCTCATCAAGTTTATTTATTTGAATAATCCTATATGTTTGTGCTTAACCTAGATATATCCCTACATCTATTTTTGTTCTTATTGTCTACAACTCAAATTCAATTGGACTTAATGCATTCTTTCCATACACAATTTCCCATGGATAAAATCCTATGGTAGTCTTCCATGTTGTGTTGTAGGCCCATACTAATTCAATTAGATTTCTTGTCCAATACTTTCTACTAATTATCACTATCTTGGTCAACATTTTATTTAATTATCTATTCATAAACTCAACTTAACCATTGGCTTGAGGATAGTATGGTGATGACTTCTGATGAGTGATTTGTTAGTGTCATATAAAATGTTTAATCATATTGGATTTAAGTTTAAGGCCTTAATATGATACTATTACTATTGATTCTATAAAACATTGCATGAACATGTATTACAGTAAATCAACTACTATTTATTCTTAAATAAATGGTAGAGGTTAAAATTCTATCCACTTAGTGACATAATAAGTACATACTAGGATGTACTACTTTCCTTTAGATGGTGGATTAATGGGATCAATTAAATCATACCCCCATTTCTCAAAAGGTCGTAAAACCACTTGAGGATGGAGTGGAATCTCATTAAACAATGTGGGTTTCCCCATCCTTTGGTAAGGATTCACTGTGTAGATTTGAGTTAATACTTAGACAATGTGGGTTTCCCCATCATTTGGTAATGATTAACTATATATAATTGAGTCAATACTCTTTGATCCATTTTTATGAGGTGGTCAATAATCTTTGACCAATCACTCATTTGAATGCTCCACATTATCACTCATTTCATCTAGGTGATTCTTACATGGGTGAAGCACTAAGATTTCCTAGGAGGTCACCCATCCTAGTACTACTCTGGCTCATCAATGCCTTCTCAGTATCAACACCATGCTAAATTCTAAAACTAAAAACTAAAATCATATCCATGCTTCAAAATCATAAATCTACTTTTTCATGGGACTATCATGATACAAGAGGCATCCACCCTAATCTATACAACCACCATATCTATATTAAGGAGGAATGCAAACCCACTCACCAACTACAAAGATACATAAATCATGTTATTAAAGACATAGTGAAAATATAAATTAAAAAAATCCTAGATTACGGATTTATCTATCTAATATTAGGAAGTTATTGGGTCTCTTTGATTGTAATCATGCCTAAAAAATGAGGAAAATGGAGTATCTATATAAACTAGGAAAGATCACTCTCCTATTCCTTTCATTGGTCATGTACTTAACATGTTGGTAAGAAATAAATACTTATAATTTTTTTTAAAATTTAGTGTATATCAATAGATTAAAATAGATCCAAAGGACTGAGATAAAACTATATTCACATGTCCTTGGAATACCTATACATACTCTATATTACGATTCAAATTATGCAATGCTACAACTAACATTCAAAGGGTTGTTCTAAGAATTTTATTTGATCTCTCCCATGATTATGTTTAATTATAAATGGATGAATTCACTATTTATGGGTACACATGATGAATCAATCCAAAATAATGAGAAATTCCTTCAACATTTACAAGATAACTAGTTCTCTCTAAATCATAGAGGTTGATCCTGCAAAGATAGAAGTGATAAAAAAATATACCAACTCAATGAAACAAAATTATTTTATTAGTTTTATAGTAAATTTTTTCTACTATCATAGGTTTATCAAGTATTTTATCAAAATATAAACACATTTTTTATTTTACTTTATAAATATGCTGACTTTATATAGAATCCTACATGTGAATAAGCATTTCAAGACCTAAAAAACCTACTAGTATCAACTTTAGTGCTATGTGGATCAGATTGGAGGTTACATTTCCACATCCATATATATATCCTAAGACAAAATTAAGAGGCCTTAAGCTATGATATTTACTTTATTACCAATAACCTTCAAGGTGTAGAGCTTAACTACATTATGATGGATAAACAATTTATTGCATTTGTCTATGCTATAAATAAATTTAGACATTAATTAATAGGTTATGCTATTTTTATCCACACTAACCATGTTTCCATTAGGTATTTAATAAATAATCTAGTAGTTAGTGGCTACATAATTAGATGGTTATTACTTTTAAAAGAGTTTGACATCACTGTTATAGATATACTAGGTAAGGATAACATAATTTTAGTTTTTTTTCATGACTAACATATTATGAAAATGGTCTTCTTGTATATGATTCTTTCCCTAGTGAAAATATTTTTATTGTATCTATTAATTCTCTTTGGTTTATAGACATTGATAATAATGTGGCTACAAGTCTATTCTCACAACACTTCTCTCTAAGATAAATACAATTCTTTGTGACAAAAATTTGTCCATATTCATGGGTATTTAGGTATTTATTCTAGACAAGGATTTATCTAATCATGCAAAGATGTATAAAGAAGGAAAAATTAGTGTATATCCTCTAAGTGTGACATGATAAACCATGAGAGAAAAAATTTACTTCTATGATGACAACCTCCAAGATCCTACAAACAAGATAGTACTATCCCACCTTACATAGATATGATCTCATGTATACCCACTAGCCTAATCGATTCCAACATATGGTGAACCCACATATTATGATAAGACTCATGTATAAACCTAGATAGTGGTCAATCCTTTTCATAAGTGGGGGATTGATTTTGTTAGCCTGATACACCTAAAGTCTGATAATAAATAATATATAATAGTATTTAAATATTACTTATCCAAATGGGTATAAGTGAAGGAACTAACATAAGAAAGGGATAGGAAAGTTGTAAAATTTATATACGAATATATCTTCAAAATATATGAAGTACCAAGAGAAATAGTTATGGATCAGGGAATGTAATTCACATCAAACCTGATTGTCTCCCTTGTACACAAGTAAGAAATATGACTCAAGAAGTATACTCCTTATATTCCTTAGTCTAATATACAAGTTGAAGTCACAAATAGATATTTGGAGAATATTCTCATCAAAATAGTTTTATTACACCATAAATATTGGGAAGTGTGTCTTCTTAAAGTTTTATGGGCACACTAAATAACATGGAAGACTACCACTGGGTTTACAACATATGATTTGGTCTATTTAAATAAGGTTATTTTTCCCATAGATTTTGAACTAAAAAACCTTGAGTATTACCTTGTAACTTGGCCTATATCTTAATAAAACATAAAATGAGATAATAATGTAACTCAATGCATTATATGAAATCCAAAGAGAAGCATTACAACATATAGAAATGATACAACAAAAAAGATTGAAATGGCATGAAAAATCCATTAAGACCAAATAATTCCATCAAGGATAATTGTCCTTGCTCTATGATTCCAAGTACAAATAACACAAAGTAAAAATGAGAATAATATGGTTTGGTCCTTATGAGATTAAGAAAGTTTTCGACAATGGAGCAGTCAAGCTATGAATAATCGATCTAGTAAGATTATATTTATTAGTTACTAACTTTATTTCAAGATATATAAGAAACCACTCTCAAAATAATAATTTATATGAAAAATAATTAAAGGAAAAAAACCTTTTATGGATATAGAACTAGTGGATGAGTACACTATTCATGTGCTTCTATCCTTCAATAGCCCTATTCAACCACCACATGGTAATTGAAACTCATCCTCCTTTTCCATGAATAAAGTGTAAGAAATATGTCTCATCTTGGTTAGTCTATTTTTTTTTAATTTACCATTGGTTAAATAAAAATAATGATTATAAATATTTTTGGTTAGTTATATTTTAAAAATATTAAAAAATAAAGTAATGAAATCCAATAATGAAAACCTTTGGGCATTGTTGATAGCCTTGGTCATAAAACTAGTTTACTAGCTAACCAATGGCTGATCGAAGGCCTTGAATAGAAAATGAACTTGATATTTACAAGGGAAAATAAAAATAAAAAAAAGAGAGTAAAATAATAAAATTTTAAAAAGATCCACTTTTTGTCATTCTCCTCTGATCCTAGTAACTTCATAAGCCTTGTACAAATTCAAAAGATAGATTCATGAGATAATATCATCTTGTATTTATTGATGTTACATATTACATATTAGTTACTACAATATCTACATAATATTGTATGGTTTTAGTCCTAGATGTTATGGGTTCACTCCCATATACTACATGTTATTTGACAGGAGCTATAAGATGGGAGCCTATGTTATAGGATGATATTAGATGTTGCAAGACACTAATAAAAACTACATGAAGGCTCATATCTCTATTTTAAATCTATAAGTTATGATTAATTTCAACATTCACTTGGTAATGTTTTTTAGGACACTACTTCATATTCCTCAGGGATATCTTAGGTCTTCACTCATAGTCCTTTTTTTATCATCTCACTAGCTTCCTCATGTTGCCACAAATCTATTTGACATATCCAAGATCCATCAATTTTTAAGGAGATATATGCATTGAATAATTGTCAATGTTATAATTTATTCCAACATTTTCAAGGGAAAAACAAACACTATAATTTAAGGTGATTGATAGTAACCATTGGTACCCTCTTTCCAACTGTCACCTTCCACCAACCCTAAAACAAGACACCTACTACTAGAAATTTTAGTTTTTTCTTCAAGGAGCTTGTCACCAATATTGTTTAATATGGAATTGTATTGAATAAATACACTTTGATTTACACATGATTAACACTTTAGTCAGCATTTTTTTAGTCTTTACTCTGGTCAATAACCTAGTCTTCACATTGCATCCTACGTGGCTATTCCATACATTGGCGGACACGATCCAATAATCAACACCATCAATAAAATATAAAATGATTACTAAACCAATGTGTATAAAGGTAATTATGATACCATTTTTATGAAATAATTATTATTTTTCATTTAAAATTTAAAATTTATGTTTCATGACTATTCAAAGTACTAGTCCCAATGTTATGGACTCACATAAAGACTAAATATTTATTTAAAATCCCACTTGTCACATCAACCTTTTTATCTATCACTTCTGTCACATCCATATATTCCCTTACATTTTTCATGATCTATATTTCTACGTCAGTCACTCAAAGATGAGTGCCACCTCTATTAGGGGGAGTACTACACAAGAAACTACATGATCCAAATTAATGTTATGTACATGTAGAATGTCTTGTTAAGTCAAGATGTAAGTAATAAAGTGTGAATTAAAGGGAAAGATAATGATGGATCATAATATATGGGAAATTTATAGCTAATATGATGAATATATAAGCATTAAACATCATTTAATTCATTATTTACTGGTGACTGAATACTAAAACCATCTTTCTCACTATAAGAAAAAATAATTTAGGCAAAAATGGGTTGTGATGTACTCAAACATGAACCAATATGTCTCATGCCATTGAGAATAAAATATATTTTGTTGAAATATTTAAAATTTAAGGATGGATGAATTATTTTGAGATATTAATTGGGTATGATGATGAAGTTTCTAAAGGGTTTGTAAAAACCTTGGTGAATGATGTATCCACTATGAAATGGCTATGGATTGAGGTGATTGAAGAATAATTTGTATAAGTCACTAGGTTACCACAATAAGGATATTTATGTTGGAGTAAATATATCATTAACATGACATGAAACATATTATTTTTAGAAGAAGAATAATTATACATCTTAAAATATAGTACACTCTATTTTTAAAATATGGTACACTCTACTCTTCCTTGCCTTTGTTTTGATCAGAAGTTTCCCTATATAACATCAAATACTTAACATGTGAGAGAATACACTCAATGATATATGAAATCAATTCAAATTTATAAATAACCTTAAGCATGAAATAAAGGTGAATATACCTATTTTACAGTTGAACATGCTAAGGAGAATGGTTGAGGAGTACCACAAAGGGAATATAAAATATTTTTATTATTATTATTGGATCCAAATAACTATGAAAAAATATTTTATTGTATAGTATAGGACTTAAATTTACACAAAATAAACTCTTCCACAAAAGAATAATAAGAAGAAGATGATGATGATGAAGAAGAAATTGAGATAATAAGGGTGTAAGAGGAAACATTAAAAGACCCACACTTTAATCTCTCTTGCCATGTGATCTTGGATATTATTAATTCTAAAAACTCAATTTAGTATAATTATTGAAATAAATAAAGTTTGATTATACTGATTGATTTAGGGAGTACTCATAATTTTATCAACAATAAATTTGTTGAACATTTTAATTATTTTTTATACCCCACTCTAGAATTTTAGGGCATGATTTTGGATGGGTGTATATTAATTTTTTAAGTAAAATTAAATGGTATTAAAATAACCATATGGGACACTTGGTAATGATAAGCTAGTAGTGAGTGAGATGAGTGTTAGAAGTGGGAAGTCTCAGAGTCCATTCCCTAGGATGACCACTCTCTAGCATCATTCCCACACTAATATTTGATAGGTTATTCATGAAAATTATATAATTCAGTGGACTAATAGCTCAGTTTTCAATGTGATGGTGGTCAACATGTGGCTTGAAACCTATGTTTAATGTGATGAGGCATGTCTACAACACATGGCTAGGAATAATATTCACTATTGGTTTGGGCATTCTAATTATAAAATTGTTTGTACCAAAAAAATTTAACCAATGAAATGTGGGTGAGTTGGATAAGTGGATTGGTTATTTCAAGAGCCACCCAGGTTCAAATCTATGGAAAGGCATATGAGGTTGGTCATGGTTGTTGGTTGTATTCTCTGAGTTGTTAATGGCTATTAGATATTCTTGAGGCTAGTGGTGGTGGTTGTTGGTTTATTGTTAATTCTTAGTATACATATAGTAATGTATGGTATACATGTGGTATTACATGGAGATATAGGCCCCCAATTGTGTCCCATACTAGTTCAATCTCGAGTTAAAATCCATCATATAGCAAAAAAAAACCATATGGGACATGTTGTATAGTCCTATGTTCTCCACTACCATGGGAAGAGATATTATTTTGGCATCCAATGGCTCCTTACTTTATGAAGATTTGAAATGAAAATTATTCATGTGTTTTCATTCTAAATAAAAAACATTTGAATTGAGATGATTTAAATTAAGAAAATAATAAAGGGTAATCTCTCATCAAATGGAAAATTTTAAAAAATGGCTTGCTTGGGTTGGTGTTAGAATTATTTTCATTAGAATAAAAATAATAAAATGAGTCAAAAAGGTAATATATTTAGGAAATTTTTAAAAATAGTTCATTAATTTTTTAGGATATGTTAAAAGGGATTCCTTCAAAAAGATATCATAATTATGCCATTCAACTTGTACTAGGGATCCAACCACACAACATCAAACCTTGCAGCTACCTATATGTTTAAAAGAGTGATATTAAGAAGATGGTATATTAAATATTGTAAGTAGGTATTATAGATCATATTAAAAGTGATTATTTGTATCTAGTAGTGATTATATGTAAGCATGATGCTACTTAGCACATGTGTCTAGACAAAATAGAACTCAATAAATTCACCAGAAAAGATAAGTTTTTCTATTCCTCTAATTGATGAATTTCTAGATGATTGACATGGTGATGTTTATTTCACAAATAACATCAAATTAGAATTAGAAATGAATTCATTCCTAAGAATTTTTAAACACACGAGGGCCATTTTGAGTTTCTATTGATTCTTTTTGGTCTCAAAATACCTCTTATGCATTTAAAAGTTTGATGAATTATATATTTAAGTTGTTTCTTTGAAGGTTTTCAATGGCGTTCTTTAATGATTTATTGATATATAAAAAAAAACAACAGGACCACCTACACAATGTGGATCAAGGTTTACAAATTCTCAAGTAGGATCAATTTTATGCAAAACCTTATGATTTTTATTTTGGGATCAAAGAGGTGGAATACATAGATAATATCTCATGAAGGAGTCAAGTTGGATCCTCACAATATCAATGCCATGTTAGAATAGAAAGTAACTAGAACACTCAATATCTTATGAGGATTCTTTAGACTTATGAGATACTATTGCATGTTTTTCAAAAATTATGTTAGAATAACAAAACCACTCACATCTCTCTTAAAAAAGGAATCTTTCCATTGGAATGATTAAATAACTAGGTCATTTAATAATCTTATAGAGGCTATGATCCCCATTTTAATTTTGGATAATCTCAAATTTTCTAAAAAATTATTTATACATTTTGATGCATTAGGGAATCTTATAGGTGAAATCATCATCCAATCAAGCAATGGAAGAATGATTTAATCAGAAGTCACTTTAATATGAAGACATATCATAACAATATGAAATACTTATTAGAACAAATGTTATCATTAAAATAAAAACAAAATTGGGTCACAAAAATGTTTCGGTATGAATCTGAAATCATCTAAAAGAAAGGGAAGTAGAATGTAGTGGTGGATGCACTCTCAAGACTGGATTAAAACACAAAGGCATGGTTTTGTTCCATGTACATATTATAAGTGGATTGGTGAATGAGGTAAGATTTTAATGGTAACATGAGTTAAGTATTCAAAATATCATTCAACAACTTTAATAAAATCCAAGCACTTTAGATAAATTTTGATGGAAACGGGACACCTTGCGACATAAGGATAAGCTATACCTATGCAATAATTTGAGCCTAAATCATAAGGTTATTGAATAAATATTTGATTATCGAATGGGTGGACATATGGTATTTATAAATACTTGTAATATAATCAAGTAGGAGTTTTTTGGGAAGAACTAAAGGGTGGTGTACAAATATCTATGGCATTGTCTTTAGATTGTTATAAAAATAAAGGTGTGTCAATTAAAAATTTAAGTTCTTCTCAATAATTTATCTATTTGTTGTAATAAATGGGAGGATATATCCATGTATTTCATTATGATATTATTCAAAGTTAGAATGGAAAAGTGTCATCATGGTTTATATTGATAGGCTCAAAAAATATGTTTAAATTTTTGCTTTATCACATCATTTTGTCTTTAACATAGTGGAAACAACATTTATAGAGAAAATTCAAAAGCTACATGGGAGCCAAAAGATTATAGGAAGTGACTATCACCCCATATTTAATCATAATATTTGACTAGTTTATTCTCTTTCTTGGGTTCTTAGGTGGCACATATCTCATCATCACATCCCCAATCGGATTGGAGAACATACATAGTCAAAAAGTAGTTGGAAGAGTATCTTTGTTTCTTTATTTTTGATAAGAAGGCATAGTGGGTTAATTGGTTTCCATAGTATAATGGTGGTATATCACTTTCTTCCTTACTTCTTCCAAGATGTACCCATTTATGGAATTATAAAAATATCCTCCACCATTTATCACCTCATCCTTGAATGTGATACTAAGATTTTGAGTAGTTTAAGATCATATTCAACACCAACATGAGGTGCTTTCTAATTTCAAGGATAATTTGGCCATTTCACAACACCAAATAAAATAATAAAGAGATTGAAACACTAGTGAAAGGCATATTGAAGCAGGAGATTACATTTTATTAGGTTGTATCTATATAAACAAAATGTCCTTGATGACAAATAAGGATATAAAACTATCACCAAATTATGGTCATAATCAAATATTACTTACAATTGGTAGTATGGCCTAAAAATTAGAGTATGTGGGTTTCACTAGCTAGGAAATATCCTAGCACATTAGTAGCTTCATATTGAGGTAATTAAAATGGGTGAAAATAAAATCAATATACCGACATATATTGAGGGGTGACAAGGTATAATATATTAATAATATAGAGTAGATATTTTGGATGGGGTTAGGTGGCATCAAGTAGGGTGAGATTAATATAAAAAGCATAATGATTTAGCCACAAATCCCTTTTTTGAGGTTTAAAATCTCATGTTATTGTAAATGTTCCTCCCTATTTGAAGTATCGAGCAATTTTTAATGTTTCTACAATTTTGAAGTTTTATATCCTTAATCAATATATTTATAATTTTTTTTCTTATAAGAGAGATATCTTGGAATAAAAAACTTATTAAGGAAATTCCTTATTATGTTATTATTGGTGAGATGATTTTTAAATTTATGTCATACATGTTAAAGTTATTTTAAATTAGGTATTGAACTTAAGCATATTATGATAAATATTATAGGATAATGATTTATTAATATATGATAATCTAAATAGACTTGACATTTAATATATATCCTAATATGCCTAAGAATAGTAATTAATGATCTACCATTTTCACCTAAAGTTTCATTTGTTTGTAAGCCCTTGAAATTATGTAAAGAATGTATGCATAGCATGTGACAATTGAATTATTATATCTTACTATTTCAAAAAACATAGATAATTGGGTAAGTGCATTGAATTGGGGGACAAAAAGGGAGTCTTAAGTGAATATGTTTTTCCTAAAAAACTAGAAACCTCACCTTGTACAGATTATTTGGGAGACCTACGCTCAAAATTTGAAGATGCTATAAGAACATGAATTCTATCATTTCGGGTCTAGTTATAAAATACTAAAAATATAATGATCAAGTACAAGTATGTCAAACATCATAAATTTGAAGAGGTACTACTATTTTCGAGAAAAATCATAATAAATAGCTGGCCATGCATTCCATCATTTTTTAAGCATCATTTGAATTTTTTTAAACCCTCTAGTGGAAAGTTAGATAAAATCATCTAGTTTGTAATATGTGCATGTGAATGTGCATATACATATATACACATATACATACATACATATATATACTCACACATACATACATATACATATATGTGTATATATATGTATATGTATATGCACGCGCGCACACACACACACACACACACACACACACACACACACACACACACACACACACACACACACACACACACACACACACACACACACACACACACACACATGTATATGTATAAATGTATATACACACACACACATATATGTGTATGTGTATACATCTATATGTATGTATGCATTTGTGTGTGTGTGTGTGTGTGTGTGTGTGTGTGTGTGTGTGTGTGTGTGTGTGTTTACATATATTGCTTTTGCTCCCCCTCCAATTACCTCAAAAAATATCAAAAATTAGAACTTTTTTAATGTGTATGGAATTAAGTCTAATTTGTAACCCTATATTTTTTTTCTAGTTTGAATCAATGAAATAAAAGATACATAAAAATATAAACACGTATAGTACTAATATATAGTGGTATAAAAAGGCATACATAGAAATAAATATAGATAAAAATCTTAAAGTAATAGTGGTCAATGTTGTAGTCATATTTTTAGGACCTTTTTGATAAAATTCATAGTGTGTAGTATGACATAGATTGTAATTTGTTATTTTTAGAAAAAAAACATGCATTCAATTATGTGTTTATAGGTCCATGCCTTAGGCTCAAGAATCCAATCCATTCCTGAGCCTTGAGGCATGTGTTTGAAATGTCAAACATTAGAACCATGTACATGAAATTAATAAATACATAAAATTACTATGTACATGGAATATTTTACTATTACATTGACATGAATTGGCCATCTTTTTTATTTTATTATATATTTTTTAATTTTCAAAGTTCATGCATGGCCATAGTCAATGTTAAATGTTAAAATTGAAGTTTAATACATTAAAAAAATGTAAACCTAATTTAGATTGTAATCTTGATGACATTTGCCTAGTTAAATAGATTGATTTAAGGTTTAGGGTTGAAGGCTCAGGGTTTTAGGTTTTTAGGGTTTAAGTTTAGTGTTTTAGAATTTAAGGTTTAGGTTTTAGGTTTTAGGGTTTAGGGTTTCAAGGTTTAGGTTTTAGATTTAAGGTTTTAAGCTTTAGGGTTTAGTATATAAGTTCTAATAGTGAAAGTAATTAGAGACAATTCAAGATCATTTAACTCATTTATGACTACAAAATGTGATTTTGGCTCAATTATCTCTAATGTCATCACATATTGAGCTAATTAGTCAATTAGGGTAATCAGTGATGTGATTTGGGCCAAATTAAGCTCTGTGAATGAAATTATTATTCTAAAGGATGTAAATTGGGGCTAAATCAATTGGTTTAGCGTGTATGATTTAAGGTGTAGATTTTAGGTCTTATGGATTATGGTTTAGGGTTATAGGGTATAGGGTCCAAACATAAAGGTAATTGGGTAAAATTTGAGTTTTTAAACTTATTTATGACTACATAATGTGGTTGTGGGATTAATTATCACCAATGTATATTACTCTAAAGGTTAATCAAGGATAAATCATTAGTTTAGAGTTTAGGGTTTAAAATTTAAGGTTTAAAGTTTAGGGTTTAGGGCTTAGGGCTTAGATCTTAGGGTATATGGTTTAAAGTATATAATCTAATCACGAAGGTAATTGGGGCCAATTTGAGATTGTTGAACCTATTTGTGACTACATAATGTGATTTTGGATTTAATTAACACAAATGTCATCATAGATTGAGCCAAATAGTATAATGGGGAAATAAATGATGTGATTTCGGTCAAATTAAGCCATGTGAACCTAGTTATTACTCTATAAGATTTTAGTTGGGAATAAATTAATTTATTTAAGGGTTAGATATTATGAATTAGGGTTTAGGGTTCAAGGTTTAGGGTATATGGTCTAATTATGAAGGCAATTGGGGCCAATTTGAGCTTGTTAAACCTATTAGTGACTATAGAATGTGATTGTGGGCTCAATTTACAACAATATCTTCACATATTTAGCCAATAGTCACTTGGGATAATTAGTGATGTGATTGGGCCAAATTGATCCTTATGAACCTAATTATTACTCTAAAAGATGTTTATTGTGAATAAATCAATTGGTTTAAGTTTAGGGTCTATGATTTAGGGTTTAAAGATTAAGGATTAAGATTTATGATTTAGGGTTTAGGGTAAATTAGGTCCAATCGTGAAGGAATTCGACACTAATTTGACCTTGTTGAGCCTATTTATGACCACAAAATGTGATTTTAGGCTCAATTTTCCCAACGTCATCATAGATTGAGATAATTAGTCAATTAAGGTAATCAATTATGTGATTTAGGCCAATTTAAGCCATATAAACCTAATTGTTGCTCGAAAATATGTTAATTAGGGTTGAATCAATGAGTTTAGGGTTTATAGTTTATGATTTAAGGTTTAGGGAATAAGGGTTAGGGATTAAGGTTTAGGGTTTAGGGTTTAGGATATATGATCTAATCATGAAGATATTTTAGACTAATTTTAACTCATTAAACCTATTTATGACTATAGATAGTGATTTTATGATCAATTGGTCCTAATGTGATCAAGCAAATTAGTTAATTTGGGAAATCAGTGATGCGATTTAGGCCAAATTGAGTTGTATGAACCTAATTCTTACTCTAAACAATGTTAATTAGGGATAAATCAATTAGTTTAAGGCTTAGGTATTAAGGTTAAGGGTTTACATTTTAGGGGATAAGGTCTAATAATGAAGGTATTTGGGGCCAATTTGAACTCATTGAACCTATGTGTGACCATAGAATGTGATTTTGGGCTCAATTACAAATGTCATCACATATTAAACTAATTAGTCAATTGGGGTAATCAATGATGCAATTTGGACCAAAATGAGCCCTATGAACCTAATTGCTTTAGAGTTTAATTTAAGGTTTTTGTTTTTAGGGTTAATTTTTTAAGCAATGTATATATTAAGGAATGTTTACATACTTTTAGCACATATGCATTATTAACACATACGTGAAAATTAACTAAAACTATGTATGTGATTTAAGCTTGGTAATCACCAAACTTATTATCCAAGACCACATACACACTTTTAGAAACCATGTACCCATAAATGTTTAAATCATGTTTAAAAAAAGTGTCAAATTTTTGTCCCCATAAATTCATGTACTTACCTAATTACCCAACCCTTTCCACTGCAAGGGTTCTTAATTTAAGGATTCTGAAGAAGGAACTTATAAGTTTCACAAGGATCATCCCAATCCCACTTGGTATAAAATAAGTATTGGGTATGATTTTTAACACAAATGGTATTATATAACCATCTTAATTATGTGAAGGATTATTGACAAGTGATTAAAGTTGTATAATCCATGAATAGTTCAGAGTAACCTTAATGTGGCTGATAATAGGTCTTGAATTATTTTAAACTCCCTTTATAATAAAAAAAAAATTATGAATACACCAATTGAGTGGTGGGAATCACATGTTCCATTTCATGTATGAGGGGTAGAAGTTAAAATGGGGTAATTTTCATTGTTTGAAAAAATGTGTAAATAGAATACCATGTAAAAATAGGAGGTATTTAAATTTTAATGGTGTAGTGGGAGGAGGTATTATCAATAACATAATGAGAGGTAAAAATTAAAATTTGGGGTATTCTATAATAGCCTAAAAAAGTGTTATACCATATTCTTACTAATTTAATCCATTGTTTCTTAGCTATAACACATTATGTGTTTCCTGTGTCTTGTATAGTGAAATTCATTAGTTATAATGTTTCAACCCAAATAGTGGTACAATAGCTTGATAAGGAAGGAAGAGTAATATTAGAACTTAGAGATATTATAAAATAATGCACTAAGAAGTTGTTTATGAGGGTTATCACATATTATCTTATCAAGTGGAAGAATATACCTAATGAAGAAGCATTACTAGAATATGATGCTTTCATACAAAACATCCACAATTGGTCATCATTGAGGACAAATTTGGTTTGAATATGGAGTGTACTACATGCTATGAGATTAACATGTGGTTAAAATTTATATATATGTGGCCAACCTATGGCATGTTAAACCTTTGACTTATTCATTTGATATTTTATAGGTTACATATTAATGGGAAAATTTGGCCTATTTGTTTTTATGAATTCACATGTCCTTATTGGGATATATATATATATATATATATATATATATATATATATATATATATATATATATATATATATATATATATATATATATATATATATATATATATATATATATATATATATCTGTGTGTGTGTGTATGTATGAAATATAAGGACATGTGAATTCATAAAACTAAATAGGCCAAATTTTCCCATTAATATGCAACCTATAGAATATCAAATGAATAAGTCAAATGTTTAACATGCCATAGGTTGGCCACACACACACACACACACACACACACACATAGGAAGTAATGGTAGGATATTATTTATACTCTATTCATAATTCTCTTTTTTTTATAAAGACTTGGGAGGTTTCCCACTTGAGGTGGCTCAATTCTATATTAAAGTATCTTGATCTTAATTTTACTTATTTGTGTGAATCTCCTCTTATTTTTGAGTAAACTTATTATTATTCTTATGTGATATATTATACTATGATCGATTATTGTGATTCTATTTTTTCAAACTAATAAATTAATTACATGTTGTGACTCATGTCTTCCTATAATTACTTAAGTCTACTTGACTCAAAAGGTTAAGTAAATAAAGTTTGAGGGTCAACATTAGGGTTTTTATGGTTAATATGAACTAAAAATAATAATAATGGTAATATCCCTTAGATTGGAACAAGATATTAATAAATAGAAATGGAAGATAATAAAAAACTATAATATGTGTGCCAAAAGTCCTCCATAATGGAATGCTAGCTAGAAAATTAGCGTATTCTTGATTGATTTCCAAATGCATATATTGAATTTTATATTAAGATAATAATTTAATTCAATCTTTGGTGGTATTTTCACATGTCAACTTCCAACATATAGAAATGGGAAAGGAAAAAAATAGTGGATGGGCCCATCAAGTTGTTTTATATGGAGGGTGCATAAGTGTCCAATGCACTATGAAATATATGATAAAATGGAACTAAGGTAGATTTTACATAACTATATAAAAATATAGTAAAAATGATCTATCTATGATAAAGGAATGAAAGTACCTTAAATTATTGACAATTGACTAGATTCTATAGAGATCATACATAATTTTTTACTCACTCAATTCCTAACATAGACTAAAAGTGTTAAAAAATAGGTCCTGTAACAGTGTATAAGAGGATCCATAAAGAAATCAATGATCCATTACAATGATTAGAATTGGATCGTACAAAGGAGATAAGACAATTATTATAATATTATGACAATATAAATCCCCCTAAACGTATTCAAACTATTTTGAAAATGATTGTGTAGGTCTAATGGATCTAAAATACTTCATCCTCAAATGATGCCTAAACCACTCTCTATGATAAGTAGATGGATACATCCAGATGTTAGAATATTTTTTCCTTCACTTGAGATCTAAGAATAACTTGTTAGGACATAAGAATTTGGGTTTTATTTTAAGGTTCCTACCTCAGTCAACTCCATACCTACATCAGGGCATGTTTTTAATTCAATATTGATAATCAACCTCATTTAATTAAACATGAAGTCTGAGTCTATGATAATATCATCCCCTATTCCTATGATATGAAATACAATATGATACAAGGATTATATACTATTTTTATTTTAATAATGAAATGTCCTCCTTTTGGTACAAGTATGCAATAACAAACCTTCAATAGAGATAGAGGAGCAAAGTGCAAAAATAATACTTGTAAATGTGAAAGATATCATCAATGTGCACTATTATAAATTTTATTAATGTAAATGTGTATATATAGTCTTCTCAAATTATAATTAAGGCTTTATTAATATGCAAACTAACTATAAAAAACTATGAACGTTGACAATCAAGGCACAAAGAAATATGGCAAGATGGCTCAAAGGACCCATCACTAACATGACCAGAATTAAAATGGTCTAATAGTGATTAGACCAATATAAAACTATTGTAACTCATATTAAGGTGACCAAATATTAGAAAACAAAGATCAATGAGTTCTTATGAGTGTGTTTGAGCATCCCAAGGCAAAAAAATGACACATTCAAATATGTTCATAATTAGATGATAATAATAAAAGGATATGAATAATCTAATGTAACTAAAATTATGTTAATAATAATCTAATGCAATCCAATGATCCAAATTGAGAGGATCCTTCGTGAACAAGTTAACAGATAATTTCAAATACATAATATAAACTATGAAAATAGAAATATATTAACTCAAACAAGCTGAACTAAATTACAATGGTTGAATGGTAGAATCATTGGCCTCTTCAAGGGGACAACCTCCTTTGAATAATCTAAATACAATAAATTCATGGATGCCTTCATTGGCCCCAAAACTTACTTATATACTAAGTGTAATCTAATCAACTACTACTTCTCATAAATGTGGGATAAAAAAAATGCTCACAGGATGACTTACAAAGCATATGCATCCATAACAACTATTACACTGACAAAATAAAGAGAAATGGTAGCACAAGTTCCTAACATCCCCTCCCTCTCATAAAAATCTTTGTCCTCAAAGCTTCAGAAGTGGGAATTGATGTTGCATCTAAAATAGTGGTTCTCATGTTGTATCTTCTAATTGCATTTCATGCCACTAAATTCAAACCTATATGATGGAGTGGGAGTGAAGTTGGTGTGTGTGCCTATCTAGGATTGCCTCTAGATCAAGAATGATGGATCCTTTATTATCAAGTATTGATAAAATAGTCTACACTCTAATTTTTTTTTAAAAGAACTTTCTTTAGATAAGAGACATGAAATACTAGGTGATCTCGAGAAGAAGGTGGGAGTTCTAGCTTATAAGCATCTAACCCAGTCTTCTAGTAAACATTATAGGTCCCATTGAACTTGGGATATATCTTATGATGCCCTTTGAGTTTTAGGGAGGATTCCTTGTATGGTTGCAGGCAAAGAAAAAAATATCATGTGCATGAAAAGTGCACTAAAAATGGTGTTGATTTGTCAATTATTTCCTTCCATTTTGTGTCATATCAAGATTGTCTCATAGGGTACTGAGGATATAATACTAGGTTTAGAGAATCATGTCAACCACTTGAACTTATAAACTATTGGGGGTATACGAAAGGAAAATTGGTGTTGTTTGACCATAGTTTGCTTCATATGGAGTCATTTTCATGAAAGTGGTAGGAGGTATTTTACCACCATTTAGTGAGAGGGAGCTACTTTTCCCACTAATTTGGATGTTCTAAGGTGAAGCAATGAAGGAAAGTTTCCAAGCATTTATTGACAATTTCAGTCTACCCATCCATTTGGGGATGATACATAGAACTCATCTTTAGTTGGGTGAAAGTGAAATAGTTTTGTCCAAAATGGCTAAGGACATAAGAATTTGGGTTTTATTTTAAGGTTCCTACCTCAGTAAACTCCATACCTACATCAAGGCATGTTTTTAATTCAATATTGGTAATCAACCTCATTTAATTAAACATGAAGTCTATGTCTATGATAATATCATCCCCTATTCCTATGATATGAAATACAATATGACACAAGGATTATATACTATTTTTATTTTAATAATGAAATGTCCTCCATTTGGTACTGTCAGGATCTTGCTCCACCAAAAGAGCACAATATGATTACCAAACCAAGCAACTTAATATGCAAAAATTAACTAGAATCACAAGTAACTAGAATTCAGAATAACACATGATATGAGAGACAATACACAACTTGTATTAACACTTTTACAGAAAAGAATACAATAAAGAAGATGCCACTTCTTCTCCACCACTTTACAAAGGTTTCCCACACCTCAAGTGAATAGTAATTCTCTCCTCAAAGCTCTCCCTCTCAGGTCCCAACACCCAACTCAAACATAGAGTTGGTGTTCACCTCCCGTGCTCCACGCACACCACAAGTGCTCCACGCACTCCACAAGTACTCAAGGTACTTCAAGTAGATCTCCCATGAACCTGCAACAACTTGCTGTTCAACAGACCATACTTATGGAAGGAACTGCCATGCCTTCCTCTTAGCTCTCCATGTACTCCATGTACATCACAGTGAGTACACACACTGTACTCCAAGTAGATCCTACCTGATCCTGCTCCCTGTTGTGTTGATGTCCTGTTTGATCTCCAACCTACAAATCAATAAATGGTTCTGCACACCTATGAACCTCAACCTTGCACACACACATACCTGCAGATCAATGATCTTACTTACCATGTAGATCTCCTATAAGGGCCATGCTCACCTGATGACCAAGATCATACATACCTGAAGAATCTAGCTGACTCTCCAATCCAGCACCAACACGCTTGGTACTGTGGCACTACGAGGAACCCACCATTGCTCTACCTCACACACCGAAGGAGCTTATAATTATGCTCTCTTACTCCCTAGCACTAATTTACAATACAACCATGAGTCTATTATATAGAACTCATCCAAACAATAATTAGATTCGCAGCTATGAGTCTAAAATTAGCACTCATCATGCAAACACTTGGTTCGTTAGCTAACTGCCCGTAATAAACTCGCAGTCGAACCACACATGTGACCGACGTCGGTCCCTATCCACCTGGAGGTGACCGACGTCAGCCGATACATGACCGACGTCGGTTAATTCTCTTTCACTATCCTACCAACGTCGACTGATCAGACCGATGCCAATTGCTCTGACACTCAGCAACCTTCAGCAACTCCTCCAATGGCCTTCTCCGTGTCTGCATCAGTGAAGCTTTTAGCTCCACAACCTAACAATCTCCCACTTGGAGATAAACAGCTGCACTGTACATGTACCTATACTCCATCTAATCTGTTTCTTGGTTTGTATCCCTCTTCAAGCTCCCACTTGAAGACTAACCACCACACATCCCGTGGTGCACCTCCTGTCATCCGAGTACCCTGCCATATCCGAACCTACAATAACCTGTAGTGAAGTCCTGACCCTGCATAGCATGAATCCCTACTGCTGGTCCCTCTCAAATACTTGAGAACCCACTTCCCCGAATTGGCTCCTAACTCTTTGACAGCTCCCACTGCATGGGAATACTCAGGTTTATACCAGACCTCATGTGATTTCAGACACTGTACCTGTCCAGCCCTTAGTGTGCTTCGGCTCTACATCCTGAACCTCACCAACACCTGATTCACATCAGCTCCCACTAGAGACAAAATCTACCTGTGATCTCCATGTCTCCCATGTCAAAGAATTCTGCTACTCCAAACTCCTCATGACATGCCACTAAACTAATCTTACCCTTAGCTCAGCAAAACCCTGTATGTCTGAACCTGTACCAAGCTCATCCTCCACATACAGCAACAGGATAATGTTGCGACCATCATCCACCTGGTAAGACAAACACAATGGTTATACTGACATTGACTAAATCCCTACTTTGTCATCCACCTGGTACCACCTGTCAGTCCTGTCCCACTGTCCTGCAGCTTCCTCAAGACCATATGCCTAGTCTTCCGTCTCACGTGTCCGTTCTCTCTATTCTTCAACTAAAGAATCCATTCATCTCTGTGCTTTCGCACTGGCTGGTAACCCTACCAAAACTCTCATTTGGTTCTGCATCATATCCCTGCCATGCTCCCACCTGTTTCCTGGATCCTTCCTGCTCTACAATCGGCAACAAGTATAAAGAAGAGGAACAACGAATTTGAGGGCTTACTTACATTTTCAGTCCTCCGTATGGGTGTTTGAGACTCCTTGGCAGCATGCTGTCCACCCAAAATTCATTACAGTGATCGACCTCAGTCACTCCACAGTCTGCATCTGACCGACGTTGGTTCCCATGCATCTGTCCCTGACTACCAACCTGCTAACGTCATTGTCCATGTTGCCGACGTCGGTCCTTCTGACTGACATCAGTCTTACCTACTACCGACGTCGGTCCTCCTGACCGATGTCAGTCTTACCCTACCTGACATCACCAGCTCTGGTCTGCACATGACTGACATCGGCACCTGTCTGTTCGATGCCTGTTCTTCTTGACCAACGCCAGTATCTGTGTTCACCTGTGAGTGATGGCTTTTTACCCACGAGCTCCTTTGAATCAAAACCCATGTCCAAACTGCTCTGCTCAGAAGTATCCAGCACCATCCACTGGTTTCTATCTGCCATCTCCTCCAAGAACACCAAGGCTTTCCAATTCTTAAGCCTATCAAATATATCTGTCTTTCGCTTAAGAACATGCATCTCCTTCCTGCTCATGTGACCAAGTCTACGAAGCCATGTCTCCGCAACAGAAGAAGAATCAGTAATATAAACAAGTAGATAAAGAGTACCTATTTTCTTACCACCAGCTAATTCAAGTGCACCCACTGTGAGAGTTTTTGTACATCTCTCATCACCCAATATTTCTGAAGAAATTAGCCATATCTCCAAACCTGGGACCTGCATGACCTTCATCAACACCTGTGTGTTGGCAGCCTGCAATTTCAGCTTCACTTCCCCTTTGCCAATTCTTTGGCAAGGCTCACCAGCTCCTCTACCTGGGGCTGCATGGAAAGAGGCAACCGAATCTTTTATCCAAGATTCAACTTTATCCAAGAAACCTCCCAGAGCATCCTGTGCAACATCACCTGCAACATCTGCTTCTTCAGTTTCTTCATGCTGATCTTCCACAAACCAACAATATTCTTTTACCTGCTCTTTCTTTCCATGGGAACTTAAGTGACCATCAGTGCTTTTCAACTCCTCCATTCTTAGCTTACTTTCATTTGTCATTGCTCTACTCCCACTCAATCAGAAACCCCTAAGAGTGCCCTGTAACTAAACACAAAACCTGCTTCCTGCAACCTTAGCTCTGATACCACTTGTCAGGATCTTGCTCCACCAAAAGAGCACAATATGATTACCAAACCAAGCAACTTAATATGCAGAAATTAACTAGAATCACAAGTAACTAGAATTCAGAATAACACATGATATGAGAGACAATACACAACTTGTATTAACACTTTTACAGAAAAGAATACAATAAAGAAGATGCCAATTCTTCTCCACCACTTTACAGAGGTTTCCCACACCTCAAGTGAATAGTAATTCTCTCCTCAAAGCTCTCCCTCTCAGGTCCCAACACCCAACTCAAACACAGAGTTGGTGTTCACCTCCCGTGCTCCATGCACACCACAAGTGCTCCACGCACTCCACAAGTACTCAAGGTACTTCAAGTAGATCTCCCATGAACCTGCAACAACCTACTATTCAACAGACCATATTTATGGAAGGAACTACCATGCCTTCCTCTTAGCTCTCCATGTACTCCACGTACATCACAATGAGTACACACACCATACTCCAAGTAGATCCTACCTGATCCTCCTCCCTGTTGTGTTGCTGTCTTGTCTGATCTCCAACCTACAGATCAATAAATGGTTCTGCACACCTATGAACCTCGACCTTGCACACACACACCTACAGATCAATGATCTTACTTACCATGTAGATCTCCTATAAGGGCCATGCTCACCTGATGACCAAGATCATACATACCTGAAGAATCTAGCTGACTCTCCAATCTAGCACCAACACGCTTAGTACTGTGGCACTAGGAGGAACGCACCATTGCTCTACCTCACACACCGAAGGAGCTTATAATTATGCTCTCTTACTCCCTAGCACTAATTTACAATACAACCATGAGTCTATTATATAGAACTCATCCAAACAATAATTAGACATCTAATTACAATAATTAGATCTGCAGCTATGAGTCTAAAATTAGCACTCATCATGCAAACACTTGGTTCATTAGCTAACTGCCCGTAATAAACTCGTAGTCGAACCACACATGCGACCGACATCAGTCCCTGTCTACCTGGAGGTGACCGACGTCGGCCGATACATGATCGACGTCGGTTACTTCTCTTTCACTGTCCTACCGACGTCGGCTGATCAGACCAACGCTGATTGCTCTGACACTCAGCAACCTTCAGCAACTCCTCCAATGGCCTTCTCCGTGTCTGCATCAGTGAAGCTTTTAGCTCCACAACCTAATAGGTACAAGTATGCAATAACAAACCTTCAATAGAGATAGAGGAGTAAAGTGCAAAAATAATACTTGTAAATGTGAAAGATATCATCAATGTGCACTATTATCAATTTTATTAATGCACATGTGTATATATAATCTTCTCAAATTATAATTAAGGCTTTATTAATATGCAAACTAACTATAAAAAAATGTGAAAGCTGACAATCAAGGCACAAAGAAATATGGAAAGATGGCTCAAAGGACCCATCACTAACATGACCAAAATTAAAATGGTCTAATAGTGATTATACCAATATCAAACTATTGTAACTCATATTATGGTGACCAAATCTTAGAAAACAAAGATCAATGAGTTCTTATGAGTGTGTTTGAGCATCCCAAGGTAGAAAAATGACACATTCAAATATGTTCATAATTAGATGATAATAATAAAAGGATATGAATAATCTAATGTAACTAAAATTATGTTAATAATAATCTAATGCAATCCAATGATCCAAATTGAGAGGATCCTTCTTGAACAAGTTAGCAGATAATTTCAAATACATAAGATAAAATATGAAAATAGAAATATATTAATTCAAATAAGCTAAACTAAATTACAATGGTTGAATGGTAGAATCATTGGCCTCGTCAAGGTGACAACCTCCTTTGAATAAGCTCAATACAATAAATTCATGGATGCTTTCATTGGCCCCAAAACTTACTTATATACTAAGTGTAATATAATCAACTACTACTTCTCATAAATGTGGGATAAAAAAATGCTCACAGGATGACTTACAAAGCATATGCATCCATAACAACTATTAAACTAACAAAATAAAGAGAAATGGTAGCACAGGTTCCTAACATCTGAGGGTATAAAAAGCTTTGTCCTTAAAGCTTCAGAAGTGGGAATTGATGTTGCATCTAAAATAGTGGTTCTCATGTTGTATCTTCTAATTGCATTTCATGTCACTAAATTAAAACCTATATGATGGAGTGGGAGTGAAGTTGGTGTGTGTGCCTATCGAGGATTGCCTCTGGCTCAAGAATGATGGATCCTTTATTATCAAGTCTTGGTAAAATAGTCTACACTCTAATTTTTTTTTAAAAGAACTTTCTTTAGATAAGAGACATGAAATACTTGGTGAACTCGAGAAGAAGGTGTGAGTTCTAACTTATAAGCATCTGACCCAGTCTTCTAGAAAACCTTATAGGGCCCATAGAACTTGGGATCTATCTTATGATGCCCTTTGAGTTTTAGGGAGGATTCCTTGTATGGTTGTAGGCAAAGAAAAAACATATCATGTGCATGAAAAGTGCACTCAAAATGGTGTTGATCTGTTGATTATTTCCTTTTATTTTGTGTCATATCAAGATTGTCTCATAGGGTACTGAGGATATAATACTAGGTTTAGAGAATCATTTCAACCGCTTGAACTTATGAACTACTGGGGGTATACAAAAGGAAAATTGGTGGTGTTTGACCATAGTCTACTTCATATGGATTCATTTTCATTAAAGTGTGGTAGGAGGTATTTTACCACCATTTAGTGAGAGGGAGCCACTTTTTCCACTAATTTGGATGTTCTAAGGTGAAGCAATGAAGGAAAGTTTCCAAATATTTATTGACAATTTTAGTCTACCCATCCATTTGGGGATGATACATAGAACTCATCTTTAGTTGGGTGAAAGTGAAATATTTTTGTCCAAAAATGGCTGAGGACATAAGAATTTGGGTTTTATTTTAAGGTTCCTACCTCAGTCAACTCCATACCTACATCAGGGCATGTTTTTTATTCAATATTGGTAATCAACCTCATTTAATTAAACATGAAGTCTGTGTCTATGATAATATCATCCCCTATTGCTATGATATGAAATACAATATGATACAAGGATTATATACTATTTTTATTTTAATAATGAAATGTCCTCCTTTTGGTACAAGTATGTAATAACAAACCTTCAATAGATATAGAAGAGCAAAGTGCAAAAATAATACTTGTAAATGTGAAAGATATCATCAATGTAAACTATTATCAATTTTATTAATATACATGTGTATATATAGTCTTCTCAGATTATAATTAAGGCTTTATTAATATGCAAACTAACTATAAAAAAATGTTAAAGTTGACAATCAAGGCACAAAGAAATATGGCAAGATGGCTCAAAGGACCCATCACTAACATGACCAAAATTAAAATGGTCTAATAGTGATTAGACCAATATCAAACTATTGTAACTCATATTAAGGTGACCAAATATTAGAAAACAAAGATCAATGAGTTCTTATGAGTGTGTTTGAGCATCCCAAGGCAAAAAAATGACACATTCAAATATGTTCATAATTAGATGATAATAATAAAAGGATATGAGTAATCTAATGTAACTAAAATTATGTTAATAATAATCTAATGCAATCCAATGATCCAAATTGAGAGGATCCTTCTTGAACAAGTTAGCAGATAATTTCAAATACATAAGATAAACTATGCAAATAGAATATATTAACTCAAACAAGCTGAACTAAATTACAATGGTTGAATGGTAGAATCATCGGCCTCTTCAAGTGGACAACCTCCGTTGAATAAGCTCAATACAATAAATTCATGGATGCCTTCATTGGCCCCAAAACTTACTTATATACTAAGTGTAATCTAATCAACTACTACTTCTCATAAATGTGGGATAAAAAAAATGATCACAGGATGACTTCCAAAGCATATGCATCCATAACAACTATTACACTAACAAAATAAAGAGAAATGGTAGCACAAGTTCCTAACATCCCCTCCCTCTTATAAAGATCTTTGTCCTCAAAGCTTCAAAAGTGGGAATTGATGTTGCATCTAAAATAGTGGTTCTCATGTTGTATCTTCTAATTGCATTTCATGCCACTAAATTAAAACCTATATGATGGAGTGGGAGTGAATTTGTTGTGTTTGCCTATCCAGGATTGCCTCTAGCTCAAGAATGATGGATCCTTTATTATCAAGTTTTGGTAAAATAGTCTACACTCTAATTTTTGTGAAAAGAACTTTCTTTAGATAAGAGACATGAAATACTAGGTGAAATCGAGAAGAAGGTGGGAGTTTTAACTTATAAGCATCTGACCCAATCTTTTAGAAAACCTTATAGGGCCCATAGAACTTGGGATCTATCTTATGATGCCCTTTGAGTTTTAGGGAGGATTCCTTGTATGGTTGCAAGCAAATAAAAAACATATCATGTGCATGAAAAGTGCACTCAAAATGGTGTTGATCTGTCGATTATTTCCTTCTATTTTGTGTCATATCAAGATTGTCTCATAGGGTACTGAAGATATAATACTAGGTTTAGAGAATCATGTCAACCGCTTGAACTTATGAACTACTGGGGGTATACGAAAGGAAAATTGGTGGTGTTTGACCATAGTCTGCTTCATATGGAGTCAT
Organism: Torreya grandis; assembly: GCA_037957365.1. Lineage (NCBI taxonomy): Eukaryota > Viridiplantae > Streptophyta > Pinopsida > Cupressales > Taxaceae > Torreya > Torreya grandis. Next base: position 246,701 of record JARHVA010008512.1, on the reverse strand, counting down.
TTTCATTAAAGTGTGGTAGGAGGTATTTTACCACCGTTCAGTGAGAGGGAGCCACTTTTCCCACTAATTTGGATGTTCTAAGGTGAAGCAATGAAGGAAAGTTTCTAAGCATTTATTGACAATTTTAGTCTACCCAGCCATTTGGGGATGATACATAGAACTCATCTTTAATTGGGTGAAAGTGAAATAGTTTTGTCCAAAAATGGCTGGTTAAGGTTGCATCATGATCTAAGATAATGGATGAATGAATGCCATGAAGATAGAAAATTTGGTCTAAGAAAATTTATACGACTGTAGAGGCAATATAGGGATGAATGAGGGGGAAAAATGACTATATTTGGAGAGGAAATCAACAACAACCAAGATAACTATTTTCCCTCTAGATTTATGTATCCCCTTAATGAAATCCATAAAAATATTATTCCAAATCCTAGTAGGGATGGGCAAGGGTTTGAGCAACCTAGGGATGAGTGTTATTTCACCCTTGTTGTATTGGTAGGTATCACATTCAACCACCATATGTTGAATTAAATTTTTCATTCACTTCTAAAAGAATTTTCAACATGCTCGCTCAAAAGTTTTGATAAACCCTAAGTTCCATACATATGTAGAAGAATGAAGTTCATAGAATACATCTTGCTGAAGATCTATGCTCTGGGGAAGCATAGACAATCCTTGTATTGTAGAGAAGCACCATCCCAAGAATAATGTGGTACAATAGAGGGGTTAATGGCCAACTATTGAATGATTTGGGATAATGAGGAGTCATTGACATACCCCTACTATACAATGTCCAACCAATTTGGAATAGGCATGAGAATAGTTGAAAGGGAATCTTGGTCCACAAATTTGAAAGATAGATCATTAGCCAAAATATTGTCCTTACCCTTCTTGTAAGTGATATCATAGTCATAACCCATGAGTTTGCTAAGCCATTTCTATTTTGATGGGGTGGAGACCCATTATTCTAAGAAATATTTCAGACTCTAGTGATTAATTTTGATGCAAAAATGATTCCCCAGTAGGTATGACTGCCACTTTTGTATTGCATGCAAAATTACCATCATTTCCTTCTCATAAGTAGAGAGTACTAAATTCTTGCCAGAAAGGGCTTTGTTTGTGAATGCAATGGAGCATCCTTCAGGGAGGAGAACAACACCAAGTCTATTGCCACAAGCATCTCTTTTGATAGTGAAAGTCTTGGCAAAATCTAGCATAGTTAGCATAGGTGTAGTATACATATATTGTTTCAATTCTTCAAATGCATACTCAATAACTTGTGTCCATGTAAAAGCATCCTTTTTCAACATAGCTTTCAGTAGAGTTGAAATCTTCCCATAATATTTGAAAAACTTACAATAGTATCTAGTTAGGCCTAAAAAAGTATGAAGGCTCTTGAGTGTCTGAGGATGAGGCCAATTTGTCATGGAAGCTATTTTTTTAGGATCCACCTGAACCCCTTGGGCTAAAACAATATGCTTGAGATACTTCACCTTGTCTTAGCCAAAAGCACATTTGGACTATTTTGCAAAAATGATCTAGGTGGATTCATATACACTCCAAAAAAATAATTTCAAAATTTTGGATTGATTGATGTCATGGCATAGAGCTTGTCTAGAGATTTTTAGAATAATTTGAACAGGTCAATTTTGAGCTCATATGCACAAGATATTGAGCATCGAAGATCAAATAGGGAAAGTAAAAAAATTAGTTTGGATGAAACATCTAGTTGGGCATTGACAAGTGCTGAGTGGTTGATAAGTGGTGAGTGGAGAGTGGTCCATGTGGTGGGTCCTTAAGCCACCACGTGGCTTGCCACCATTTAATTATTTTACCATTTATCCTTATGGTCCAATTTTAATAGTCATTTAATTGACTATATTAACTAATTAATTATCAATACCATCAAAGACATCCAACAAACTAACCACTCAACATCCACATGCCACCGAAATCACCACATAGCCCAATATTAATTCCATCCACTTCATGGAATATGCCTCTAAAGGAATTAGATACCACAAAATTTATGGTAATTTAATACCCAAGTTTCCACCCACTTACCAATGTGGGAAAATAGACATGCATAACCATTGAATACATTGAGGAAGGATTCAAACCCTTATCATCATGGGTAAAATGATAAGGCCTAACCACTTGGGCTATGGGTTTAAATGGATAAATAAAGCCATGAATTTGTATTTAAAATCATAAAAAAAAAAGATTAGTAGCCATTGATAAAGGCTATAGCAAAGGAGCTTGTACAACTTGCAAAGGGAGTTAGAGGCAAAATTGGGAAAAAGTCTAAAAGGAGACTTACATTATTTTTTCCCAAGGAACAACTTTGCAGTTGAAGATATTTCATTTTGGATACATTTGTAAATATTTTTAAAGTCTTTTCTTAATATATCATTTGATAAAGGCCCTGGAGATATAGGCCATTGTGCCAAACTCCATTATCAATTTTGTGGTTGAATTTCTTGATTTTTATTATAAAATTATTGTTAGAATTTAATTTGTAAGTCAAATTTTAAATTATTTTCATAAAATTATTATTATAAAGAAAAATTAAGTGTATTATTTCTTACTTTACTGATCAAGAAAGATGATGGTTAGAGAGAAGTTGGAGTGCGAGCTCTAGATGTTGGAGATGCTCAGACCATGTTTTACTATAGATGAGGATATCATCGAAGAAGACTAGAATGATTTTCCATTAGGTAGGGATAGAAAATTTTATTCATCAATGCTTGAAATGTTTAAGGAGCAATAGTAAGTCAAAAGGGCATGACTATAAAATCATAGTGGCCATCATGCAAGTGAAAAGTTTTCTTAAGGATATCATCCTCATGAAGCCAGATTTGGTGATATCCAAAGTGGAGATCCAACTTGGATAAAAAATGAGTGCCATGAAGCTCATTAAGAGGATCATCAATAATAGGGATCAAGAACTTATCCTTGATTATGATGTGATTAAGTGCATAAAAGTTAATACAGAGGCACCGTGACCCATCTTTTTTTCAAACAAGAAGAATTGGGGAAGAATATGGGATGGTACTATGGAAAATAATGCCTTACTTTAGTAAGTCTCGAATGAGCATCTCAATATCAATATTCTGATAAAATGGGTAGAGGTAGGGCCTAATATTGGGAGGAATGGTTCCAAGAAGGAGCTGAATACAATGGTCCTTTAATAGTGAAGGTGGAAATCCCACTAGTTTAGCAAATACACATGCATACCTCTGTAGAATGGTTTGTAGGTCAAAAGGAGTAGTGGAGACCATTGATGGTTTCATTTGAATGGTGTGAAGATGCACATTGATTCCATGTGAGTTATTAGTAATATTTTATATACGATGTGAACTTATGATGCTAAGAGACCTAGGTTGTAAACCTTTTAATGTGTGTTTTTTCTTATTGTCTAAAAATTGCATCTAAAGTTTAGCAAAATCCCATAGGATGGGCCCAAGTGTGCGTAACCATTGGGCTTTCAAAACAACATCACATCTACCTAAGGGAAAGGAAAAGATGTCTAAACACAAGTTATAATCTCCAATAGAGAGATGCAAATTGTGACACTTCCTTTTGTAAGGTAGTGTGCCCCCATTAGCAATCATAACTTTAAATTTGGAGCAAAGATAGACAAAACAATAAACTTGTTTAGTGATCCAAGGGTCAATGAAGTTATGAGTGCTACCAAAATTAATGAGTATTGTGAGAGGGGAATTATTGAAGTAAGCCATGACATGCATGGTTTATGGGGTGGTGACTCCTGCTAAGGCATGGAGAGAGATCGTTGGTTGGTCTTCCTGAGAAGCAGGTTCCACAATCAGCTGAGCTTCCTTTGTATCATCTATTATATCTTGAACATCTTCCAAATCTTTAGTTTTGGGTGGAGAGTCCACATCTAATAGGTAGAGATTTTGATCAACACATCAATGTCCCTGATTGAATTTGTCATCATAATTATAACATAGTATTTTTTCTCTACAGGGTCGCATCTCTGATTTAGTAAAATTATTGATAGGAGTGGTTCTGGGGGATATCATTATTTAAGATCATTGTGTATTTATACTTTTGAATGGAGAAAAATTATATTTGAATTGATATTGAGTTGTGATCTTATCCTCTACCAACTTATCCAACTCTAAGGCTTCCATCATCATGTTGGGTTGAAACATTTTGACCTCAGATCGAATTGTATCCTTTTGTCCACTAATAAAGAAACTCTAAAATAATTCATTGAACAATCCCTCTATGTGATTAGGAACTTTTTCAAAAAAAAAATGATATTATCTTATGGTTCCTATTTAGCAAAGTTTAGTGAGTGCTTCAGTAAAGTCATCAAAAGCACTAAGGCCAAATTGTTGTAAAATGAGGGTACAAAAATTGACCCATATGGGCTTGTCATGAGCCCTGGTATACCAATGATACCATTGAAGGGCTTCATGTTCCAAGTGAAAGGATGTAAGTAGGACCTTGTTGGCATCAAAAGTATTGTTCAGATTAAAATATTGTTCTACTTGATAGATCCATCTAGTCAAATCTACATCATTGAATCGAGGAAAATTAAGCTTTAGCCCATGAAAATTGCTGGAAGAAAAAAACCCAGTACCTGAAGAGGATTCTAGATGTCATCTGTTGTTCATGGTGGTATGTTGAATACTAAGGCCAAGAAATTTTCATCAATATCTTTGATGTGGGTCTTGAGGGTGGCAATTTCATCCTCTATGTTTTTTGCTCCTGTTCAGGTTACTACCATGACAAAAATAAGAGATTTTCTTGTAAAGGGTAAGAAAACTAGAGTTAAGACATGTTTAGTAAGGGAATTCTTTAATTTGGGTGAAATCAGAAGAGGTAAAGGTACTTTTATTAATTTTTTTGCATAGTGGTACTATTATTGACGAAGGAGAGGGTAATTTTAGGAGTGAAAATGGAAAAACTAGAAAATTTATCAAATAGGGACAAAGAAGCAGAAAAGGGAGATGAGCACTATGAATTTTTTTTGAGGTGAGCAGACAAAAATATAAGTTACGGAAAAACCCAAAAAAAATAAAATTCAGATTTGTGAGAATTAAGTTGAATCGAGATATGGGACCTCAAGGAAAAAAATGTGGAGAATAGAATTTTAGGTGTCTGAAGAAAATTTGAGGATCAATAGGGTGATAGATGGAGAGATATGGCTAAAAAAATGATATTTGTTTTAGTGCTGATACCCTATTGATAGTTTTTTGAGATTGATAGGATGAAGATTTTTTTTCTATCCTCTGAGAGTCTATTGATACTCTACTATTTTTTTGAGATTATGTTGATACTCTACTGATAGTTTTTTGAGACTAATAGGATGAATATTTTTGGTTTATAGTTTTTGTCAACTATTTAAATGTAATTCCTCTAAGAGTATTTTGATATGATAATGATTGATGTTTTAAGAGTCTGCTAGGAATATTGAATTGATAGAATGGGCCCCAAGTTTTAACAGTTGCCTAAAGTTTTAAAGATATATCTTTAGCCACCAATGCCATCTAAATGAATACCACTATGTAGAAAATTTTTGGCCATAGATTTACCTCTAAAAGATAACTCTTGGTTTTCCTCATAGGTGGGAATTACTCAATTAGGAAGGGGCCATTGCTCATTTCACTGATAGGTCCTCTCAATGGGCCAACTACTTTGGGGTTCCTATGGTACTCCTCATAATGAGTTTTATGGATTTCACCCAAGCACTTTCCTTAGTTATGTGGATGGGTTTTTACCCTAATCTGAAATAGATTATTGTGATACAAACAAATTAATTAAATGAATTATGTAGCAGAATAGAGTTAAGACTTTTCAAAAAAATTAATTTGGCCCTAAAAACCATTCTGATACTAGATTAGAATATTCTTCCTAAACAAGTTAGCAGCTAATTGTAAATACATGAAATAAACTATGATAATATCAATATATTAACTCAAGCAAGCTAAACTAAATTATAATGGGAGAATCACTGACCTTTTTGAGGAGGCAACCTTCTTTGAGCAAGATCAATATAATAAATTCATGGATGGATTCATTGGCCTCAACACTTACTTATATACTAATTTTAATATAAGAAACTAGGACTTCCCATGAATGTGGGATAAAATAAAATGCTCACGAGATGACTTAAAAAGCATATGCATCCATAGCAACTATTACACTAAAAAAATAAAGAGAAGGGGTAACATGGGTTCCTAACACAAATACATGAAAATATGTCAAAATCACTATAATTACATGACTTGTCCTAAAATTAGGTTTCTACACCAACTAAAAGAGCATCCAAAATTTAAGTGTTGGATCTACAAAAACACCCACAATAGTTATCAATACCATATGAACATTTCTCACATGGGATAAATAAACTCAAAAATAACTCTAAGAAGATAACATGTGGATTGAGAAAGAGGGTTTCTAGCTTCAAAAGTTGATAAGAGGACCAATATTTCTAGATTTGGACTAGATTAACTATGCATAAATAAATTCACTATCACTCACAAGGTAAAACTAAAAAATGCTAGGGATGAATTTTATGTTTCTACATCCATTAATAATAATGGTCATATTAATAAAATGTTTTTTTTCACATTTAACATGACTAATAAATAAAATATTTTTAAAAAAATTATGTGAAATATTATTAATCCAAAAACCTTAAGGCTTATATACTCAATGAAAAATAACATTTAAAAACCTTACAAATTCCAAACCCTCTTGCAAACAATTAAGCATGCATATTGGAAACAAAAAAATATCTTCATTGAAAATGATGAATGGAAAATGATTAGGTTAATTTTGGACACTTTATTAATTTTTTTAATAAAATTCATATATAAAAATAAAATTAAAACTAACATATATATCTTAGAAAATTATATGTAAAATATGCTACGCTATATCATTAGTGAGGCACGTATTCCACTCATGTCATGAATCTAATATAATATATCACCTCAAGAATGATATATGTTGATGTATTTTTCATATATTTATTTAAGATATATATGTTAGTGTATCATTTTTCCAATTGATATAAACCCACATTTAACTAGTGTGGAATCTAGGTCAGGCATAGTGGGAGGTGCAGGTCTCCCCATTAAGTACAAATATAAGAGTTAAAAATAGAAAAAAATAATCCTAAATTAGGTTAGGAGACTAGCCTAGATCCTAAGACAGGTCTAGGAATAAACAAAGAAAACAAACAGATAAAAATTACCCATAAAACCCACCATACAAGAAAAGGCAAGTCAAAACCTCCATGAACCAAACCCACACAAGACAATCAACTACCATAGGTTGTTATAGTTTAGAACATCTTTGACATATTCATGATGGCTGAAATGTTCAAAAATTTCATGGGAGAGGTGATTTAGCACCACCCCATCATAATTCTAGTTGTTAGGGTTAACCTTGAGATTATTTCTATAGAGATTGATATTATTTCTATAAGCCATATTTCCTTGCACACAAAGATTTAAGATGTCCATAATTTTTGAATAAAAACAAATTTCCCTTTCATTTTCATATATTATAGTTTAGTTACAAGAACATAGAGTGAAATTGATCTTGATAAGGATTAGGAGAGACATTGTATAGAATCAAACACACAGATCTTACACTAGACCATTCTTTTACTAACAGAGTGGTAAGGTCAATCATCATGGGTAATTAAAAGGTTTCCACTATGATTCACCAAACCCATTCATTCCATTAAGTTAAAGTTAGGTATGGGAAATTGATCCATAACAAAAGTTTTTCCATCTTGAAAACTAGTGGGGACAAAAATAGCTTCCATGATTGAATCACAAGAAAAGCATTACCCATCAACCATGCGACTCCATTAAGAATCTTTAAGTTTTCTTCCCTACAATCAAATGAAAATAAAATCCATTGATTAGAAAGAGTAGAGATTTAAAACTCTCCTATCCACATCCATTTTATCTTGGTCTAGTTCTAGACTACTTTAAAACCCTACCTTGCTCCTATTAATTTGTTAACCAAAGAGTTGGTGTACTCTTCTTCTACCTCATCTAAAACCACATCAGCTATATTCAAGATTGGAATCTTCCTTTTTAGGAGATTCAATCATTTATTGAGATCATCGCTCAAGGGCTCATAAGTGTTCCTGAGGGGACCCTCTATGTTCTCCATTTCACCAGAGAAACCACCTTTGGTACTATCAAAAGACTCAATAATCCAATAGGCATTTAATCAAAATTGAACATTTTTGAATTTATAAAGGCACCATTAGAACAATAAGTATAATTTCCACCACCTCATATATATTAGGGAGAGATAGCCCCAAAAATTAAAATTTAAATTGAGTTAGTTGTAAACCCATTTAATGTACCAACGGTTTAAATTTGGACTTCCCAAAGGTTTGACCAATGAGGCCCAAAACCTACTCCACTAGTGATGCCAATCCTTTTCAAAAAATATAGAATCATGTAGAATCCTACCAAGGATTCTACCTCTCATTTCAAAGTTCCAAAACATGGGAAAATGAATAATACTGATAACACAAAAATCTCTAGAGGGGCATTTATTTTTATTTTCACGTCCCATGAAACTTATAAGAGATTATATTGTCTACAAATCCTCTATTATCCTAACATGTTTACTTCAAGATATTTTTCCATGACTTTTTGAGATTTCCTTCCCATCGTACTAACTCTAGGGGTAATTTTCTTCCTTTCTTTTTTCAGATTTTTCACCTTGTTCCATTTCTACACTTGAGTTAGAGGATCTCCCACTAATTCATAAGGATTATTATGGTGAACCTACAATACGTTGGAGTTACAGTTATTAATATGACTTAATGGTATTCTTGAGTGAATAATAGGACCCTAAGATATTCAATCTCTCTTTATCAAGGAAGGGGTCCTAATAGGAATCTTAAGGGAGCCATTCATATTAATTTTTGTCAATTATTTTAGTACATTGACCTTGAGAAGTCCAAAGGATGACACATAGTTCAAATACAAATGCATTTTACCTTTTTCCTCAATGCTTAGGGGCATAGGGCTAGAGAGTTTCTCTTTTTCAAAGTCTATAATAATCCTTGAGACTTCCTTAAGAAGTTAATTTTTTTTTCCCAAGCTAGGATCTTGAATTCCAATGTTGGAATTATCCATGATCTTTAAAAAGATAGAAAGGGTCTCTTGTGGCTTGCTTGGCCCACTACCCAACTTTTGAAACTAACAATCCAATAAAGAGTCCTTTTCTAACTGATTTAATTGACTCTGATAATTATTCTTGGTGTGGCCTACCAAATCACACCCTTTACAAATAACATCTTCCCTTTCATGTATTATTTTTTAATACTAAAATATTGTCATAGTTTTTTATGTACTATAAATTATATTAGTTTTTGTGGACATTCAGTTTTTACCACTTCCATGTTTAAATAGACAAAAGACTAATTTATGGTAAATAATGCAAATTAAGCCTAGAAATTATTATTCATCCTAAATTCATCTACACATTAGACATAAGTTCCCTAAATCACATCAATGTATCCCTAATTGGGGCATTAACAGTTACACAATAATAACCTCTCTCTAATTCATCCTTAGTTAAATTATGACCTAGCTAATTGATGTTTTTGACCAAGGGTGAGGGATAACCTTACACAAATTTAGAAAATGTAATTAACCTAATCAATATTTCTTAACTGATTCAACCCAATTAAATGCATAGTTGAAAAGTCCATGGATAATTAATGAATTTTTATTTTTATAAATTCATAAATCTAAATGTGATGACATTATCATGACATCACACAAATATCTAAAATCCATAGCTTTTGGAATTTTCTATTTTCTAAATTCACTAATTAAATTTATTACTCAACTCTCATGGCAAGTGACCAAGTAGATCATGGATAATTAATGAGTTTAAATTTTTATGAATTCATAAATTTAACTAAAATATCTTATATGAGTTGTAAATCCACTTTTAAAATATCAATATTTGGTTGAGAGAAATAATCATTATTGACCCATGTCTCTCACATGGCCCTCATGATTATCTATGACCCAACCTAGAGTTATCCTAACCCAACCCAGGTTTAGACCGACTCGACCAAGGTTAGTTCTAAACCTAACATCCCTGGGAGTAGAGTTAGTTTAGAGACCTATAAATACAAGTTCCATGACCATTTATAAATAAGCTATAAATCCAAAGTTATAATGTTCATTTTTTGAGAGACAAAGCTTCTTTAGTGTAGTGTTATGATGCTAAATTGTTAAGCCAAGCCAAGCCAAAGCCAAAGCCAAATCGAACATTACCAAGGTGATAAAGAGAAGTGATGCAATAAGCTCCATTCCCAAATAATTATTTACCACATAACCAACCACACCAATTCATTTCCAACATACAACTCTTACTCTCATAGAAGGTAAAATTGTTTGTTTTATTTTGTTTTCATTTTATGCTTACTTGTATAGTTCTCTTGCTCTTTGATTGTCTAGGCTATACGTGTAAGTTTAACTAGTGTGTTTTTTATTTATTTTGATCATAATAACATCATAATAATCTCACCTATTTTATTCATATTTATCACATAATGGCAGGTCTTATGGGACATGCAACCCACTCTTTCTCTTAATTATTTCTTGTTATTATTTACTTCTAGAGAAATTAAAAACAAAAATAGTTGGTATAGTCCTCATATATTTTGATAAATTATTGTTTTGAATATAAATTTTTTTAAGGATGTGTGGTTATTTCCTATCAACATCCTTTCTAAAATTCATTAAAAAATAATATCTCTTAGGATTTATAGGCAAATTACTGACAATTATTTTTTATTGTTTCTAATTTTTTTATTGCTAAAAAATAGCTAATATAGATATCATAATTTTTTTATTCACAATTTTAATCTAAAAAATTCAAAAAATTTTGTCCTTAACCTATTAAAATCCTGCTAAAATTTTATGAACAACTAACAGATATTTTAGATGTTATGGTCAAAACACTGACTGTTAGGTTTTATCTTTTTTTATGTTTGGTTTTATTTTTAACTTTGATTTTGCAGGTTGCCTTTGCTTTCTTGAGAAAATAAAAATTATTACAAGTTTTTTCAAGGTTTTCAAGCAATAAAAAATGAATTTAACATTTTTTTTTTGATTTAACACCTTTCAAACAACTTTCAAGTTTTTACAAAGGCCAAAATTTCATTCACACTTACATTTTGGTGCATAAAAATCATCTAAAAACTTTGATTTTGTCTTTCAAACTTTGAAAATAGTAATAAAAAATACAAGCAGCCAAATTTAATTTCACATCTTTATTAGTGATTTAAAAATAACAAAAAACTTAGACTAAGTTCTCCTACAAGATTTATTTTTGTTTATTGTTTTTATTTGTTTTATTTTTTGTAAATAAGAATTTTCATGTATGCTCTCCTCTCATCCCTTTTAGGGAAATCAAGTGACTAAAAGTAACTTGTTCATTACCTTGTTTCTTATTCCAATCCTATAAGGAACATCATATATTCTCTCCCTAAGTTTTATTAACTTGGGTGATTCAAAAAATGACCTTTAAGGTCCTTCTAGTTTCATTTATTTATTTTATTGCATTTGGTTTGTGCATGAGAGCTCGCTTCTCCCTCACAATTTATTTAGGAGTGAATTGACCAGGGGTTTCATCTCCTATAATTGTACCAACATTAATCTATTTTGGGGTATAAAAATTAGGGCACATGATACTGCGATTGCTAAGGGAGGCTGCATGGTTAGCCTCTTTGATCGTAATAAAAATTAGAGTCAAGTCTATCTAAACATCAAAATCCAATAATAAGTGCATAAATGGAGTTACTATGATAATGAATAGACCCTTCCATAGTAATTTATATGGTATTAAATCAATTAATGTGATTGTATCTCTATTTTTAACCATACTTGGGACCATCTAGAACATATGAAACTTATAGTTTTTAAACAAACCCCACTTGCAATAGAAATATTGTCTATGCAGGGCGAGTAGCCCAAAGTTCCATATCACAATACAAATTCTTGAGAGAAGAGGGGGGATAAAAAATACCAATTTTTATTTCCATCTAAATTTATTAGATTAACAAATTATTTCCTCTCAAAAATGACTATATCAATGAAATTTGACAATATGAAGTAACCTTGTCAGTTTTTAGGGATAGGACAATACACTTAGGTGTTTTTATGTCTATGTATTTTAATTGCATTATTTTTATTTTAAAACAATTTTTTTGTCAAAAACATATCAAAACAAGTCATGAACCAATCACATGTTTGTACACCCTTTTATCCTAAGAGGTGTTATTCCATATGTTTGATACCACACTTTGCCTTAGACATTTTTAAAACATTTGTGTTTGTGTGTGTGTGTGTGTGTGTGTGTGTGTGTGTGTGTGTGTGTGTGTGTGTGTGTGTGTGTGTGTGTGTGTGTGTGTGTGTGTGTGTGTGTGACTTATTTGAAAGTGATGCAGGAGCATCTACAATAGTTCAAATTCTAGTGTGAAAATTAAAATTTTGGTTTTCCCTCCAAATTGTGTAGATTTCAAAATTTCACCTTAGAAGTAAAATGTAATTATCAAAAGTGAAAAGTGAAAAGGTGAAAAATGATGGTTAGGCTGTTGAGTAAATTAGGGGAAATGGATGAAACTATTTTCAACCTTAGTATATTGTTAAAACCTACAAACAGTATTTTGTTTTTCCTTAAGCCCAAAATTGGCGTAGGAGATCCTTGAAAAGAAAACAAAGAAGAATTCATTAAAAGAAGAGGAGAGAAGGAGAGAGAAGAAGAGAGAATGAGAGGGGCATAGAAGAGAAGAAGGATAGAGAGGAAAATTCCTCTCATTCAAGGGAAAGAAGATGGAATGAAGAAAAGAGAAGAGAAACAGTGAGGGAGGACCTCACTCAAGAGATGTTGAAGAGAAGAGAAGTAGCAGATTTGATGTGAAGTTAAGAATATGTAAAGGAGCAAGGAAGGCTTTGAAATCCATGAGACATTGATATTGACCTGTAATTCTTCTAGTTGATCAAGAAAGAATTAATGTTTTGTTTCATGTTATGGTTTCTTTATTGCAATTCTGGTGACAGACCTGTGAATGTGTGTATGTGAATGTGTGTGATGATTTTCTATAAGAATATTATAAAATACTGATTATTTTATATATTGGGAACAATCTAAAAGTGTTATTATGTGATCAAGAGGTTTTAAGGAGTTTGGAATGTTATAAAAAGCCTAAATAGGCCTAAACAGGATATTCAGGAATTCAAAATGACAGCCCACTGTCTTAAGTAAAATCCACGTGAAAATCTTTGTATGAAGTCTAAAATGGTATTAAAATAGGTTTATAAGGCAATAATGAACCTAAATTAAGAATAAACAGGTCCTAGAAACTCCTTTGACATCTTAAAACTCCCACAATAAGCTCTCGGCCTGTAGGTGATAGTGTACAGAAAAAGTTAAGAAACTTGTATGATTTTGCACTGTAAGTGGATTGATCAGGTCATTTTTGATAGGGCATATGAATGGGGAAGTAACTTAAGGTATGGAAATGTTTTTATATCCTCTTGAAAGTTTATTAATCATTCAAAAAGAGAAGGCAAATCTTGAATCTTGTTGACTGTCATATATAGTCAAAAACAACTGAGATATTAAGCATTGGAAGGTACAGTAGGTTGATATGACCAAAGTGGTGATTGGAGAAGGTATAGGGTAGTAATACAGACCCTAAAAAATTGGTTTGAACCCTTGAAATAGGGTAGAACACTCCCAACATCAATTTATATGCTCTCGGCCTGTTTTGGAAAATCCTGAATTAGGGTCCAGCCCTCAAAATGAGTTTAAAGTCTTGAAAACTCTTGAAAATTTGTAATCTAACCATTGAAGATGTTATAAAACTTTTGGAAGTGGTTTCAAGGTGCTACAGTATGGAGAAGTACAGAAAAGAACAATTGCCAAGTGGATCCTAGGTGCATGTGAGATGAAGAGCATAGGCCAATATAGGAAAAGTGGATTTATCCAAAGAAGTGCACTAAAAAACATTTGATTCACCTGTAATAAGGTAATGAGTATTTGGAATGATGCTTGGTTTGACTATAAAGTTCGTGCTTCACTCTGGACAAGACGTTTTGCATTCAAGGAGGGCTAATTGAAAAAGGGCATAAAGAAGAAAGTACAATTCCGTACAAAGCAACCTTAGGAGATTTTCTAGTATGTTATAAAAGGGCTTAATGGGTATCCAGAAATGGTTTTACTTTTATGATTGAGCTAAATTATAAAAATTTATGGCCAATAAATAGGGAAAATAGGACTACAAGGAATGAATGATCTAGATAGGTCTATATAAGTTTGTTGATGGTTACAGAGCTATGTAAGGATAGTTTCATCATTTGGTATCAGAGCTTGAAGCTCTTTGGAATTGGTAACTTGTTGATGGTTATGATTTCTAATGAGTTGTTACAAGATTTGGCAAGAGGATCAGCAGGACAAGCACTAGAAGACCCTGGGGAGAAAAGTTATAAGTAATCTTTGCTATTAGAGTTAAGTTTATTGTGTTGAGAAGAAATTAAGTGAAGAAGTTGAAGGTTCAAGGCAGCCAAGCCATTAAGGCTTAAGAAGAGAAGAAGCCAAGGAAGGCTTAGTGAAGATCCAAAAAGAAGCTTGGATCGTTTGCCAAAAGACTAAGGTGAAATAGACTTAGGTGAGGTAAAGGATGGAGTTTGAAGCTTGGAGAGATCAAAAGTAAGAGAGCATAGTGGATGCTCAAGAGGAAGATCCAAAGCAAGGTAAGCTTGGATTTGTGATTTGAGTTTGATGAAGTGATGTATAACGAGTTGCTGCAGGATTGAGAAGGGGATCAAAAGGCTAGGATGCAAGAGGCCTAGGTGAGATCAAAGAAGATTGTCAAAAGACCAGTCAAGAAGAAAAGGCTTGTGTGAGACAAGGGATCAAGAGACCAAGGTGGAAAAGACTTGGGTGAAGATCTCAGAGATGGAAGTGTTGTTGAAGACACTACAGAGCAGCAAGGTACATGAGGGCACCAAGAAGAAAGCAAGCATCAAAGGTATGGACAGTTTTGTAATTGATAAAGAGATTGCTAATTTGAAGAGAGAGTTAGCTAAGATTAAAGATGAATATGAGTCTTGGATGCAGATGGACAAGTAAGCATGGGCATGGCCAATAAGGAGGAGGTTAAAGTGGCCAATAGATCTCCTAGTGAAAAGGAGAAGAAGGCAAAAGAAGATAGCCATGAAAAGAGAAGCCCATAGAGGCTTGAAGGAGATAAGAAGGTTGCCAAGTGAGCAGCAAGAGGAAGAAGTTGTGAAGAAGGTTCTCATTGTGGAGAACAAGAGAAGAGAAGAAAGAAGAGATGAAGTGCCAGGGAGAGTACTTGGAAAGATGAGAATGTCCATTAAGAGGACACTCATAGAGACATTATGGTCTCTTGTTTTTATATCTAATGTTTTTTTGAGTGGGTAAGTGCAGGTATGAGCAGCCTTATGAAGGTCAAGAGAAGGGCCTTGGAGAGTGAAGAGATTGGTGCAAGAGAAGAGACCAAGTACACAAGTGAATGTGTAGGAGAAAAGAGAAAGTTTGTTGTTGTTGATAAAGAAGAAGAAGAGATGCACTAGTTAATGCATGAGGAAGGTGTTGATGAACCCTTACAAGTAAGAGAAGAGGTAGAAGATGACGCTGAATTTCATGATGCCATTGAAGGCCAAGAAGAAGAAAGAGAGTAGCCAAGCACAAAGGGAGAGAAAGATTGCTCCATGGATCAAGCTATCAAAGAGGTAAATGAAGTGTTAAGACCTGATTTTGATGATTATTGTAAGCATAAAGCTGCTAATGTACAGGTGCAAGAGTTAAGGAAGATGATTGAGCCCTCAAAAAGAGAATTTAAGCATGGTTATGTGATGCCTTAATGGTGGAAGAAGCAAACTCCCAAGCAAGAGGAAGTGTTAGTACAAAAGCATGGTTACAGGATGCCTAAATGGCTTGTGAAGTCAAATGATAAGAAGAAGAATCAAAGGTGGATGCCTAAGAAGGCAAAGAGAAAAGAGAGGATTGAAGGTGATTCCAGCAGCCAAGAGAATGAAGATGAGAAAGAAAACTTCTCAAAGAATAATGAGGCAGAGCATGAGGATACAAAGATGAAAGGTAAACACATTGTTTGTGATGATGTTTTTGAATCTTTCAATGATATTTTCATGAGAAATGAAAGATGGAAAGTGGCTGTATGGACTAATATGCAGCAAGAAGAGAATTCCAAATGGATGAATGATGAGGAAAGGAGAAAGTATGCAGCAGAACAAACAAGATGGCTTCAAGCAGAGATTGAAGAAAGCAAGGAGACAGAAGGTAAGAGTGCTTCAATTGTATTTGATGAGTATAATGAAGAAGTTGGTTTATGTGAAGACAAGCTAAGAAAATAAGAGATAAGGGATGAAGGACAAGTAATCCTTCAGGTTGATCAGCCCAAGTTTGATGAAGATGGTGAGATAGATGAAAGCTTACTAAAGGAAGAGTTGAGAATGTTGGAGGAGCTGTTTGGTCATTCAAGACAGATGAAGGAAGGTACAAGCCATGGTGAAGACACTATTGGGAAGAATGAAACAAGACAAGAGAAGAGTGAAGAGGCTAAGGCAGTTTTGATCAAGGAACAAGAACATGGAGACAGCCAAGAGGCTTCATGGCCTAAAGATTTTGATTCTAAGGTGGCTTTGAATGTTTTGTATGCAGGTATGAAGGCAGATAAAGTGAATGACATACATGAGTCCTTTGAGAAGCTCATGGAACAAGAAGAACAACAAGAAGATCTAGAAGACATATATGAAGATGAAGAAGAATGGAAGTGGGAGATGACATCTGAGAAAGAAATGAGGAGAACATACCAGAAGAGGAAGAAAAGCAAGATGAAAGACAAAGACTATCAAAGACAAGCATTGGTATTGGCAACAAGACCTTGGGATCTAGGCATAGGATGAAGGCTAAAGCATGGAGAAAGCATTTCATTTGAACTAAGGTTCAAATCTTTTCTAGGGGGAGAGTATGATGCAGGAACATCTACAATAGTTCAAATTCTAGTGTGAAAATTCAAATTCTGGCTTTCCCTCCAAATTGTGTAGATTTCAAAATTTCACCTTAAAAGTCAAATGTAATTATCAAAAGTGAAAAGGTGAAAAATGATGGTTAGGCTGTTAAGTAAATCAGGGGGAAATGGTTGAAACTATTTTCAACCTTAGTATATTGTTAAAACCTACAAACAGTATTTTGTTTTTCCTTAAGTGCAAAATTGGCGTAGGAGATCCTTGAAAAGAAAACAAAGAAGAATTCATTAAAAGAAGAGGAAGAGAAGGAGAGAGAAGAAGAGAGTATGAGAGGGGCATAGAAGAGAAGAAGGATAGAGAGGAAAAGTCCTCTCATTCAAGGGAAAGAAGATGGAATGAAGAAAAGAGAAGAGAAACAATGAGGGAGGACCTCACTCAAGAGATGTTGAAGAGAAGAGAAGTAGCAGATTTGATGTGAAGTTAAGACTGTGTAAAGGAGAAAGGAAGGCTTTGAAATCCATGAGACATTGATATTGACCTGTAAGTCTTCTAGTTCATCAAGAAAGAATTAATGTTTTGTTTCATGTTATGGTTTCTTTATTGCAATTCTGGTGACAGACCTGTGAATGTGTGTATGTGAATGTGTGTGATGATTTTATATAAGAATATTGTAAAAGACTAATTATTTTGTATATTGGGAACAATATAAAAGTGTTATTATGTGATCAAGAGGTTTTAAGGAGTTTGTAATGTTATAAAAAGCCTAAACAGGCCTAAACAGGATATTCAGGAATTAAAAACTATAGCCCACTGTCTTAAGTAAAATCCATGTGAAAATCTTTGTATGAAGTCTAAAAGGGTATGTAAATAGGTCTATAAGGCAAGCATGAACCTAAATTAAGAATAAACAGGTCATATAAACTCCTTTGACATCTTAAAACTCCCACAATAAGCTCTCGGCCTGTAGGTGACAGCGTACAAAAAAAGTTAAGAAACTTGTATGATTTTGCACTGTAAGTGGATTGATCAGGTCATTTTTGATAGGGAATATGAATGTGGAAGTCACTTAAGGTTTGTACATGTTTTTATATCCTCTTGAAAGTCTATTAATCATTCAAAAAGAGAAGGAAAATCTTGAATCCTGTTGACTGTCATATACAGTCAAAAACAACTGAGATATTAAGCATTGGAAGGTACAGTAGGTTGATATGACTAAAGTGGTGATTTTAGAATGTTTAGGGTAGTAAGAAAGATCCTAAACAATTGGTTTTAACCCTTGAAATAGTCTATAACACTCCCAACATCAATTTATATGCTCTCGGCCTGTGACAGGCTTTGGAAAATCTTGAATTAGGGTCCAGCCCTCAAAATGAGTTTAAAGTCTTGAAAACTCTTGAAACTTTGTAATCTGACCCTTGAAGATGTTATAAAACTTTTGGAAGTGGTTTAAAGGTGCTACAGTACGGATAAGTATGGAAAAGAACAATTGCCAAGTGGATCCTAGGTGCATGTGAGATGAAGAGCATAGGCCAATATAGGAAAAGTGGATTTCTCCAAAGAAGTGCACTAAAAAACATTTGATTCACCTGTAAGAAGGTAATGGGTATCAGTAATGATGCTTGGTTTGACTAGAAAGTCCGTACTTCACTCTAGACAAGACGTTTTGCATTCAAGAAGGGCTAATTAAAACAGGGCATAAAGAAGAAAGTACAATTCCGTACAAATCAACCTCATGATATTTTTCAGTATGTTATAGAAGGGCTTAATGGGTATCCATAAATGGTTTTACTTTCATGATTGAGCTAACCTATAGAAATTTATGGCCAATAAACAGGGAAAACAGGGCTACAAGGAATGAATGATCTAGATAGGTCTGTATAAGTTTGTTGATGGTTACAGAGCTATGTAAGGATAGTTTCATCAGAAAGGGACATCATTACACTACCCATTTCATCCCAAGTTTTTTCCTTAGAGTTTTGAAACAAAAACCACTTTCATATATTTTGAATGAGATAACATCATTACACTAATCGTATTATTTCAAAACCTTTTCCTTGTGTCAAACTAAGTTTGAAACCATATATACCTTTGTTATACAATTGGTATTATTATTCCATCCATTTGGGTCTATAATTTTTTCTATTTGAGATCCCAAGTCTTCTAAAACAAGTTCAAAATTTGTCTTTTGAAGTTCATATTCAAACATTAAGTGGTTTATGTCTATGCCTCACTTAATTTTGGCTTAGGTTTTTACCTCTTGCTTTTAAATTATGAAACTTGGACTAATTCCTTGCTTGATTTGAAGATATTTTTTCCTATATTTAGGAAGTGGTCTCTTTTATATGTGCCTTGCATTTATTTTGTTGCTTATAACTAAGGTTGAAACACTCTTTTCGATTACAACCTTAAGTAAAATTAGTTTATATTTGATTCTTGTTTATCGCTTGGGCTTAAATGCTTTCCTCATCATGCTTATTTTTGCTTACTTGAGATTGAATTTCCAAATTAGTTTTAAGTGTGCACCTAAGGTCCAATGTCTTTTACCAAAGGTCAATTTTGTGTTTGAATTCATGTTCCTAGTTTGATTCCAAGTGTTTCAAATTATTAGATTAATTACATTGACATTTTTACCTCGACGAAGTTTGTTTCAAGTCTAGCTTTGTGCTTTGTTCCCAAAGACATAACATTTTGACATTCATTTTAGACCTATTTATTTTCAATACTAGATTTGTGCCTTGTTTCCAAATACCTAGAATTTTATTTAGTTTTTAGAGTTTGTTCATACCTTTTAATCCTAAATTTGTGCCTTGTTCCCAAAGACCTAACAATGTTTTCTATTTTTAGACCTAGATTAGAGTTGTCTAAAACACTTTTCTAGAAACTAGAATTCAAAGCTTACCATTTACTTGACCATTTGTGTGCAAGACATTAGACATTAGACCTTGAAGTCATTTGAGACCAAGATTATCATTGTAAAATTATGGAGGATAGTTCCCTTGCTAGACCAAGTTTGACATTTATACTAAGTTTGTCATACCAAGTTTAGACCATTTACCACATATCACATTTTAAGAGTTTTGAAAATTATATACATTTTCTTCATAACATGTTAGTCATAGATTTTGATATGCCTCACTACAAACATAGTGGAACCATGTACAATATGGCTTGTGATAACATGGTCATGAATGATACCTTTATTCAAGACCCATATGATGATCATGTAGTTTGTGACATGGATCCCTATCCTCCTTACATTGCTCAATATGTGAAACAAAGCCAAGATCTGTTAGCACATTACCTAGTTAATACACATCCTTATTTAGGGAAAGAATAAAAATAAATAGCCCAATACCTTGATAGTGTGCCAACTATCATTGAACAGGTTCAACAACAACCATACTATTTTATCATGAGGTAAAATTATGACCCATATTTGTTTGATTGTTACTTTCTTGAAAATAAGGATGAGGTTTTAATTATATCTATATATGCAATGGATAAGTTTTTAGAGGACTTTCCCCATGAAAATCTACCTAGTCTAGTCAGAGTGTTGAGAAATGTACCTTGCACCTAAACTATCAAATAGGCCTCTACTAGATATCCTCAAGTATTCATGCCAATTTCATACTAAGATATGAATATGATTACAAAAGGAAAGGGCCCCATGGATTACCAATTTGTGTGAATGTAACAAGCATATTAGACCTATCTTAATCTACACATAATTTCAATGTCATGGCCATATTAGATGCTCCACTCATATAACTAACTCCTTCATCAGAAATGTTAGTTGATTTAATAGGTTAAGTTAATCCAATTGTAGACCCATTTTCCCAAATTACTTCATTAGGTGACATGTTCAATGTCCCATTCATTGAGGAAGTGATTATGGCCTCTACTCAAGACAATGTGTCAAATACAGTGGATAGCATGCAAGTGCCTTCCAATCTAGGCCAAGGTGAGTTAAATGCACCAACAAATAATTTTCAACAAGTGCCTATGTCAATACCATGATTGGTTCACAATAGTATGGGGAATGAATGCCTACTTTCCAACCATAGTAGGTTACTCCAACTCCTCAACCAACTTCTTCTTCAAGTACACAAAAATAGAAGATAAGTAATCAGGTGCTAACCAATGTTTTTCTTCAACAAGTGATTAATGTTATCCCACATCGGTAGGTGATGGATAATATTTTACGATAATAAGCACAATGTAATTTACCACCATAATAAAGATCGAACACTACACCACCTCAACAGGGGGAAATAAATTTTCCATGTCAACAAGTAGTGATAATTGTATCTCAAAACTCATATACCAATGTACCTCTAGAATTAAAAATGTTGTTTAATAAAAAAAAATTATTGGTCAAAGAAAAATGATAAACACTCAACAAGCATCCATTTCAAAATAGGTGTTTGTGTAATAATGAGGTGTC
Organism: Torreya grandis; assembly: GCA_037957365.1. NCBI lineage: Eukaryota > Viridiplantae > Streptophyta > Pinopsida > Cupressales > Taxaceae > Torreya > Torreya grandis. The sequence continues at coordinate 225,203 of JARHVA010008512.1, read as the reverse complement.
AATGTCCAATAAGTACCTATTAGGCAACCATTACCTTTTACTCATAATTTGGCACAAAAAACTTCAAATAAAACACATGATAATAAATTGGTTCAAATGACTCTCCAAATAAGGCATAAAACAAAAAATAATTGCTAAGTATAGGGAAAAGGTCTTTTAGATCAAATAGGAAATCAACCCAAGTAACACAATCTAAACACAAAAGGTAAACAACTTAAGCCCAAATTAGACAAGGATTTAGCATTAACCTAATTAGTTTAAGATTTACAATTTGAGGGGTTGAGTTTCATATCTAATGTGAAAAGACTCATATTTTCTAATAAAAAAGAGCTAGATCAAAATGAGCAGCATAACTGTGTATTTGAAACAATAAAGGTATAATAATGGTTTAGAACTTAGTTTTAAAAGTGAAAAGAAATTTGAAATGATTTAGGTAGTGTAACAATACTCCTTCAAATAAATGACATAATAATGGATTTAGACATAGAAATCCAAGGCAAATGTTTGAGATAAAATGGGAAGTGTAAGGATATCCCATTTAAACAAGTGACACAGGCAATTTTGGAATAAAAACTTCAAGGCAAAATGTGTGATGTAAAATAGACAGAGTAACACTTCTTAGGATAAAGGGGTGTAAAAACATATGATTGGTTTATGACTTGTTTTGACATGTTTTTGATAAACAAACTATTTTTAGACTCAAAATAATGCAAGTAAAATAAATAGACACAAAAACACCTAAGTGTATCATCCTATCCCTAAAAACTAACAAGGTTTCTTCATATTGTCAAATTTCATCGATATATTCCTTTTTTTGAGGAAATAATTTGTTAATATAATAAAATTAGATGCACATGAAAAAGTATAGTTGTTTAGGGCCCCTCTTCTCTCAAGAATTCATACAGTGACATGGAAATCTAGGATACTTGCGCTACGTTGAAAATAATTCCATGGTAAGTGGGGTTTGTCTAAAAATTGTAAGGTTTGAGTAATTTAGATGGTCCCAAGTGTGGTTAACTCTAAAGATACAATCATGTCAATTGAGTTAATACTGGCTATTTACTATGCAAGGATCTATTACTTTTCATAGTGACTCTATAAATGCACTTCTTAGTGGAGTCTAATATTTATCCGGACTTGAATCAAGTTTGTGTTAGGATTAAAGAGTTAGTCGCTCAGCCCCCTAGCAATCCTAGTATCACGTTCTATAATTTTTATACCTTACCATGGAGTAGGGTTGGTATGATGGTGGGAGATGAAACCCTAGGTCAACACACCCTTATATAACTTGTGATGGAGATGTGATCTACCACCCACAAGCCAAATGCAATAAAAGAAATAAATGAAACTAGAAGGACTTTAAAGGTCATTTTTTGCATCACCCAAGTTACTCAAACTTAGGGAGAACATAGACGATGTTATTTCTAGGCTTGGACTAAGCAACAAGGTAATAAACAAGGTGATTTTTATCACCTAAGTTCCCTAAAGGGAATAGGGGAGAGCATACATGCAAAGTTTGATTTATAAAAAACAAAACAAACAAAAATAATAAACAAAACTAAAGCTCTTAGGAGAACTTAGTCTAATATTTTTTATTTTTAAATCACTAAGCAAGATGTGAAATGAAATTTGGACCCTTCGCTTTATTGTTGATATTTCTAAACTTTTAAATACAAAACACAAAATTGCTAGATGATTTTTATGCACTAAAACATAAGTATGAATGAAATTTTGGTCTTTGTACAAACTTGAAAGTTGTTTTAAAGCACCAAAATAAATGTGAAATTGGTTTCTTATTTCTTAAAAATATTTTAAAAACTTTTTATAATTTTGATTGGCTCAAGAAAGTAAAGGAAACTTGTAAAACCAAAATTATTAGAAGTTTGTTAGAAGTTTTAGACCTAGTTGTTTGCAAGTCTAGCTTTGTACCTTGTTTCCAAAGACCTAGCATTTACCTTAGTTTTTATAGTTTGTTCGTACATTTTATGCCTGACTTTTTGCCATGCTTATAAATACATTATATTTTCCTTTCATTTTTCAGACCTAGTTGTTTCATGTCTAGCTTTTTGCCTTATTTCTAAAGACCTAACATTTTACCTTTTAGTTTTTAGACCTAGTCATTTCAAGTCTAGATTTGTGCCTTGTTTTTAAGCCTAGTTTATGTCAAAGTCTAGCTTTTTGACTTGTTTCCAAAGCCCTAGCATTTGAATTTATTTTTAGATTTTGTTCATACCTTTTGAGTCTAACTTTGTGCCTTGTTTTCAAAGACCTAGTACCATTTTCATGTTTAGAACTAAATTAGATTTATTCAAAACACTTTGTCAAAATTAGGATTCAAATTTACCATTCATTTGATGATTTAGGTGCAAGAAATTATACCTTAGAGATATTTAAGACCAAATTTACCATTGACAACTTTGGAGAAGAGTTCCAGTTTAGTCCAAGTTTAGACTATTTGCCATTTGGACTAAGTTTTTTGACATACCAAGCATCAACTAATCTTTCAGATTGTATTACAAGTGTTTTGTGAATTTTAGACCTTTTGTTTTCATGATACATAGTCATAGATCTGAATATGCCTCGATTAAGTTAATTTTCAAATATCTATCCCATGTTTGTTTTCAAGACTAATTTCACTTTGCCTAGACCAATCCAAGTTCCATGGACCACATTTATGACCATTTTCATAGACCAAGGCCACCCTATCTAGGCTAATTGTCAAGCCCAACCATGCTAGTTATCATATGTCAAGACCACCCTTCTTTGGGATAATTAAAGTACCAAGTTCACCCTTTCAATAATAATGGTATTTAAACCCCTGCTTATGTTGGTAATCCTTTTTTGGCTTGCATTAGTAAAAAAGTTCCATATCACCCAAGGATTACCATCCCAGGCCCTTGTCCTTTGGCTTGCATTAGTAACCAAGTTTCATAGTGCTCAAGGATTACCATCCTAGGCCCTCATCCTTTGGCATGCATCAGTAACTAAGCTCCATAGTGCCAATTCATTACCATTATAGGCCCTCATCCTTCAACCTATGTTAGTAACCAAGCTTCATAACACCCATTCATTACCATTATAGGCCCCCTAATCCTTCAACTTGTACTAGTAACCAAGCTTTACAATGCCCATTTATTACCATTCTCAACCCTCATCCTTTACCTTGCATTAACAACTAATCTTTATAGCATCCAAGGATTACTATTACAAGCCCTTGTCCTTTAGCCTATGTTAATAACCAAGCTTCGTAGTGCCCATTCATTACCATTATAATCCCTTTCAAATTTGGTAGCTGATTATCCCAATAAGGTTGCACAATTATGAATAGAAATAGTATAATTACCATCCTATACCCACATCAAATCTTTGTTTAGCCCATCATAGATAAGCTTATTTGTAAATATCTCATTCTTTAACCACAATTCATTCTTCATCCATTTTCAACTTTCCCCCACTTTAAAAAATCTAAGCTGGTCTTTAAACCACAATAGAACCAATCATCACCTCTCAAAGAGCTATATTTTAAAGACCAACATGTATCCAAATCTGATATTTTACAACCAATTATAGGGAAAGATAACCAACCAATCTATGATGTTTTTATTGAAGCACCTATCTATGATGAGTTAGCCTATGTTGAATCACCCTTTGACCCTTTCATTTTGGTTAAATAGTCTCACTTTGACAAGCCAGTCTTTATTGAGTAACTCCCTAATGATTATAACCATCTTTGGGCCAATAATTATCTTAACCATTGCCCTATTTTTAAGAGTCTCACTTTGACAAGCCAATTTGTTTAGAGTAGCCTATTGACTATTTCCCTTTTGTTGAGAATCCTCAATTTGATGATAGTCTTTGTAGTGTCCTTATTAGCTGAGTCTATTTTTAAAGATCCCATTATGCAACCCCAAGCCATTACTCATCTAATATTAGCATTCAACATAACATCTTTACCAAAAAACCAAATAAAGAATCAATATTAAATTTAGTTTCTATTTTTGATTTGATATCAGGTTTAGCATCATAAGCATAATCAACGTTAGTATCAACATCAAACTCAGAGTCCCTTGAATCAGACTCAACTTCAGAATCAAAATACATTTGACATTGTTACAACATTGGTTATATATGCTTTGCATATCAATTTGAATATATTTTTTATCATTCCATGGTTTTTCAAGATGATTACCTCAACAATGACACAAGTTCTCCTAGTATATTCTACAAGTATTGTGTTTCCTCTTACCATTCCATCTTCTATTAACACAAACCAACATATCTATTATATTGACATTCCACATCCCATATATGTTGATTAAGACTGATAGAATCACACCTTATTGAATTCCATCCATGATGACATATTAGTTGCAGAATATCAAGGGTACCGAGACCACATTCATGTAGAAGAACAACAATCTCCTAGTGAATCCTATCATGGAAAATCAAAGGGATGAAATAATTTAATAAATGCAACACATACGAACTATACACAAAATAGATATTTATCACTCTATTATATTATTTCATATGGGATCACATTATAAATATATAGGACTCTGATTCCTATAATAAGGTATTTTCAAATCCCTATAAAATCTCAACCCACTTTAATAACCTACACATATAACAATAACATACCAACAATAAAATAACTATAAGTATTAATTTACGATAATCTAAACTAACTCACCCATTTTATATTTACCTCTTGGTAAATATCTATACTTACATATAATAATAATGTTACTAGATATTAATCCAGAACATTCATTCCATTAACATTATTACTCCTAGTCATACCCCCTTAATCTAAACATGGGGAAAATATCATCTTGTATTGCATTTGAATTTATGACTGTGTGATTTTTCTAAGGATCAAAAACTTAAAAAATGGTTTTTCTATGGCTAACCAAAAACCAATGATAGTTTTTCCCATGGCTTACCAACAACCAATGATGGTTTATCCCATGACTAACTATCAACCAAGTGGTTTTGTTGATTTACCATAAATCATGTCATATATACAAGTACATATTTAATTCCTATCATTTTCTAACTTAGATTGTAAAAGTAAATAATTCTTACTCAAACATGAATTGCACTTTTGTTCTTATTTAGCTACCACAAAGATAAAAAACACACTGCATACAATTGAAACTAAAGTAACCACATCATTGGTGTGGCCCTGTCATTAGTGATTGATGAGAGGACACTAAAATACCTCCAACCTCATGTGCCTCCTTCCTCAAATTATTTGCTACTTATTCGACATATTTGGCTTTGAATCTCAATGGACATCATGTTTAAGCAATATTACAGCCTTACAATTTTTTTGACTCTATACAAAATGATTTGACGCACAAAATGATTCAATTTTGTTTTTGAATTTCAATATTAAAAAACAATAGGCTAAGAACCATTGACATGGACCTAACGACTCAACTATATAATAATGACAATTAATTGAAACCTAAATAAACTATGTAAAAACCATAAACTACAAAGGACTATATGAGCCTTATAAAATAAAATATGACTTTCATAGAATAAATAATTAACTCTTGACAATACAATAACAATAAAACAAACTTAAACATAGACTATTCACCAATAATACCTACAAGTATATTCATTATTTACTATAATAAAAACTAATGAATATAAAAAATTGATAACTAACCAAACTATCCAATGACCAAACCATGTATAGGATTGAGTAGAATGTGGGTTATAAAATGTGAGATTAGGTAAAAACAATAGGAATATTTACTCATGAAAGTCATAGAGGATCTAAATTGATAGGATATTTAATCATGAATCCAAAGATTAGGACTACAAGTAGTCACAAAGCCTTGAAACTTGATGTAAAAGTCATGACCCTGATCTAGCAGATGCACATGGAATTACAATGTTTTAACTACGTAGTAAAATATATGCATAGAGATATCCATGATCCACCAGGTTGTTTGAATATGTGATATGATTCCAATTTTTGGATGTGTTTTGATTGATCTAGGAGAATTGTAAGCTCAGGTGAGTTACCATGGAAGGTTTAATGTTCACTGAGAATGAAAAGTCACTGATCTAAAAGAGCTCAAAGGTGAGTTTGAATTCCAATTCAAATGTTGAACAGATTTGAAATGTTGAAATCATGCATTGGGTTAGATACTTAGATGCACATAAGACACACATTAATAAAATATTAGGTTGATAAAAAATTAAGAGTAGTTATTGTTGACCAAATGTTGGCCCTACAGGGCAAAATTGGGCACCCTTATTTGCAAAAAATCATCTAAGTCTATATCTTTGGCTAGGTCTAGTACTTAGCTTTTCTTTGGAAGAAGAGTTATTTTCTAAAAACCCAATAAATGTACAAGTCTATTCCTTTCAAAAATTTCATTTTTGGTCTTTTCTAATCCTTTGCCTAATTCTTTTGGGTTTTTGTTTTAATCCTTTGTTGAATTCTTTTGGACTTTTTATCCAAAAATTTCCTTAAGTGTATTTCTTTCAAACTTTTCATTTGGAAGAATTCTTTTGAAAAAAATGTCCAAGACAATTTTTCGAAAGGGTATGTTACAACTTTTTTTAAGGATATCTTTTGTCGAGAAAAGGTCCACTTCAGTTTTTATGAAGGATCATTTGTAACTTTCTCAAAGGGTATTTCCTTTGGAAAATGGACACTTACATTTTTCTAAAGGGTCACTTGCATTTTTTCTAAAAGGAAACTTGCCTTTTTGAATGGTACCTTACAACTTTTATGAATGGAAATTTTCAACATGCTGAAGGGCTCTCTCATTTTTGTAGAGGGCACTTAGCAGAAATCCAAAAGAATTATTTCGGACAAATTGTTCAAGACAACTTTTTTGAAAGGCACTTCAAAAATTTTAAAGGTTATGTTTCAACTCTTTTGAAGGAATTTTTCAAGCTAAAGGACACTTTCAACTTTCTCAAAGGATCACTTACAAGAAGACAAAGGGTATGTCCATTTTAGAAAAGGCCTTTTTCACTTTGTCGAAGGGTCATTTTAAAGAACCAAAAGGGCCAAATGGAAAGTCTGGAATAATTCTTTCAAAAAGATTGTCTAAGAAATTCTTTTAGAAAACTTTTTTGATACAAAGGAAGCAAAAGGGTAAACAAAAATGACCAAGGGAAAAATGTCTAAAGGAATCCCTGAGGAATGATGGCCCACAAAACGTCAATTTTAGATTATATAAACTAGCCATTAGAGTTTAAAAGAAAGGCTTGACAGGAACCTGAAGGCAAGGATAAAGGTAAAATGTGGAAATTATAGCTAAGGCATTTTGTTTCAGTTATAACTTATTCAACTGTAGCTAATTCAATGATAACTGAGGCTTTGGTTCAGTTGTAATAAATGTAATTAATGCTTTTAGTTCAATTGTAACTCATTGTAACTAATATTTTTAGTGACATGGCATAGCTCACCCACTTCTCTCCCATGCAAATGCAATTGTTCCTTTCAAGATGACACATGTTTCAGTGACTTTTGGACTTCCTTTGATTTATCTACCTCTCAAGGCTATATATATGCATCCTCTTGGCTCATTTGGTATCCTCACCTTATTATTGGGGAAACTCTAGCCAGATTTATACTTGAAGAACTCTTGAAGAAATATACAAGTGAGATTACCTCTCATATGATGTAATATTGAGTAATGATCAAATCATTGTTGGTCTAGTCTAGTGAAATATTGTCTTTTCTAGCTTATACTCTTAATGTTCTACCAATTTGCAAAAAGGAGATTGTTGTAGGTCTTTGTTAGTATTCTTTTCTAAGTGTAGAGATATCTTAGAAGTGATTCATGATTGTATCTTTATTTGGATCACTCATTTCCTTCTTAAGAATTATATACCTTCTCAAATATAGCATATGAAATATTGATGTAGCAATGGTTCCTGAGTTATGAGTCCTATGCAACAAAACACCTTGTTTTGTCTTTAAAGTAGTGGTTTCAATCAATTGGGAGGATATCAATTTGGTGCATCATCATTTTATTCTTAGTTATTTTCCTTTACCCTTTTCATACACAATTAATAGATTAGAGATATATTTAAATTTGCATTAATAGGAGCTAGCCCCTAATCTAGAGATTCATCTCAATGAAATTTTCACCCACATCAAGAGAGATGATTCCATTTTATTTCTTGATTGAGGAGAGAGAAACATCTCTTCAAGGGTAAAAATCCAAGTTTTAACAATTTTTGGTATGCCTGGTGGGATAATTTATCCAAAGAGTTGAAGAATTCTTGGTGTGTTCTTCAATCAATTAGCCTTTTAGAGGCATTTTAATCAATACCAATGGTGACTCCAAGTTGAATTAGTTGGTTAAGCAGCCCTAGTACATCAAGAAATCATATTTGGTATGTATAATTACATCATTGAGTAGTATGGACCTTGTGTTCCTTCATATTATTTTGATCAAGGTCATGTTGTTCATGGAATCACCTCAAGTAGATCTCATAATTACCATTCTCCTAGTCAATCCAAGAGTGATAGGGAGATAGTGTTAGAGTTTGAGAAGCAAATTCTAGAGATAGATAGGTTGAGTTAGAAGAATAGGTATCATCAAGTGCTTATGTACAAGTAGGAGTGCTTGTTTAGGCAATCTCAAGCCATGCAATCCATAAATGATAAACTAGTAAGATGGAGGAGTCAATCCATTCAAGGCAATCAACCTTGTATACCTTTTTCCATCCCAAAGTAGCCTTCTCCTATTCAAAATAAACCCTCTTCTTATACGTCAAATCCTTTCTATCAAATAGTATTTTCTCACCAAAATAAAATGAGCCAACCTTCCAAGCCATCTAATGCATTAACTACTCTTGTTGTTAATCCTTTACACCTAGTGATCCAATACCAAAGGACACTAGAACGGCCTTATATGGAAACTAACTATTTCAATTCCTTAGATTGTGAGCCTTCCTTTGAAAAAAATCATCCTATTTCTTTTGAAACACAATACATCCATCCTCAAGCAACTCTTTTGAGGCATGTGCAAACGTTTCCAAGTCTCCCTCAAACTCCTCAAGTTCTTCAACATGATGTCAAGATTTCAAGTTGGAGAAATGTATATCTTAAACTAGCTCAAGACCTTGAGAAAGATGAAGTTCTTGCCTATCCTCAAGACAAGAGTTCCAGTTCTAAGATCATGAGTTGGAATGAAATAGTGGAATCATGGGGTAAGAAAGAAGATAAGAGTATTGTTTAAGAGTGTGAAGTGGAAAATGAAGCTAGTCCTCCTCAATTTCTTCCCACCCTTCCTCAAGAAGCCTCTTATTTTCCATGTCAAACCTATCATACTCCTCATCATCATGATGATGCATATGATCTGTAAGAATGACTCTTCCAAGAGAATCTAACCAAGCAGACTGAAGAATTAGAGTCAAGAATGAGGTTACTTAGTTAAGGTATAATGAAAGGTTTAAACCCAATATAAGATCACATGTCTAAACACACCCCATCTACACCCATTCAAGAGAGTTATCAAGATACATCTGATGTGGATAAAGTATTGGTCAAGTGGAAGGAAGAGAATCAATTGATTTTAGCCCAAAGTTTACTTCCTCTTCCTCATGAGCTTCTCAAATAACACCCCACTTCTCATTCCCAATCTAATTTTGAGATCACTAGTGCTTACCACTTTTCAAAGTCCATTCCTAAGTCCTCTCCTTCATCCCACACTCCATTTTCACTTCCTTCACCTTCCATTACCTTCCATAATCTAACTCTTGCATTTTAAATTCATGAACCTATTTATTCACCCTTAATTTCAGTCCATCCTAAAGAGGAGCCTATTTTAAGGGAGGCAAGTGAGCAAGAGAAAATGTAATTCTTGGTTTATCAAGAGCCTACCGTGAGTGAGAATGAAGATGAGATCATCATAAGTACTCCATATGAACATCATCATGGTGATTAACATCTTGAGCATGAAGTGGAAAGTATTATCAAAGATGAAGAACATGGTCAAATCATATCTCAAGAGGTGGTTGTTCTAGGAGGTTTTCATGAAAATAAGGTAAAGAAGTGAATCTTGAAGGTGACATGATTCAAGGAGAAGATATAGATCACACATACATGCTAAATATTCTATTAATATGAAGATGAAATTGACAAACTTCACTTGTCAACATTAGATGGAGAATGTAAACATGGTGAGCTCTCTTTCCCTTTGTTTGATGAACCTTTTTGTTGCTTTGATGAAGATAATGACTGAGCCATGGGACTTGAGTTGAATGTGATTCAAGAGCATGTTGTTGAGTAGTTGGAGACACTTATTTTTTAGTATCTAGAGACTTTTGTTTTTGAGAAAGAAGGAGAGAGGTTTGATTGTTTTGATAAGGGCTTTGAAGAAAGAGTTCCTAAGTGAGAAAATGATGATTTTTGGAATGAGCTAGAAATTTTTTGTCTCAGCTCAAACATCACATCGACCACCCTTCTTTAGGAGAGCCATGTTGAAGCAAGAGATTAGTTTGACAAGATTATAAAAGAGATAGAAAATAATGAGTTGGTCCATGATTCATACCAAGAGGGCCATGAGCCAAATGAACCCTATGATGATGAGATGGAAACCATTGATCCATTGATGGACTACACTAGCATGAAGGACCAACATGAGACATGATTCAAAGAGTAAGATGAGTAAATATATGTTGGAGACATGTTTGAACCTGATCCACTTGGATACATGCCAATAAAGGTGGAAAGCAAGAAGGATGTGTCACCAAGATCCTACTCTAACCAACCACTTGTCTAGCATCATGAGGTTTCTTGCCATGGAAGAGACCTAAGAAGTTTTCCATTTGATCCAGGAGGGGGAAAAATATATCAGGTTAGATGTACACATTAGTTTGATTTTAGTTGTGTCTTATTTTTTGCCCTAAGTTCTTATGCACATGTGTTTATCCTTGTCTTGTTTTATGTTGTCTTTGCTTAGTCTTGTTGTTGTTGTGTGGTGTTTTTCCTTGTGTTTTGTTTTGGCATGATCTTTGTTAGTCATCTTCAATAATCCATTGACTCCATTGGCCTTGAGTTAGATAAGGATACTGCCTTGGTCAGTATAGTAGGCATAATATCCCTAAAAGTTACCATTTTTTTGACCAAATTTTGGCCCTTCAAGCCAAAATTGGGCACCCCTATTTGCAAAAAAATCATCTAATTCTATATCTTTGGCCAGGTCCAGTACATAGTTTTTCTTCAATTGAAGTGTTATTTTCAAAATCCCCAACAAATGTACAAGTCAATTCCTTTTGAAAAGTTCATTTTTGATCTTTGATAAGCCTTTGCCTAATTATTTTAGTTTTTGGCTCTATGCCTTTGGCTAATTCTTTCAAACTTTTTATCTGAAGCTTTTCCTTAAGTGTATTTCTTTCAGACTTTTCATTCGGAAAAAATATTTCAAAAAAATTGTTTGAGGCAACTTTTTTGAAGGGTATGTTATAAATTTTTTGAAGGATATATTTTTTTGGGAAAAGGTCCACTTCAATTTTTCTGAAGGATCATTTTCAACTTTCCTGAAGGGTATTTTCTTTGGAAAGTGGACACTTACATTTTTATGAAGGGTCACTTGCATTTTTTTTGAAAGGACACTTGCCTTTCCAAAGGGTACCTTATAACTTTCTTAAAGGGACATTTTCAACAAGCCAAAGGTCACTTTCAATTTTACGAAGGGCACTTAGTAAAACATTCAAAAGAATTCTTTCAAACAAATTGTCTAAGACAACTTTTCTGAAAGGCACTTCAACTTTTGTGAAGGGTATGTTTCAACTTTTTTAAAGAATTTTTTCAAGCTAAAGGACACTTTAAACTTTCTTGAAGGGTCACTTTCAAGAAGCTAAAGGGTATATTCATTTTATAAAAGGCCTTTTTCACTTTACGGAAGGGTCATTTAAAAGAATCAAAAGGGTAAAAAAAATCTAAAAGAATTCTTTCAAAAAGATTGTCTGAGGAATTCTTTTGGAAAACTTGCCCAATACAAAGGAAGCAGAAGGGAAAAAAAATATGACCATAGTAAAAATGTTTGAAGGAATGCCCAAGGAGTGACATCCTCTAAAACATTAATTTTAGACTGTAGAAACTAGCCATTAGAGTTTAAAAGAAAGGCTCGACAAGAACTTGAAGGTGAAGATAAAGGTAACAAGTGGCAATTGTAACTAAGGCATTTTTTTCAGTTGTAACTTATTCAACTATAGCTAATTCAATTATAACTGAGGCTTTGGTTCAGTTGTAACAAATATAGCTAATGTTTTTGGTTTAGTTGTAACTCATTGTAACTAATCCTTTTGGTGATATGGCGTAGCTCACCCATTTCTCTCCCATACAAATGTAACTGATCCTTTCAAGATGACACATGTCTTAGTGACCCTTGGACTTATTTTGATTTCTCTACCTCTCAAGGCTATATATATGCATCCTCTTGGCTCATTTGGCATCCTCCACTAGTTATTAGGGCAACTCTGGGCAGATTTATACTCAAAGAACTCTTGAATAAATATACAAGTGAGATTTACTCTCATATTCTATAATATTAAGTAATGATTGAATCATTATTGGTCTAGTCTAGTGAAAAATTGTCTTTTCTAGCTTGTACTCTTGATGGTCTACCAATTTATAGAAAGGATATTGTTGCACGTCTTTACTAGTATTCTTTTCTAAGTGTAGAGATATCTTAGAAGTGATTCATGACTGTATATTTCTTTGGATCATTCATTTCCTTCTTAAGAATCATATACCTTCTCGAATCTAGCATATGAAATATTAATATATTAATGGTTCCTGAGTTGTAAGTCCTATGCAACAAATCACCTTGTTATGTCTTTAAAGTAGTGGTTTCAGTCAATCAAGATGATATCAATTTGGTGCATCATCATTTTGTTCTTAGTTGTTTTCCTTTACCCTTTTCATACATAATTCATAGATTAGAGAGATCTTTAAAGGTGAATCAAGGGGAGCTAGCCCCTAATCTAGAGATTCATCTCAACAAAATTGTCACCCACAACAAGAGAGATAATTCCATTTTATTGCTTGATTGAGGAGAGTTGAACATCTCCTCAAGGGTGCAAATCTAAGTGTCAATAGTTATATTAATAATATAATCTAAACTACTATCAAGAGATGACTTCATCAATAAGACAACAAAAATTACTTGATTTTCCCTTATAAATGATTTAATCTAACATTATGCTCAAAAAAGAATGGTGCTCTGATACCAATGATAGTAAATTAAAGAGATGAAATAATTTAATACATGTAACATAGTCTAACTATACACAAAATACATATTTATCACTCTATTATATTATTTCATATGATATCACATTAAAAATATATAGGACTCTGATTCTTATAATAATGGATTTCCAAATCCCTACGAACTCTCAACCCACTCTAATAATCTACTTGTACAACAATAACATACCAATAATAATATAACTGTAAGTATTACTTTATAATAATCTAAACTAGCTCACCCATTTTATATTTATCTTTTGTTAAATATATATACTTACATACAATAATATTGTTACTAGATATTAATCCATAACTTATTTTTGAAAAGTGTTAGGGGTTAATCAAGTCCAAAATCAACATCTTCTAGTGAAAATTTATTTGAGGTGCTATAATATAATTAAAGTAAAAAGTTAAAGTTCCTTAATGAAATATTTTTGGAGGTGCTATGTGACAATCAAGATAAATTTATTGTTGAAAACCTTTTCAATGCATGAATCACTAAGCACAATAGTTCATCACTATTGATGAAGAAATTATCAAAGATAACACTATTAAAACTTCCACTCTACATCATAATCAAATGGAAACATATCTTAGGCCCAAACAATATAAAAATATGGTGGCCCTATTGAGATCATATTTAAAATTCTTTGAACCCACCATAATCAAAATTATGTCGAATCTAGAATCAACAACATTATGTGTGCCTGAAAATCCCAATCTTCATTTGTTTCCCAAAAATTATACATTCCATTACGATCCATTTCACCATTGTTAAATTAGACCTTTTATCCATTGTTTATCTATATTTACCATCCTTGGATGCAATTTCTTTTACAAAGGATACAAATACATCTTGTCTCAAAGTTTAGAGGAAATAGAATTAATGACCAACAAAGATCACAACAACATAATTGGAGTCCAAATCAATAACAGGTTATTGATAGAATAGCTATTAAGAAAGGGTGTGGGCTAGAAAGTTAAACATTTGACCATCTTGGTTTTATTATATAATTATTAGGAAATGCATCTCCACATCAACAAGAACAACATAACCATTTACTATACATTGCCATTTACTTTACCTTACCATGTGCCTTACCTTTTCCATTCACCATTTGCCTCAATATCCTTTCATACTTTACCATATATTGTAACCACAGTGAGTTGAGGTCCTTTGGGACTATATAGGTAGTGCTCAATTAACATCGAGGTCATACTGATCACCTTTTTTCAATAATATATCATTCTTTGCATTGTATCATACCCTATATCATTTCTACCATACCCTTATCCATTTTCCACCTAACTCTTTTTACTTAACCCTGTTTGTCACATTTGGTCTTGGTTTTGATTCATTTGTACTTTAAGCATGGTCAGTGGTTGATGATAGATTTGGTTCCAGTAATTGTTTTAGAATTAAATGTTTGAATGGCAGTATATGAACTTAGTATGACAATAATCCTATAAATTGCATCCTTTATTAATTGTTACATTTCATTATGGGTGCCACTGATTATAACTACCGTTGAGAAAATTAGTGTCCCACCTTGTTCTACTAATTATAACATCCTATGGAAAAAATAATACCATTGACCTTTTTTCATATTTTCCTAATTATAACCACTTATGGAAAAATTAAGGATGCCACCTTTCCCATGCATTGGAACATCACCTTAACATTACTATTACCATTTGCCTTTAACTAAAATTTGATTATACGTAGTTGAATACGTTTTGTGTAGGAAAAACTATAGTAACTTATGGTCCTAACAAGAATATGTAGGCAGTGTTTGATTAATGTTGAGGTCATCTAAATCACCCTTTTTCCATGCTCTCACCATTTTATGAGCTTGGACTGAGTTATATCTTATGATTCTCTATTGAGTTGAGATACTAAAAACACCAAAACTATTAGAATCATTTCCCCACCTATTGATTATGTAAAATTATACTGATTTGAGGTCCTAATTGGACTATATAGGTAGCACTTAATTAATGATGAGGTCAGCTCAGTCACCCATTTGTCATGCTCTTATTGTTTTGTGAGCTTTAACCATGTTGTATCTCATAATTCTCTATTGAGTTGAAATATCGAAAACACCAAAAACAATTAGAAACATTCCCTATCTTTCATCATTGTTGATGGAACTATAGTAACTTGAAGTCATGTAGAACTATGTAGGTAGTGCTTGATTAACATTGAAGTCATCTCAATCACCCCTTTACCATACTATCATTATTTTATGAGAAACCTAAGCTCACACTCTCACCATTTTATGATCAATCTAAGCCAAATTCTTATCATTTTATGAGTTAGACCATTTTGTATCTCATAATTTTTAATCAATTTGAGATGCCTAGAAATTTCCAAAATTATTCAAAAAATTTAAAAATCCTAAAAATTAGAAAATTGGCTTACAATCTCTTAGAGAGATATAAATCCAAAAAAAATTATCTGGTCTAAAGTTGGTTAGCCATTCTCGATATTACTTATTTGGGAAAAATCCATTGTTGGTTCCAATCCATTCCATTGTCATTGGGGTGTGACCTTCTCTTTGCATGTATCCTTGCTTAGGGGCATCATCCAATTCACACTTTTCAGCCAAGTTCATAGTTTTCATCCTATTATGGTAACACTAAAGTGTGCAACTTATATTAATATATTTTATCCCCACATATTGTTCCCTTGCATATATAGCCTTGCTTGGGGGCACCATATATTTATCATTCTATTGAGCCTTCACATGTAGGTATTGACTTGGTTAACAACAAGATGCTATTTTTAAATTTACTTTGAAGATTTGGGTGTGTGTTTGTTTAGTTTTTTGTTTGTTTTTTTATTTTCCTATTTTTTTGCTTTCATTATTGTGCCTTAACTCAATCTATATGCATTCATTGGGTGATTCCTTGTGCATTGAACTTGATTCCATCCGTATTCATATATCAACATTGTCATCATGGTTTTTATCATTGGTGGGTTTTTTTCAATTATTTATTGGATCAGATGTCAGTCTTTATTCACATTAAAGCTAGCTCACCATGGTGTTTTATATCATGATGCATGCCATCACATGCTACAATAAAAATTAAGTCAGTGGAGCTTAAAATCAATAGTACCACTAAAACTTTTTCTTGTTCACTTTGGCAAATATTCTCACCCTCCTTGAACAAATCAACCCATTGATCATTATGGTTGTATTAATGATAATAAGGATAAGCATCTCTGTATTGGTAGGTATAACTGAATCATTCACATTGATCAATTTTGATTCTTTTATTCTATTTCTCATTCCATTTTCTCTTATTTTTAGTTGAATTACATTGGTCTGAGGTCAATTTGGACTATGTAGGCAATATTTGGATACATGACATATCCCAAGTTAGGTCGGCCACCTTTATTCTTCCAATCATTTCTTTCATCACTTTGTGCATCCTCATGTGCCTGGTTATTTATGGCTTATTCATTTATTAGATGATTGTATCTACATTTATGCCCATTCATCTTTAATCTATGTAACATGTTTTATCCTTAAGTTATGCTTTTCAATCTACCCTATTGGGGCATAACTAGTTTATCATGATAAATTGTGAAATCTACATTATTTTAAGAATTGATTCTCAATGTTTTGATCCAAACTCATAGATCATCATCAAGAGAATATGAGCTCAGGAGATGATTATTTTATCATGTTCAAATCTACCCTACTGAGGTAAAATAACTATACAATCCAGGTCATCTTAACGATTATAACCACTTTTGGGAAAATCATTATTTTGACTAAACCACCCTACTAGGGCACATACATGTGTCCCTGATTATAACTACCTTTGAAAAAATTAGTGTCTCAACCTCCATTATTAACTATAACAACCTTAGGTAAATCAATATTTTTATCAATGTGTGCAAGCATTAGCTCAATTGGATTAATTTCATCTATGGGTTAATTTCTTTCTTCTTCTTGTTTCTTATTTTCAAGGGACGGTCCACCACTTGTATGTGTTAGCCACTCCCTCAAGGGGACATCATTGGCTTCACAAACTTTGTTTGGAGTATCATTTTTAAATAATTATCTTTATTTTTCTTTTTTACTGCTTTTTTATTTTTTAAAAATATATTACTATTCCTATGTCTTGAAACACCTTCTCAAATAAGGGCAAAATGTAGACACTCCTTTATAGCCACTTCTGTGTCTAAACAAACATTAGACTAATTTATTTTAAATGACATAAATTAAATCTAAAAATTAGTGTTCATCCTAAATTCATCCACATATTAGATGTAAGTACCCTAAACATGTCAATGCATCCCCTAATTGGGGAATTAACTTATATGCAATAATAACCTATCGCTAATTCATTTGTGTCAAATTACAACTTAGAAAATTGATATTATTGACCAAGGGTAAGGGATAACCTTATATAAATTTAGAAAATGCAATTAACTTGATCAAAATTACTTAATTGATTCAACCTAATTAAATACCTAGTTGAAAAGTCCATGGCTAATTGTGAATTTCTATTTTTAGAAATTCATGAATCCGAATTTGATGACACCATCATGACATCACACAAATATCTAAAATCCATAGCTTTTGGAAATTTCTATTTTCTAAATTCACTAATTAAATTTATTATTCAACTCTCATGACAAATGACCAAGTGGATCATAGAGAATTAATAAATTTTTATTTTTAAAAATTTATAAATTCAACCAAAATATCTTTTATCATTTGTCAATTTGCTTATAAAATATCAAAAAATGGGTGAGAGACATAATCATTCTTGACCCATGTCTCTCACATGGCCCTCATAATTATATTTGATCTAACCTAGAATAAACCTAACTCAACTCAGACTTAGATTAACTAAACTAAAGTTAGTTTTAAACCTAACCACCCTAGGGGTAGAGTTAGTTCTGAGACTTATAAATACAAGTGCCATGACCATTCCTAAATAAACTCTGAATTCAAAGTTAAAATGTTCATTTATTGAGAGAAAAATCTTATTTTCTATAATGTTATGACGCTAAATTGTTAAGCCAAATTAAGCCAAACCCAAACCCAACATTACCAAGGTGACAAAGAAAGGTGGTGCAAGAATCTCCATTACCAAAGAGTTCTTGATCACATAACCAAGCACATAGATTCATTACCAATGTACAAGTCTTGCTCTCATGGAAGGTAAAAATATTTGTTTTGTCTTCATTTGATAGTTGCTTGTATAGTTTACTTACTCTTTGTGTATCTAGGCTAAAGGTGTAAGTTTCATTAGTGTATTTTTGTTTGATTTTGATCATACTAACACCATACTAATCGTCTCTCTTGTATTCCTATTGATCATAGTTGTAAGTATATTTTTTAAAGACTTTAAACCAAATATTTTGTAATGTATATCAAACTATTGAGATAATGTGTATATGGATTATTAAGATAATGTGTATATGGACTATAGTCCAATGTTTTAGATTAAGGTAAAAGCAAGTTTTGAAGGGACCCTAAAACCCTATAATAGAGAAAGAAAGATGAAGCAATAACACCCAACAGGAAGAGCATTCCTAACACTAACTAAAAAACAGCATCAAAATTAGGTTTTACAGGGACCTGAAACCATAGATCAAAACATAAAAAAGTTCATAGGTTTTATAGAGACCTGAAAACTCAAAATAAGTATTAAAACTAAGAACCAGATTTTAGAACCAATTATAACATCCAGTAGAAGGGACCAGAACAAAAAAAAATATCAAAGAAGACTCTAGTCTTCTAATTCAAGGATCATCTTCACAGCCTCATTTCCAATCGTTGTAGTATCTTGTATGGATATTGCAGCCAAAGTAGTAGCTTCTTGCAGGGCTTTCTTCCTCGAGCTCTGCCTGGTCCTCTTACTTGGCCCTTCCAAAGATTTTATTTCTTCATTAGCTCATTTTCCTAGGTTAACTACAGCCACACATATGCTTGAAGTAACCTCCTCCATTTTTGTTCTACTTTCCTTGATGAGCCTTCTCAGATTATTCTCACATTCCTTAAGTTTAATTGGAATATCTCTCATTTGCATCTCCATATTATTGATTTTGATCCTATCAGCTTCCTGGTTATGTTTCATTATTTCTACTTTCTTCTTCAGCTCCATTATTTCCTTATACATCTATGAATCAACTTGGAGAATAGCATCAACTTTGAATTTGGCCGAATTCATGAAAGAAAGCTTAGTGTCCCTCTACCGAGCTGCATTCTCCTGTGGAGAGGACTCATCTTTTTCAATCTGATCCTCCCTTTCCATCATTTTCTCCTCTTTTGTCTCTGTAGGTTCTTCATGTTGGATAGGATCATCATTTTCTTGTTCCCTAATCTCCATGGCATGATTGGAAACTAGAACCATATGTTCCTTTTCTCTTATTGAGGCTGGATCATCAAGTAAAATATTTGTGTCTTTAACACTTCCTCCCAACACATTCTGATTATCCTCATGATTAGAATTATTCTGTTCTATATTGCCCTCAATTTTATCCCCTTCATTTTCTTTCTCACTTTTTTCTTCATTTTTCTGATAACCTTCCAGATTTGAACTAAAATCCCTAGTTTTTGTCCCTTCCTCTTCCTCCAAAACATTCTTCTCAGAACTTTCTGTGCTTTCCCACTCATATTCCTCTTCAGCATTCTATTTTTTAAAACTAGAGGGTTTTGATTTTACTTTTTCTTTCCCCTTAACTTTTTCATTCTTTTTACACTGTGATTCCTTATTTTTGTCAAAATAAGGAGTCGAAGCTATGGCATTTTTTTTGAAAAAGCCCTCTATGATAAGAATCAGTCCTTCATGTAAAATAGGGCGAGATTCCTTCTTTCTATGGGCAAATAGACTTTGAAGCAGCAAAAAGCACAAATAAAAAGGGAAGGAAATTCTGTCTTTATGCCTGAGATGATTAAGAAAGACAAAATGAAATTTATGAAATCTTTTTCTCCTACCTTTTAGGATAAAATACTCACAAATACAACATAATACATCTCTCCAAATTCCTTTTATCTGCTCCAAATCGAAGAAATCTCCAGTCTTTTCCAATTGCTTCTCCTCTGCATCCATCTTTGGAAATTTTTTGTATGCTACATTGGAAATACTGGTCTGTTTAGAGAATTTTATACCACCCATGTGAAGCCCTGTACCCTCAGCAATGAAATCCTCAATAAGCTTCACAGTAACACCATGGAGAGTTACTCTGTCATCAATCCAATTTTTGAAGAATGCCGTCATAATGTGGGGTTTAGATCCATGCAATCACTCCAAATAACTTACCACTTTCCCTTTCTGAATTATCTTTCATACATCCTATCTATCCTTCCATCCTTCACAATTTTTTGGCTCTTGCTTCCGCGGTTCACCCTTCATTTTGCAGAACAAACAATATTCCAACAACACCCACACAGTGAAGGCAGAAAAATGAACCCAATTGTTCTTTACATGAAATGGAAATCGCCTATATGCTGACACATGCAAAATCCACATTACATTCTCATGAATGTACCTATTCAGTGAAGGTAATCTGTCCACCGTAAGGCCACTCCACCGAATCATTAAATTACTAATCCAGGTAGATCTTTCCATCTTTAGAATGAATGGCATCATAATTAATAAGCACTTTGAGATTAGCGTGCTTATTTAATGCATCATGCCATCTCACCTTATGTCTCGTTTGAACAACATGATTAGCTATCCAGTCAGCAACCCCATTGGCTTCTCGATATGTATGAGATATGGCCACTTTTTCAAACTTTAGAATTAAAGCTTTAATTTCCATCACTGTAGCCTCAATAGACCATGAAATTGAGTTTTTGTTATTTAGGATGTTTACAATATTCAAGAATCACCTTCCAACCATAATTTGGAACATCCCAACTCAACAACTAGTTTAATGGTGTAGAGGGCTGCAGTAGCTTCAACAACATGACTATTTGACTTACCAATTGGGATAGCAATATCATCAATTACATTTCCCACATGATCTCTCAGTACTCCTCCACATCCCGCTCTCCCTGAATTCCCTTTAGCTGCTCCATCAAAATTTCCTTTGATCCATCCAGTAGGAGGGACATTCCATTTTAAAATCAATCTTGGATTATCAATTTTCAAGTTAGACCTTTCAGATCGTAAGGGATTATCAAATTGAAAGGTTTGATCAGTATCCCTCTGTGATTTAAAATTATCCTTAATAGCTCTAATAATATTCTGACCAAACACCCATCTTGGAAGTTCTTTACTTATGAATATTCTATTGTTTCTTTCTTTCCATATACCCCACCATATATGAGGAAGTGTTAGTTTCTAGAAAAAAAGAACATCGGGATTCTTAGAGGGACAACACTAGCTTTTAAAAGATAGATCCACACTTTTTTGATGTACCCATGTTATACCCCAAAAATTAAGGATCTCAGTCCAAACTTGTTGAGTGTAGGAATAGTTCAAAAACATATGATCTCTATCTTCAAATCCATTTTTGCATAAAATACACCTGTTGACCACATTTATTCCTCTTTTCTGCAAATTGTCAAGGGTTAGGATTTTATTTTGAAGCAGAGTCCAGAAGAAGATATTAATTTTAGGGATGAGCCCCTTCATCCATGCTTGAGACCACAAATATTGATTACCCTTTTCCTTTGAAGTAAAGATAGTAGAGACTTTAAATTGTCCACTAGGATCATCATGCCAAATAATCTTATCCTCCAGATAGGGATAAAGAGATACAACATTGAGAGATAATTGGATGTTGCTGAAGCCTTGATTAACATTAGTTAAATTCACCCAAGAGTCATTCTGCCAATACTGACTAACTAGTATTCCATATCTCTGCTTACATCGATCAACTAAATCCTTATCTTGAAAATCTTCCATCAAAGGATAAGCCTTTAACCAGACATTATCCCAAAATTTCACCTTAAGTCCATTACCAACTTTCCAGGAACATCCTTTTTCTAATGTTTTTTTGGTCCCCTGAATAGCGCCCCATATGGAAGAGGGACGAATTACATCAGGATAAGAAAAGAAATCATAAAGGGATTTAGCATTGAAGAGGTACTTATGTTTCCATATAGTACACTATAGTCCAATGTTAATGAGTACATAATAAAATTATTTTTGTAACAATTTAAAATAATACACTAATATTATTTTATATTATTGTTTGGTTATTAGTTAATTGATTAACTGATATTTATGTTAATAATTTTTTCACAATATTTATATACCAAATATCATTATTTTACATAGGCAAAAAAAATTGTGTAGAGATATCTCCGATTTTATACTTCTCACCATAAATCTTTTTTTCATTACCAAATTTTTTGGAACATGTAATTTTTTAATACAAAATAAATAACCTATTTTAATATATTAAAAATATATACATATAAATAAATAACTATATTTAAACTCTATAATAAAATTATTTTATTAAATAATCTTAAAAAATAATTATAAACATACAATTACCTCAAACCAATTTAAATATATGTAAATATTTTTCTTAGTAGAACTCATAAATCTACACATGTTTTATATTGACAATGAGTTAAAACACTATCATATTTATATAACTGTAATGTGAAGTTTTTTTAAATGAAAATTGCATACAATTGAACGAGGTGAGTTCATTAATTTTCATACCCTTATATTTTCAAATTTGAGCACATCTCTACTTCAACATTTGGATGTCTTTCTAATTCATATCCGCTAAATGCAATACAATTTTGTAAGCCAAAGACATTGTTCGTTTCTATTTACCTGAATACGACTCTCCACCTATGAATATATAATGGCAATGACAAGCTTAATATATAACGACTATAGTTTCACATTAAAAATATATAACTCCGCAAATCTCAAATATATTATATAACTATAATATTTGGCTACATTGATGAGAACTTTTACTTTTGAAATGGATTCATATAGTCTCATAGTTTGAATTATCTCCTCAATAATGATAAAAAAATAAAATTTTATTTATTTATATAAAAAAAAGTAAGGAGCGATCTCGTATAAGGTAGTTTGGTAATGTTAAGTTTAGTTATAGGAGTTTGCGTTGTTAGAATTGTTATAAACATTTTAAACTTATGGAATAGTCATCGACTTATTGTTGAATGGAAATTGATTTGCTTTCTTTACAATTATTATGTTTTATATAATTTATTTTTTATTTCAAAAATTAATTGAATTTGTTATGCAATAAAAATAAATTAT
Organism: Torreya grandis; assembly: GCA_037957365.1. Lineage (NCBI taxonomy): Eukaryota > Viridiplantae > Streptophyta > Pinopsida > Cupressales > Taxaceae > Torreya > Torreya grandis. Next base: position 201,727 of record JARHVA010008512.1, on the reverse strand, counting down.
TTTTTAATATCAATAATTTTTTTTCTAAAATAAAGAATATTTTGAATGACAATTAAATGAACATAAAATTTAAAATTAAAATTGAACATAATCATTTTATTATATCATCCTCCTAAAAATATCATCATAAAATACTCTTTAATGTAAAAAAATTTCAAACGATCTTACAACTTAAAAAAATGATATATACAAAATACATACATTTCATTAAAAAATTAATCAAAACATTAAAATTGTAGAGACTAATAAAAATAAGGCCACATATGCATGTTAATTCACCAAGAAGTATGGCAAACCTATTAACATATTTCTTATGAAAACCTCAACATAAAAATAAAATGATGGAATAAATTTGAGTTCATATTTGTTCACTAAGAAGCATGGCAAAGTTGTGCTTTTATTTAAGAAAACAATTTTTGAACATTGTTCGTCATTTAACCATGGATATAGATGAAGATTCTCAACTACTTAAACATCAATATCTTCTTTGAAAATTTATGTTTCTAATATTATGTATATTTTCAATCATGACATTATATTGATGAATTTAAGTTTATTTTCAAGGAGCTCTTATAAATAATTTGTCAACGTTTTCCATTTCAAAAGCTTGAGAGAGAGAATACCATTTATTTCTTTTTCAAGATGCAAGCTATGAATGTATGTTGATTGGATTTCGCTCAAATGATTGATTGTGATAGTATTCAATAGTTAAGGATGAACCCAAGATCTACATCAATTCTTTTATTATTTTTTGATAATAAAATTTGCATCATCGAGTACTCTCTCCAAAATAATTATTCTTTATCCATCAAATAACACTTCATTATTTATTGTAATTATGAGTTATTATGTTATGAATAATTGTTGGTTTTGTAAGATAATTTTTTAAAATATTTTAACATTTAATAAAAAACTTCAAGATCAAAATATTTATTGAATATAATAAAATTAAATTTATTTTAAAAGTATAATTTTTGTTTTACTTTTTATATCAAAATCTTATGTGTTGGATAAATTTTTCTTCGTTAAAATTGATGCCTTTTAGCATGCATGACTCTCTCATCTTCCTTGATCTGATAATATTTTCTTATTACACAAAGTAAGACCTCAACTCATTAATTTATTATTCTTATTTCAAAATATTAGCATCCAAATATTTTTTTACATTTCAACTATATATAATATTTTTTGAAAGCCTTCAAAACATAATACTAACCCATAAATATTTCAGTGTGTAGAAAAATGAATTGAATTCTTTCAAATTTTATGAAAAATAAACTTACACCCACAATTTGACTCCTCAATAGAGTTGTCAATTTCTTAACATAAAATCATGCTACATTAAAACCTTATTAAATATTTAATAGACTAAGAACTCAATATAAATTTTGTTGTATACCAAATTAATTGGAAAGAATTTATATTTTGTAAATCCCCTCCACAATTTCAAGTGGCAACACGCTCATATGATAGTTTTTTAGGGTTTTCTCACCTTTTTGATAAAATAAACTATTATAATTATTAAAGGCTTGAATCGCAGAATGTGTACTCTAAAAAATAAGAGAGAGAATATGAAAGTTATTATAATACTTAAATAATATGTGTACCCATGGGCGTGTGGGTGAGCAGGTGTGTATTTATGCATGTGGGAGTGTGGGGATGTAGTTGGGTGTGTACTTATATGCATGTTTTATCCCTTAGTGAATATAAGCGAAATGGAGAAATAAAATAAACTCAATGACTATGTTGAACCCTCAAAAAACAAATTATTCCCTAACCAATTCTTCCTAAATATACATACCATATAGTTCATGAGGAACATCATAACCTCAAAGTTTTGATGAAACCTAATTTATAAATTTTATAATAAAAATTGTTAGATTATTAGGAATAATTTATGCTAAAAAGTAGTTTGGAAGAGAAAATGTTGGAAACAATGCATAACTAATTTATATTAATAAATAAATTTATTCAACTTTACATACTATTTTTTAAATAACAAAAGTTATGAATTAGACTTTAAACTATTCGTGTTCAAGAGCCTTGATGTAAAAACTATGTTTAGAGTTTTTATTATTATATTGTTGAAAAAAGACACTAGAACTATTAAAATTCATTATTTTATTGAAAACACTTTCAAGTGGCTCTTATGTGTGTAGTTACAACTACCAAATAACCCATTTATAGTTCCCATGAAATTCAATTTCTAACAAAACTACTCATTCTTAACTCTAACATGACTTTCACTAAACTCTATTATTTAAACCCCTTAATTAATTTTATCTCTATTAAATATTTCACTTTATATGTCTTAATAACTTAATTAATTCGTGTTATATTAATTTTTTTATTGAATAAATTATTTGAATATGTCACACACATTAAAATATGTGTGTCACATATATGTTTTTGTATATGTATGCAATACAAAATAACACGTTTTAAGCATTAAAATTTACACAATATGACCCTTGGCTTATGACCAAGACATATAATTCAGATCTCATTAAATATTTTTCATTCAATTTAATATCTAATTAATTTTTTCGGTAAGACCTCTTTTGACAAGTGATTACAAATATATGTCTTTGTTTGGATACAGAGATTGTCACTATTTGGGACAAAAGGTGATTAAAATGATTTTTTAAAACAAAAAGGTATTTAATATATAATATTTATTTACCATAACCAATCATTTATTTATCATACTTTAGCTCTATGTAATATTTATAAAAATGTATTCTCATCCCAAAAATATTGATTAAACGATACACTCATACTAACATAAAAAATGTAAGCCCAATTTAGATCCCAAATATATTTAAATTTGTAACTTATTATTAGATCATAAAACCATAACCCTAAAAATTACAACAATTTAATTTATGAAAGGGATCTAATAAGTCAAGATGAAATCAATGCATAATATTTTCACTAAGATAAAATTAGTCTCATGAGTCCCATACCACCTTAATTTATCTTTGTTAAGCCCAATTGAAGAGTCCCATATCATTATCTTCATCTCAAGAAGGCACATCGAACACAAGTCTTGGCATAAGTTCAATAAAGGTAAATCCTGTGATCTATAAAGATCTCAAAAACATGAATCATCATATAATTTCTCAAAAAACAAGTGCCAAGATAAACTACCCATGAAGGAAAAAATCCTATGATTGAATCAAATGGTCATTTACTAATATGTTAAGCTTGTTGGGTTTTGGAAAAAAATGATTCACTACATTAAAATGTTGTTTAATGATGTTTCAACTAAACTTTTAGTGAATGATTTCCTTATCGAATCTTTTACATTTCAATGATCCATTCGTTAAGGTTTTTATTTAGATCATTTTCTATATGTTTTGGTTGTGGATGCTCTTAGAAACTTGAGTAAAAAGGTACATGATAATAATATTATTAAAGTGACTCTCTTCCTAATGATACTTTTGCTCTTAACTCTTGTTTTTATGATGACTATATAATTTTTCTTCATAACAATGAAGAGTAAATCAATAATGTTATGGATATACTTGAGTTGAGTTTTGTTATTTGAGGGCTTAAACATTTGATGAATAAGACATAATTTATATGATTCAATATGATCCCTCCCCATTGGATTCCTTCTGAGTGGAAAGAGTTAAGCATGGAGAAATTCCAAGGTATTTGGGTATCCTTTGGCCTTAAAGTCTCTCTTAAGGACATGTGGAATTGGTCTTTGAACAAATTTCAGAAAAAGCTTAACTATTGGGTATCTAAATTTATTTCTTTTGATAGTAGAATTGAAATTTGTAACAAGGTTTTATTGACAACACATATTTACTATTTATCATTTTGATTTCCTTCTAAAGCATGCTACAAAAAATTCACTAGGCTTATATATAAATTATTTGGGCCAAATAGGATGGTAGCAAAGGTATGTAGTGCATCCCCTAGAACTAATGCATTCAACTAAAATAAAAAGAGGCCCTGGTGTCATGGATCCTTGGATGCAAGGTAAGTGTTTGGTTTCTAAATGGATCGTTTGGGCTCTTCATGATCCTGAACCATGGAAAGTTCTTGTTCAACATAGGTTTTCAATTGTTTCTTCTAAATCTCAATGGAAATATGTACATATGTATGATAATTTGTTATTTCCTAAGCACTTTAAACTTTTAACCTCTAACCCACTTAATATTAAATGTGGAAAGTATTGAAAGAAACTTATGAACTATTGGAATGGAAAGGTAACTCCCTTTGGCACAGTCTTAGCTTTTTGACTTCCTTCATTCAGTAGAATAGACATGTGTAAATTAATGAGCTACCCCTTTTTCTTCTCTATAAGCTAAAAATCATATGCCTGTTTAATAAAGGTATATGAAAAATTGACAATCTATGGCACTTATCTTGTTGTCAATGGAAACATTGGTTTCTTTTAAAGTATATTTCATCTTCAAAATAGTTCAACATGACTATTATAAATAAAATTTTGTAACTTGTGGATAACTGATTACTCATTAAGATGTCTAACTTAAATCAATGAAATTTTGTGAAGGATTGGAGGTGGCCTAATAGCCATAGAATGGATCATTTTCTTTTCAAATGTGTTTTTCAAAAACTCCTTTTAGGGTTGCTTTTGGAATAAAGGCTTAATTTGAAGTGGAAAAGTAAATTTAGTGAAGATAAATGGTAGCACCTTGGAGTTTCTATTTGTAAGTCCAATGCTGATGTCATGGATCAAACCACCACTTGGAAGCTCCTCTTTCATAAACTATCTATTGGTGACAACATTCAATTTCTTACCATCAACCCTCTTAAGTGTCCAGTTTGCAATCTTTTTGAGTCTATCATTCATATCCTTTAGAGATGTAGGTTTGTTAAAAGACTATGGGCAGCAGTACACAATGAATTCCCTAATATTTTTGGACATCATTGGTCTTGTAAACAAGATATTTTACACTTTAACAATTCTCATAATGTGATTGTTGAATCTTTTAGGCAACTGATTATTAATCACTTGTGGGAGAATTAATGCATTGTTGTGTTTAATAGCTCTTGCATTCCAAATTTTCAATTGTTATTCAAAAGTTGTACTCTAACCTTTCTTTACAATTGTATATTTTTCTCAAAGTACTTCAAAAAAATATTGTTTATGACACCAAATTAACTCAACAAATGGTAAAAGTTGAGAAATAAATCGAAAAGGTTAAAAATGATCAAATGAATTTCATCATAATATTGAAATTGTAATTGTTTGTTTTCCTTCTTTTGTCTCTTTTTTGATCTTTCTATTTTACAGCTCTGACCATTGATATAGCATTCACCTTATTATATTTCTTAAAAAGTTCTATTAAAAAATAAACACAAATAATTTGAATTGAAGGAAAAACGATTCAAATAGAAAAAAGGTGCCACTTATATATATATATATATATATATATATATATATATATATATATATATATATATATATAAAATAAAGAATTAAAGATGCCCAACTAAAAAATAATAATATTGCTCATCATTATTAAATATATATTTAAATATAAATAAATCTAATAATAAAAGATCAAAACTTTCTCTATATGTAAAATTAATATGTTGAACCATCACATATAACAAAAATGTCATTTACATAAAACTAAAACTTCTTATTATAAAAAAATTCAAAATTAAATTATATATAATATACGAACTTCTTATTATTAAAAAAATTCAAATTTATGTTAGATATAATATAATGATTGTTCTATTTTTAGATATAAAATTAATATCTTCAGCCATCATATATAACCAAAATACCGTTCATAAGGACAAAGATACTCACTACATAGAGTTCAAAATTGAGCTACCACGAAATATAATAATATATTTGATCAAAGATACCCAAACAAAAGAGCCAAGATCTCAATCACCATAATAATAGAATAACAGTCATATTACCAAATCAAAATCCATAAGAAGTGTAAAATAATCATCATAACAACTACAATCATCAAAGTCAATAAACCAATCCCCATATGCATAGATAAAATTAAAAAAAATGCAAAGTTCAAAGTCAATACACCAATCTCCATATACAGTGATAAAATTAAAAAAATGAAAATGTAATAATCAAACTCAACAATCTTGTCCAGGGAATGTTCTCTTTATTCCTAAACGAAGAATATTGAATAATTAGATGGGATTAAAGAAAAATAATGCAAACTACAAGAAGCCAAAATTAAGAAATTAAGATCCATGCTTGGTTGAATTTTGAGATTCTAGAAGCACAAAACAAATCCTTTATTTGACAAATTTTTTTTTTTTTTTAAACAAATTCTTATTTTTTTTACAAATTCTTATTTTTTTCTTTTGACAAATTCTTATTTTGAATTTAAGGTCCTCCGTAGCACAAGATGACAAGAACAAAAAATATATTCCCCAACAAAACGATAAGACCATTGAACTTTTGGGGGCTAGACTTGGTATATTCCTACGGAGGACCTAATGCATGACCTAATGTACAAAAGTAAGTAGGTAAAGAATTTAAATGAGTTTTATAAAATAGAATAATTATGATTTTAAATGGGGTATTATTGGTTTTTTTTTTTTTTTAAAAAATAAGCATTTAATTTTTTAAGATGGTTTGTCGCCTTTTTTTTTGGATTGATGAAATATATTATCATTTTGTGTTGATTTTAAATATTATTTCAGATGATCTTCTGTTTGGAATATTTAATTTTTTAAAGATGATTTGTTGCTTCTTCTTTCTAGAATTGTGCCCTCTTTTTGAAAATATATGTTATCTTTTTGTGTTGACATATGAAGCCCACGATAAATTCTTACAATTAATTTAAGACGACAAAAACCAAATAATATTCCCCAATTTTGAGCCAAAGTAAAAGCAATTGCGTAATGCATGACATAGTATACTTTTAATTGTAATGGGGAAAAATCAAATAAATGATAATATGCACATGGTTTAAAGTATATTTTGATAATGAATGTTTATTACTCAAAATATTAATATATAAAATAATTATTTAAATTTTTATTAAAAAATATTGTGAAAATATTATAAAAATAATTATTTAAATTCTGGATAAGTTGTTTAGGGCTTTTTAATGTGTATATAATAAAAGTAGTTTACTTTTATGATTGAATATTTTTAATTTGAAAAGTTATTTATAATTAAATTTTACATTTAAATTGTATAATAAATTAAGTAAAAATCTTGTTAATAGGTCAATAGTAATTGGTAAAAAAAGAAAAGTTAAGGAAGTAGAATTGGGCCATCTTTTTCATCATTACATGAACTACATTGCATTTGATGTGGTAATTGGGTGGCAAGATTTGCATTTATGAAGAAAGGTGGTTATTAATGGAAGGACATGAGGCTATCCAAGGCACAAGGGAGTCACGAGGTTTCCCTCGCACCTCATTATGTTTCTTTCCCTCTAGGTCCTTATCACCCTTAGAAGTTCGTGCGTTTGCAGTTTGCCCTCTGTTGTGTGTGGTATTTGAGGTCAGTTGTGCTAAGAATGGAGAGTGTGTGTGAGATAGCATTAGCAACTGCATGTGTGTATGGAACCAATGAAGCCTGTGAAATGGCCTTTGAAGGCCAAATCTCAAGAGCTCTTCTCAAACATGTCTTTTGGTTGCCCATTGAAGAAATGTTTGGTGTTAAAGCGAACATTCTCGGTCAAGATTTTCTTGTGAAGGGTGTTTGAATCAAGGTTAATTTTGAAATGGTGACATTTTTTGCATCTAACCTAATGTCTCAGGTGTTTGATTCGGAAGTGGTGGCAAAGGTCATGGCATTCTGTGTGCGTCTAACGTTTCACATGGGTTTAGTTAAGAATATTTTGCTTCATAATTTAATTCCCACTACCAAATTTGTCATTTTTAGGGCAGGATGGTTTAGGGGTTGCCCCATAATCAACATTTAGGGCATTTGAGATGCAGTTCATGATCCTCCTGCATTTTGTGAAAGATTTAAAAAAGAAGGTAAAATCCTTGAACATGAAGGTAGGGAAATATAACTCACTGTCACTAATGGCCTAGCTTAAATGTCAAATTATAGATATGGCACAATTGAGGGTATATCATCATGATCAACAGAGTGTGGAGGCAGTAAGAAAATTGGTGAAATGGGTACTCAAGGGTTAGGTTGTGGTGCCTCTATGGTATAATAAATCTCTGGTGGTGGAATAAGGGATAGACACCCTTGTAGGCTTCAATCCCTCATTGACATTTATGTCAGGTGGAAAAACTCTGAAGAAACTAGCAAAAGATGAAGTTGTGAACGCTACAAAGGAGTCGAATGGCAGTGGATGAGAAATCATCTTCCTGATTGACACAGATGATGAGGTTTGTGTTGGTTTAAACTACTGATGCTGGTCTATGTCCAGTCTAAATCCTTATTGGTTTTTTGGTGGTCGGTTTATAATGTATGGGTTTTTTGTTATCTTTTTGTGGTGCACCCTTATTTTTCAAGATTTTTGTTGGTTACTGTTAATGGCGGATGTTAGTCTTTCTGGCTTATCTATTTGCCTTTGGGCCATTTTTTGTAACTCTTAACTTTGTAGACTGGAGGCCCAAATACAAACCTCATATCTATCTAAAATAAATAAATTAAGTAAAAAGAGGTTTTAAATAAAATTATATATTATTTTAAATAATAGAAAAGAGTTTTTTTAATGTGATACAAATAAATGTTCAATTACAAAATAATTTTTAAATAAAAATATATTGTTTTTTAGTAATAAATTTGAAATATGTGATACAAGTAATATTTAGTGAAAAGAGCCTTTACATAAAATTTATATATTTTCTATTTTGATAAGAAAATTTAATTTATAAAAGTTTACTTAATTCTTATTTAATTTTTTTTATAATATTATGAAAGTAGTAATTTATTAGAAAAAATTTATAATGTTGTGAAAGCACTTTTAAATCAATCAAATATTTTAAATATAATTATTTAAAGTTTGAATTTTATTTTTATTTTTTATTTTTTTAAAGATGCAATTACAATTACTTACCTCCATTAATAATTGGACCCTTTTTGTTTGAAATTTTATTATTAAAATTAAAATTAAATTTCATAATAAATTAAGTCGAAAGAGTTTTTAAATAAAATTTCATAATTTTAAAAATAAAATAAAGGGCAATATTTTTTTAAATATGATACATATTTAAAAATTCAAGTAGAAAGAGTTTCTATATAACTTGTTTTAATTAATAAAAAATTATATATATATATATATATATATATATATATATATATATATATATATATATATATAATTATAATTATATATTAATATATTTCTATTTTGATGGTGATTATATGAGTTGTTCAAAACATTAATATATAAAAAAAAGATACTAATTTTTTATTTAAAATTTTTCTTCTATTTAAAAAATTTATATAATTAAAATTTAAATTTAAATCTTCAAAATAAAATAGGTAGAAAGAATATTTAAATAAAACTTTATTTTTTTGAATGATAAGAAGAGGTTTTTTTTTCTTTCTGAAATATAATAAATAAATATTTTAATTGAAAATAATCTTTAAATAAAATTATATATATTTTAAATGTCTTAAAAAAATATATTTATTAATTTTCTTTTCAATAATATATATAATTTTAATGATGGATAATGTAAGTTATTGTGAAATGTTAATGTATAAAAAAATATTAATTTTTTATTTAAGAAATATCTTTATAAATTCTTAATGTCAAAATTCATTAATATAAGTAAACTTTTAAATTAAAAATATTTTTAAAATATAATTAAAATTAATTATCTTCATTAATGATTGGACACTTTTAGTTTGAAATTCTATTTATAATTAAATTTTAAAATTTTCATAATGATTTGGATGGAAAAAGTCTTTAAATAAAATTTAATTTATAAAAATAAAATAAAAAATAATGAGAAATATGATACAAATAAATATTCTACTAAAAATAATCTTTACATTATTATTTTTGAATAATAAAAAATAGATTTAAAAAAAAATAGTATAAATAATTATTCAAGTAAAAAGAATATTTAAATAAAATTATATTTTATTATATTTTAAATTTTAGTAATAGATTATATGAGATTCTTAAAGTGTTAATATCTAAAAATTCTACTTAATTTCTTTTAAGATTGTGAAAGCTACAAATAGTTATTTAAATTTTAGATGGGCTTTTTGGTAACTTTTTAATATGTATATAATTAAAATTGTTCTATTTCATTAGTGATTATATGTTTTTAATTTGAAAAGTTATTTATAATTAGAATTAGAATTTAAAATTTATAAATAAATTGGGTAGAAAGTGTCTTTAAATAAAATTATTTTTTAAATAAAAAGAAGGATTTTTTTTTTAAAAATGTGATACAAATAAATATTCAAACAAAAATAATATTTAAATAAAATTATAGATTTTTTAAATATTAATAAAAAATTTAAATATATAATTAAATAATATTCAATAAAAAAACTTTTAAATAAAATATGTATGTTTTATAATTTGATAATAAATCATATAAATTAATTTGAAATGTCCAATATATAAAAAATCATTTAATTTTTATTTTAAAATCCTTTTTTTTTATATTGTGAAAACCACAATTCATTAAAACAAATAAATTGTTTAATCAACCTATATTTTAAACACAATTATTTAAAGTTTGGATAAATATTTTTATATATAAATAGAATTATTTATATTTATTAAAAATTGAATATTTTGGTTTGAAAAATTATTTATAATTAAATTTTAAATTTAAATTCTGTAATAAATTAGGTGGATATATATATATATATATAATATTATGCAAATAAATATAATTCTTTTTAATAATAAAAAGAGGGATTTTTTTGAAATGTATATAAATATTGATGAGTGTTTTTTGAAATTTCAATGTATTTGTAATTAGAATTACTTACCTTATTAATGATTTGATATTTTTGGTTTGAAATTTTTTAATAATTAAAATCTAAACTTTATAATAAATTGGGTGAGAAAAGTTTTTAAATAAAATTATAAGAATGACAAAATAGGTATTTGGCAAGAATATAAACAAAAGACACCATCTCAATCTTCCATGATTCATTGTAAAACAAAATATGCCATCAGGATCTACTTGAGAATTGGAGATAAGTAAGGGTTTTTTGATGTTAACCTTGTTTTTCTTTGCTAGCTTACTTTATTGGCACTCATATCACCTCTAATAGACTATAAGTTAGATTCATATTTATTGCACTTGTTGCATCACACTTTGGGTGGGCTAGCTCTATTTAATAGCCTCCACACTCTTTATTGCAAAAGTTGTTATAGACAACAAGAAGGATGGTGCCCAAGCAAGCCAAAAAGTTCTTAATAAAGGTTTATAATGAGGTAACCTTTCTAACCTTCTCTATTAACTTGAGATATATTTTCAACATAATGTTATTGATAGCATTTGTAAATGGTATAAGAATAACTCTCTAATTACATATTTTATTGGTCGTATCCCCTCAGAAGAATCCCTTAATGCATGGTTTCAACACCATTGGGAGCCTCTAGGCATCCATGTTACTAAGTTATAAAACCTTAGCAAAGGTTTTATACTTTTCTTGTTTAAAGATTCATATGAAGTCCAAGCCCTCCTACCAAAATCAAGTTTTTGGTTTCTCATAAACATGCTCTTAATTTTATCCAAATGGACATAGTATTTTAAATTCAATGACTAGGATTCCCTTTAGGTGCTAGTCTAGATTGAACTTCTTGGCCTACCAATTCCTCTATGGACTTTCTTTGACTAGATTATCCAGCCTATAGGGTGAGTTTTATGCCATGATCAACCCAAGTTTTATTCCACATGACCTCACAAGTGAACTTCCATTGAGGCTGATTTATCCAAGGATTTAAAGGAATTTAGATATATCCAATGAGTAATGGGCATAGATGGTTTTAAATTTCAACATGTCCAATACTCTTTTTCGATGTCAATCTCTTGATCATTACATCAAAGTATGGGTCAATTATGTTAATGTAGGTTTTATGCACACTCCAAAACCTTTGCAATATAGCCTCTAACATTTTAAAATTAGTGAAAATCATTCACTCTAAGGCACGAGTTGCTAGGTATTTGGTTTTATAAATAACCTATTGGTGGAATAACAATGAGTGAAGTAGTTTGTTTATCAGATATGGGTCAGATATGGATGAATCTAAATCTAATTAAGATTGGTGGACTAATGATGGATCTTTTCTAAGGTGGGTAGGACTATAATAAAATAAAAAATGAGGGAAAAGTAAGATAGAAAAGGAGGTTTGTGGACCACACCAGATGAAACTTTTCGAGACTAGCACTTGAACTAGAGGTTGGATAAGGAAACACATTTAAGAGTCAAAGGGAATCAAAATAAAGCATACTTAAATACAAAATCAAAGTTTGATGTATTTTTAATACCACAATAACACATCTACAAGGGGGATTATGATTCATATGCAATATAGATTCAAATCAGTCACAACTCAATATGAATAACTATATATTAAAGAGATAACTCATGTACAACCAAAAGACTAAGAAACTGAAATGGTAGAACTTATTACACAATTCATAAGTTGGAGAAGAATCGTATTTTGCACATCAAGACTAAATTTCATAACTTCTTAAAATTATCCTTTGCTTCAAATAGGAGGATACAAGTATAAAAAAAACTTGGGATGGTAAAGGCCTCATCTCTCAAGTAAAATTTCAAAATACATATCAAAAAATAAAACTGTACGTTGATCTCAAGAAAAGTATGCATGTACAATAATGATTACTCAAATAGAATCCTTATTCTAAAATACAATATATGCATGCTAAATAGATTAGAATCTAGCTATTCCATCATAATTGGAACATGTAAATATATGTATATTTGGACATTACTAATGTAGCACTGATAAAAGAAGGAAACTATTACATAGTCGAAGTAGATGAAACTAAAGTTATAACTAGAATTACAACTAGAGTAGACATTGGAATTGAAACTAAGCCCAAAGTAATTACCAATGTAATTATGGTTGTAGTCACTAGAAGTGGCCACATAGGTAGGCCAAGTTTGAGTATGCACTAGAGTGTATTTGGGATGCTGAGGACTTTAAGGTGGAATAGGCATGGCCCTTGATACTAAAGTGGCTTGCTTAGCTACTTATATAAATAGGTAAAGTGCATGGTTTTCTTGAAAGTTGATATTTATGGTTTCAAAATCAAGTAGAGCCCTTTTGTACAACTGAGGAAGCATATCCATCAATTTATTGTGTATGCATAGTGTATCTCTAACCTCAACATGTCTGACCTCAGTCTCTATAATTTTATCCCTTGTAAAATTGACTAGTTTTATTATTTCATCACTAGTTATATAAACTTTACCTTCAATCTCCACTATAAATTTGTCTAGTGCTACTCATAAAAGATTCTCAAAAACAGGTCTAGGCACCAATTACCCATGTGTAGCGCTTAATTGAAATACTCTTAAGTCTATCAGGTTAGAGATAAATTACCTTTCCTAGTTTTTAAATTATTGGACCAAAGATTGCATCTCTTGATGACACTCAAGTAGGGTATCTCTTTTGGGAGAAATGTAATTTTATGCCCAAGTAACTTCAGATGTTGTTATCAAGTCCAAGTGAGAATAAGACTTATTCCTTGTTTCCTAGCTTATAAAACATAATTTTCCATCAATATATTTTATTTTGTTGAAAATTTTAAGAATGAATCCCCATTTGTGTTAGGAAGTGGCCTTTGTGGACCTTATTGAACCAATAGTGTCAAATACCTTTCTAACTATCCCTTGCAAATTGTCCCCTATCTCTTTGGGAGCTTAAATGGTACTCACCTTAGGTTGCCTCTATAGAGGCTAATAAAAAATTTGAACATCTCTTTTATGACTCCCCCAACAACATCTACAAAATTATAGGGGCCCTCTGTATATCTATCCAAGTTTGAGGGGTGTATTTTATTTCATTTTATCAAAGAGAATATGTCCTCTCTTTGTTCTAGCTCAACATAATAACCCTCATCAACCATATTTTTCCTCTTCACATTTCTCAAGGTGTTTATTTATATATATCAATGTAACTTTACTGTGGGCTACTTAGTTATCACCAAATCTTGTCTTCCTGCTTCTTCCCATTGCAAGTGTTGAATCCACGAAGGAATGTCCAATGCAACTTATTATTCTATTTATTATGTCTTCTATGTTTGCCTTGTTTGTACTCTACGAGTATCTAAGGGGTATTATCCTAGATATAGCATGGAATTTGGGGAGAATGACCTTGTTTTAGGAAAATGAGGAATAACCTTCTTCTATCTAGTAACCTACTTCTGGGCTAGTGTCTCAATTACATATTTGGCCTTCTTTATTGCTTTATGAACTAGGATGGTAGGTGAGTATAATTGGGTTTCTTAGCCAATAGGGATATCAAACTATGTAGTCATCCTAGGGGGTAGTTAGGATAGAAAATAATTATGTGGACACCAAGTTTTCAAAATTTACCCTTTGGTTTGGCTCAAGGAACTATGGACTAGTTCCACTAAAGAATGAGTAGGTTACTAGGGTGCTCAATAGGTTTTATAGATAATCAATAACAAAATTGTGCGCATCCCTAGTAGTCATAATAGTGGTGGTAGGGTCCACAGTATCAAGTTGGGTTGTGATAGTCAAAATTAGCATTATAGCTACCTATGGCTAGTATATTTGGCTGAAAGAATGCAACTAATGTAAATAATCTACTACATCATTTTCCATTATAATAATTGAGGGAGTTTCTAAATAATGTGGACTTGGAGGACTTATAACGAAGGGAGAGATGGCCAATGTATTGTTTTTGTAGTTGTGATTGTAGTGATATGAGGTGGAAAGCTTGGATGTGTAATTGGGGATGGCCCTTATGTTATGATGTGCAACTTTGATTCTACCTCTCCTTTTATATCCCCTTATTTATCTAATAACAACTTAGTATCCCTTGAGTTATCATCTTCTTGGTTGACTTCATATTCTTATAATAATTTTGTCCTTCCTGATTGGGTGCTTCCCTTAGTCATCCATTCATCATCTTCTTCCATTTGAGTGATCTCATCAAATGAATTTATCTCTTTTGTTTTAATATTTGAGACCCACTCTTATTCATCATACCACATTTATCTTCCTCCTCACTATCATAAATATGCACATGATTTGATCCTAGAGTACCCTTTCTTCTCATTTTCCTTTCCTTGGGAGAAATTGTTTGGTTTTCTTGTGCTTCTAATTTTTGAGGTGAAATGGGAGGGATCTTGGGATTCCTTGTATATGTCATTATTAGTTTTGTAATAGAAGAGGTTGAACCAGTTGAAGGTTGAATGAAAAATGGAGGGACTATAATGTTAGCAGATGGTGAGGGAGATGGAGGATCGGTGACCACTCGAGGAATTATAGATGGTGGAGGTGGCGATCCAATGGACTAAGTACTACCAATGGTGGATTAAATGTCATGGTAGGTGGTAATGAAGATAACTACCCAACGGACTAGGAAATTACTATAAATGTAGACAAAGGAGGAGAAATAACATGAAATTGAGATAAAAAGGAATTAAGACTTACTTGTTAAGCAATGGTTAGTGGGAAAAAAGGAAACATGGAGAAAATTCTAGCTAATGGGCTAGGAGTTGTAGGTCTTTGTTCTATAGTTGGCATTGGGGTCCCTCTATAATGTGATGTGGAGAAGCAACAATAGTAATGTGTATGGGGTAACTAAGAAGTGTTAAAAATCCTTCTCCAATGTGTGATTCCCCAAATGGGATAGCTTATTCCTGCATTTATTCTTCTGCCTAAGGAAGGGTTCCATGAATAGGGTTAGAAACCAATTCTTAATTGTCAATCCTCTTGGAATCCTATTTGGTGATGGTAGGATCATATTGGAACCTCTGTGCCATAATCATAAACATGTAGGCTCTGCATATCTTTATATCCACTTCTCAATCATCTTCATCATTCATAAATATGATATCATCATAAGACTTGTTTCCAAGTTGATCCTTACTTTTATTTCATATTTTTAATGTGTTTTCTTACATTCTTTATTGGTTCCTAATATCTAAAAGGTGTCATTTTGAATGCATAATTCACCCTAATATTTCCAACCAATTGGAGGTGCTCCCACCTTATGTACTACATCCTTATAATAATAATAGGTTTTGGATGGATGGTTACTTGCTTAGCCTTCCTCAAGTTAACATCAGCATTGTTTGTTATTTGGGTAGCAATCTCTTGTCTAAATACTTTGTTAGGTACAATCCTTCATAAGTATAAAGGACATGCCTTTGTGCCTTTGATTATGATTACTATTCATTTGGAGTGTAATTAGTAATCACCCATATTTTAAATAGTTTTCTTGGTAGGTTTATAGAGCTTGTGCATGTTCTTCCCATAAATGGCTTGATACACATGAGGTAGAAAATCTCAATCAACCTCTTCATGTTATTCTTGAATCTATGCATATGAAGAACATTAAATTCATCATATATCCTATTTTTTGGGTAGTTAGAAGATGGTTTCTAGGGATACTCATTAGATGAATTCATAATGGAAGTCACTATGTCTACCACATAGCGCAACATATATAAATTATCACCTAGTAAACTTTTAGGATTTTTGAGTTTCAAAATCAAATTGGAATTGATGATATCCCCTAAAGCAATGATTTTTTTAGAAGTTAAAATCATATCTAGCATAGGCACCCATACCTTAGTGACATAAGTGATGGTTGAAAAAATATATATCCTATTTATTAGGTCCATGGATATTATTATCCCTAATCTAAATTTGAAGACCAAAATGGGGATAACGGAGGTAAGGATCTAAAATACAAAGTTTCTTGGGTTGCCAATTCACTCTTGTAACTTTTTGTTGACATTATTGTTGAGAATCCATGAGTTCACCATGTCCTACTTCTATGACATGTCTTATAAGGGGAGCTTATAATACCTCTCAAAGGAATTTCCATTGATGTATGCAATTGGTGTCTTGCCAAGCCTAAAGTGTAATATCTTTATAGTAACCTTTCCATTCATGAATAAATCAAATAGTAGGTCAATGCAAGGCATTACCTCTGGCTTAGCTACTACATTGTGAATACCAACTACTTTATTTTATAAGATATTATCCTTTTACATTCATGTGAAAATGGAGAGTTGGTCCCCATCCTTATATGGTTTGGTTGCATCAACCATATCCCAAATGGTGTAGTGTTTAAACTCATGGTTCAAAGACACTAAGTCAAATATTATATCTATGTATTCAATTGGCCCTTTAATTGAGTATGAAAAGGGAATAGGGATATAATATGAGGAATCCATTTATGCCATCTAAAAATTATTTATTGTGTGAAAAATATATGAATTTATGGTTACAATGGAGTTCTGGATTCACAGTTCGCACTTGATATTAGAATTCACAATACTCTTGATAGCTTAGAGGTAATGTAATTAGACTAGAGATGCAAACCTAAAATATATTGCTTTATTTGTATTGGATTCAATAATTGAATGAATGAATTATTTAGTTTATGTGAATTATGTGCAATAATAACATTCACTCTCTTCCTTGTTTATTCTATATATTTGAATTTAATGATACTGACTTCTATGGATTTTACTGCCATATGGCTTCCTCTATATTCTTCCCAGTGATTAGTCATCTTAATATGATAGATATCTCTTTTCCACTCTCTTGGTTTTGATTTTTATGTATTTGTTGTTTATATACATAGATTCAGAGTACGTATGTATGTGTGTTGTTATTTTGCTCCTAATTGAGTTGTAGTTTTCCATGTTTTATCTCTTCATTCAAAAGCTAGCAAAATGATGACACATGGATAGCTCTCACTACTCTGATTTCCTAGGATTATTCATATATAGTTCCAAGATAATGTCACCACTAGGCTAGTAGGGTGATGACATGTGGATGAATTTCACTACTCCACTTGTTTGGGATTGTCTATACATAAGTCCAAGCTGACATCACCTTTAGGATAGTGGGATGATGACATGTGGATGGCTCTCACTACTCTACTTGCCTAGGATTATCCGTATATAGGTCCAAGCTAACATCACCTTGAGGTTACTAGGATGATGACAAATGGATGGGTCTCACTACTTCACTTGCTTTAGATTGTTTGTACATAGGTCTAAGGTGATGTCTTCTCAGGGATACTGGGATGATGACAAATGGATGACTCTCATTTCTTCACTTATTTGGATTAATCATATAAAGATCCATGTTGATGTCACCTCTGGGCTAATAAGATGATGACACTTGGAAAGATCCTAATGATTTACTTGCTTGGGTGACTCTATACAAAAAAACTATACTAATGTCACTATTAGGTGACTTGTGTTCTTTACTTAGGCTCTAGGTTAGTGAATTGATGTTGTATCACAAGATCAAATTCACTCTAAGAGGGCTTGAGAGACACTTAAGCACAAAATAACCTACTTAAGACATAACATAGACAAAGACCCAACTAAAATAAAAAAAACTTTAGCTCAATTATCCATTAATTCATACATTAAATGTACATAAGCATAAGTTAAAATCAAAGACAAAAAGTAAATCATTTATCATGGATTTTACATATCTTCGATTCTTCCGTAACTTTGAGACATTTTGAAAACATTGAAGTAAATCTTATTGATTGAATTAATCAAACAAGATCAAGAGAAGTAAATAAATTTATTTTAGTGTTAGATGAATTACTTAAGTTCTTACTTTTCAAATTCTATGTCATATACTTCTAATTCAAAGGACCTCAAATAAAAATATTTTTTTTAACAATGGGTCCCTATTTAAAATTTGAAAATGGGGTGTGTGTGTGTGTGTGTTAGGGCATAACAAATGGTGACTTAGTGAGAAAAATACTCTAAAATATTTTGAGAGCCTAGAACCTTAGTAATGCAGTATAAAAAACTTTGGCTCTTATTAGAAATGAGTAAATAAACTAGATTTTGAAAAATACTCCTTCCTCATGTAACATACTAACCCTTCCCATTCCATGGATTTGAGTGTGTGATCTTATGAATTCAATTTTTCCTCATTATGAGAGTTTTACAAAGTGCTAGATAGACACTATAGGTTTCATTTAGGTCTCATATTTTGTAACCAAATAGTAATAAAATCATGAGAATTTCTCTATTGTTATCCATGCATCCATATCTCTGATAAATATACCTATGAGTCCACTTAAATCCTTGCTCTACTACTATCCATGCATCCATAACCTTGGTAGAGATTAATTGAATTGCACTTATATATATATATATGAATCAAAGATAGAGGAAGGGTTGGTAATCACTATTGGTTAGGTATATGCATAAGAAAACTTATTTCAATCAATATGTCCCTATCAGTGTATATCTAATTTTATGTTTGTTATCTCCCATCCAAGTTTTAGCATGTAATAGTGCATTTAATCCTTGGAAATAGTAAGTCTTTCTAAAATTTACATGATTAGATTAGATTAAATCATAGAAGTTCAATAAAATCATTCAATCAAATCATCACCTAATTCAATCACAACACATATCTTAACCCTAGAAGTTGTAGTATTGTTAGAATAAATCCTTATGAGGACCAATTATGTATCCTTATGAATCATCCGTTTATTTTAGTAGTTCTTTTGTGGTCTCAATGTAGGAAATTAGTTGGTATATTATGTATTTTTTAGAAAACTAATCTAAAAATCATAAAAACTAATCTACTTAAGGCAAATTTAGAAAATAAGAAAGACTAATCCTAAGAAGCATAAAAACTATTCTAGTTCAAGTAAAAAATCTAACCTAGAAAGCAAGAAATCTACTGTAGTCATAAATATACATTTCTAATTACAATCATTATGAGGCCTCTCTAGTTGGATAAGCCATGAATTAGTGCTTTAAAAACTATCCATTGACTAAAGAGGTCAGGTCATTACCTTGAAGGTATTTCAATCAAAAGGCATTCTTACCTAGGATCTTTGATATCTGATATGGTCCAATCCATAAAAGAGTGAACTTATCATGTTGTCCTTTCTTCTCATATGTTTTACCTTAAAAAATTAATAGATCTAAAATTATAAATTCTTTGATCTTGATTATTTTTTCAAACCATCTTTCAATAATATCCTAATGTTTATTGAAGCTATGTATTGCTTTAGTTTTTGAAACACATCTTAGGTAGATTATTTCATAGTTTTTTATGTACATGACTCCCTTCTTGATCATATAAGGAGCTAATTTGAGCCTGAGTACTCATCTATGCTCTCTACTTAACTCTAAGGTCATGTACCTATAATTAATTAAGTGTACCACTCACCATCAGTCACCAGAGCCTCATTAATTTTCTCAATACTAATATGTTGATTAGTCTCAGTCATCAGTTGGACGATTCCCTAGGCTCTTACCATCTTAGTTATCTTGATTTCAAGGTCAAACTCTTGAATTTTGGCCATCCATTTACCTCTTCTCTCCCCTAATTTATTATGGCTAAGCATGATATTGACAATTGGGTCTAGAATAATAGTGAATGTCTTATTTCGTAGAATATAGTGCCTAAAATTTTTTCACCATTTTGATCAAGGCATAAATATACTTGTCTATCATAGAGTATTTCAACTCTGGATTCTTTAGATTGGTGATCATGAAGGCAATGGGATGTTCATTATCATCTACCTTTTATGTCAGTACAAAATCTATAGTATGTTTTAAAGCAAATGAATAATGTTAAAGTAGGCTTTTCCCTACTTTTTGTTTTACCTAAATGGTTGTTAGTCAACTTGCTTAGGGTGTTAAGGTCATTAGGGTAAATACACTTAATGTGTTTTCTAATTATGAGTTGATTTTTTACCTTTATGGTGACCTAATATCTCACTATATATTGTACCTCCTTTGTACTTTTTCATTAATTAGTCAAATAATTAGTTAATGAAGCTCTCTTTTGCTTTGTATTTGATCTCACCTAATACTAGGGTTTTCATGTAATTTGTGATGTTCATATATCTTGGAGTAATATGAAATGGTATCAAAACTTTGATCTAATGACCGTTTTCCCATTTTTGAATATATTTGGTGATATCTTTCTTACATGCATCCTACAAGGTTTCTTGATTTTTTGGTTCTTCATAGGTTTCATAAGATTTATTGAAATTTTGTGTAAACTATTCATCTATAGTATTAATTCAAAAAATATATAGTGACATCAAATTCATAAAGTGACAAAACCCTATGATCAATTTTAAACATGATTTAGTTTCATGACTATCAATTTCAGCCATTTTAGAGGGTTTCAAGGCCTTTTCAGTGATTTTATGCAAATTCATACAGTTGGGGTCTCCAAAATAAAATAATTTTATGGGTTTTTGGGATCCTTGGTGGGTCTTTGGTTGTTTTTCCTTATGCATTCTAGATGTAGATATTCTAAACTTCACAAGAGTTCAACACTTACATGCACAAATTAGAGTTTCAAGCATGTTTTGCACATGTCAAAACTCGAAGTTGCATCCATAGTTTGAATCCCCCAGCATCAAATTTTATAGATACATCCTTTGTCAAAACCCATAGCATCATATTTTTGAGTTACATTGGTAGTCAAATTCCTCAACATTGAGACTTCAGACTATACATGCAGTCAAAACCCCTGACATTAGGACTTCAAATTATATAGATAGTTCATAACCTTGACATTAATACTTCAAACTAAATGAGTATTCCATAATCCTAAAATTAGGAATTATATCATCTTCTGTATCATAAAACTTAATGTTATGAAATCTGACCAATCTCATAGTCTAAAACCCTGATGTGTCAAAACTTTTGACTGCTCTCACAGTCCACAAGTCTGATAGTTCTAAAACTTTGGGTTTTTTTGGAAACAACAAAGGGTCCCATTGCTTCTACCCTAAAAAACCCTTCTATAGGAGCTTTCAAAAACTCCATCAACTATTTAAGAGGGTGAAAACTTTGATAACTATCTAGTAGACATCAAATTTAACCCCATGAAGTTTGACACTATTCATTTGAAAAATGGATGCAAATTTTAGATGATGTCACTTCCACAATAATCACATCAATCAAAAGTGAGAAGGGGGAGCACCCAAAATAATCCTTATCCACCTAGTCATATTTTGTGGTCATATGATGGGAGCCCTTGGTCATTTTTAAATTAAGCCCTTGGTCACTTCCAACCCAAAAGTGCTTAACTTTAGCTCTATGGAGGCATAATTTTTATTTGAGGAAATTGATTTAAAATTTTTTTCAATATTTTTCTCTAAGGGGCCTCATGATTTTTTTGGGGGGAAGTTGATAAAAAAATTAAACCACTATTCACCACCAAAATTTTCATGCAATTAAATGTTTAAATATGCATAACTTTTAATTGGTAGCTTGGATTTGAGTGCCATCTTCTTCAAAATTGCTTATTTTTTCATTTTATTCATATTGATGGTATTTTTTAGTCCTTATATAGCCACCTATTTTCACATATTTTACCTCTTATATGCATTTTTTGTAAATCTTTATGTCCTTCTAGTTCTTTCATATTTACAAACAAACTAATCAAGATACATTATCAGTTGTGTCTGACATTCATACAAGCATGCTTGTATTTAAAGCTTTAAGGGGGGTCACTTCTAAAAGTTTTGATGGGGTGTTATGTGGTGTTGTGTATTCTTTGGTGTCTATTATATATTCTAATTTTCTACATTATGTTGATTCCTACACTCACTACTTAAGTGGATGCATTTTCAATTGTGCTCGACATCCTATTTATGAGTGTGCACTATTCTTGTAATGAGGAGGGTCATTGCAATTGTTTTATGCAGATGTGAAATTATTTAGTATATTATCTTAGTAATGTTGACTTTACTTGATAGACACTCATGGGGGAAGTTAATTCTAAATTAGTGGCTCTCCCTGGAAAGACCAATTATGCTTCTTGTCATGCTTACATGGAACACTTTCTCATGAAAAATAATCATACTCAATTATGATATGGACATATTCCCATCCTTTAATTCTTTTTCAGAGATCCTGTTGAGATTTATATCACTCCTACTCATCATCTTCCTATTATCTCTTTAGAGAATATTGTACTCTCTCCTCCTACTCCTATTTATTGTGAGGAAACATCCATGGTGGACAATGATCTTCATTATTTCAAGTCACCACTACAAGATTATATTATGCCTGACCTCAACTATCCCATTATATATTTTAATTTTAATCTTGTATATGATAGTGTTCTTCTAGATCCATCACATATTGGTACTTTAGAGGAATATACTATTTATAGAGAGTATATCTTGTGAGAATATCAACAACTCTTATCTTATTATGTATATTTAGTCTACAAATCTTTGATTCATTTGTATTCTCTTCTCTAATTTCAAGGGTTGTTGAACCATGCTCTCCACTTAACATGGGCATTCATTCAGTGAATATTACATGCCATTCTTCTTCATCAAACTCACATGTACTTTATGACACTTTTGAGACTAAACACACCTCTAATATCAATGACTCTTCTTCTACATATGACTATAGTAGTGATGGGGACACACCTCCACCATCTCCTTGTCACCTTGCAGGTATTGAGGAGTTATTTTATGATCAACTTAACTCTAGTCCACTTCCAACATTGCAAGGTACATGTATATTTATCAAGGACTCATCAAATTTTAGGAATTTTATTCAAAAAGTATAGGGTTATTATATAGTATGGTTTAGCCTTTACTTCTATTGCATAGAGAAATTGGCACTCTTATTATTTATGATGAGAATTGTTCCTTACTTGGAGTTCCATCAAGCACTTGGTGGACCCATTCACTATTCTAGGGTGATCGAATCTTCATTTCACCCACTTTTGATAGGTTCACTTTAGTGGAATTACATTCAATTCTTATGCATGATCTTGCCAGACCTATGCCACATTTTTGTTCTAGACCCTACTCAGAGTTATTTGTATTATTATCTCCTTCATCTTCCACTATGGAATTGATAGACTTCTAGTACAACATTTGTGTTCTTCCTTTGGTAAAGGGAAAAAACATTGTTTGATGCAAATAGAGATTCTTTAGTCTTCAATCATAATATATCATTAGTGATATTCATCATTATGTGAACTATACTATAGGTAGATTCAACATTTTCTATGGGGACTTCTTAGTTATCCTCTCTATGTGCTCTATTTTTCTCTCTTGTGGATGAATTTTTGGTTGTGCCTGATGTCCTTAGAGCTTGCATAGTTTCTCACTTTTCTCTCTTTTGGAGAGATTTTTTATTTTATGGGTTTTCTTCTTTTCTCTACTTTATGAGAGTTTCATTATGCTTGGGTAACTCATCAGGGCTCATTGTTAGGACTCAATTTTTATACCCACCTAAGCTACACTTCAAGGGGTGTTAAGGTATTATTTTTCCCACTTTTGATTTCACCTACATGGTTGTTATTCATATTGCTTAGGTTTATTAAGGTCATTATGGGAATACACTTAATGTGTTTTCTAATTGTGAGTTAAGTTTTTACCTTTATGATGACCTAATATCTCACTATATAATGTACCTCCTTTTTACTTTTTGGCTAATGAATTAGATAACCAGTTAATGAATCTCTATTTTTATTTGTATTGTATCTCACATAATACTAGATTTTTCATGCAATCTATGACTTTTATATATCTTGGAATACTCCAACAAATAAAAATAAAAATCTTTATTAAATTTTGGACTAATCAGAACTAGGGCTTGAGCAATATTAATCTTGATGTCTTGGAAAGCTCTTCAATATTTTATCATCCACTCTATCTTGGCATCTTTATTCAGCATAACATTTAAATTTTTGATAATCTCTATAAATCTATAAATGAATTTTATTGCAAAATTTATCTTACCAAAGGACTTCAATTCCTTCTTGCTACTAGGAAGTGTCAACTTAGAAAAGGCCTAAACTCAATCTGGATCAATAGAGATCCCATCTTTAGTTATCACATGGCCTAGTAAATTCCTTTATATAACTCCATAGATGTTTTTCTTTGGATTAAGGGATGCCATGTACCTTTAACATCTATCAAACACCTTTCAGAGATGGTCTACATAATCAACTCTTTCTTTGGAGAACACAATGAGGTCATCCTGTATATGATGATGCACTTGCCAACCAACCCTCAGAAAGTAAAGTCCATGGCTCTCTACAAAGTTTATCCCACATTAATTAGGCCAAACTGCATCCTCTTATATATGAAAGTCCCCCACTTTATTGTGAATATAGTCTTCATCTAATCTTTTAGCTCTACCAATACATGATTGTAACTAGAGAATATATATAAGAAGGACATCATCTATTATCAGATCATTATTTGAATTACCTTATCCACTAAAGGTAGGGGTAATTGTCTTTCTCTAATGCTCTATTTAGGTTCCTAAAATATAAATAGATTGTAATTTCTCAATTATTTTTTCTAGATGGTACCAAATTGGTTACCCAAGTAGAGTACCTGATTGGGAAGACAATTTTAGCCTTTAGTAGCTTCTATACTTCTATTTGAATTTGAGGATATAAAATTGGATTAAATAGCATTTATCTCTACCTAAAAGCCTTTGCCTAGTTTCAATAGGATAATGCGTGTAATGAAGATGGGGTTGAAGACATTCAGGTCTTCTAATGTCCAGGATATGACATATTTATATTCAACCAGTAGGTCTTTCAGATTATATTTCTCAATTTCAATGCAAATTAATCCTATATTCACATTTCAAGTGTGTTGGTTAGTGCCAAAATTTTATTTGATGAAAGTTGATTCAATTGCCCTCAATGGTTTATACTTCTGAGCTTGGGTTTCTAGATTAAAATCTCACTCCAAGGAGACCATGGCCAAAGGGATGTAATTCTCCTTCAATTTCAAAATTCCATCTTCTCCTAGGTCTTTACCATACATGGTTTTGATGTCCTTCTCATCTTTTATCTGATCCTCAAAATTTCTAGAGTTGTTCATGAATTTCACAATTTGTTGGTCATATTAGAACACTTGGAAGTTGTACACATTATTTCATATAGAAGGGAAAGGGCTCCATTGAGAACTTATACATCTTGGACTCTTGGAGTGGTGCCATATTTATAGCTGAATTTTCTAGTGAATCGGTTGTCTAGTTCTACTCTCTTGGGATAACCATGATGTCAAATGATTTAAAAGAATTGATTAGGTCCCAATCCTAGTACTTTTACTTCTTTAAATAAGTGAGATTATATTGGTACTTCTTCCTAATCTGATTGACCACCATTTTTTATTTTCCAAATATCTACAATTGGTTAACATTGTGCTTGAGTGCAAATTGCAATCTATGGATTAGAGCTTCATACTTTGCTCTATTGTTGGTGCAGGGGAATTACAATTTGTAAGTATCAAGGTACTACTTATCATTAGGATTTTTCAGGGCTATGCCAACACCATAACCTTGTTTTGATTTGGCTTCATTGAAATGAAGATCCCATAAGTGAGATAGACCTTCTAATTATTATTTAGGTATCTCTTTCTTGGTGGTGAATGTATAAACTCTTATATGTGAAGACATGAAGTCCATTTAATTTTTTGTGGCATTGTTCTCAATAATCAAGTACTTCATTTTTTTCTCTGTCTACCTAAATTTTATTGGCCGCCCCTTTCCATGGTAACCACATGTGTGAAAATTTTGTGACCATATACATGTTCAATGTCTTGGACTAATCCTAGCTCAATAATATACTATTAAATTATAGAATGTCAATGACCAAGATGTCTATGGTCTAGTAGACACATGGTTTAGATGCCAAATGAATGCACACATTTGTTAATTCTCCAACACATGGGATACAATACTTGTCTAATTATAGTACCATCCTATTTAACTTATCTATAGTCAAACCCAACTTCTTACACATAGCTATCGACATCACATTGGTTGAGGCACCCAAGTCAACCAAATAGTTGTTCACATTCTTTATGAACATTTGGATAGTTAACAAAAATAGTAGTGCTTTAGGATTATCTTTAAATGCCATCACATTTACATTCATAAATTTGGATTTTTTTGATGTAGAGGGTCTCTTAGTTAGGACCTTGAGTAATAACTCTCTTTGTTTAATGATCTAAGGTAGTTCATATAGAGTGATTTTGGTGTTAATCTTCTTCATGTCTTTGATATTATTGTATTTGGCTTTTCCTTGTGATTCTGTGCTCTAAAATTGCTCATCCCTCTTATGGGAGGTGGATTGTTATTTGTTCAATAATCTAGAGTAAGAGAATTATTATTTGGAGGTGTTAAATTAGTAAAAAAAAAATTTCTCCTTAGATTGTCATTGTTCCTATGAAACTACTAGAATTCATGGATCTCATTTATATTATCCTTTGGTTTATTCTCATCCTCTTATGGAAATAGGAGATCATATGTTTTAAATACCATTGTTGTATTGGAATTTTATATATCAATAGAAGAAGATGATTCTATTTGATGTAAAGAACCTTCTTTCATGTTCATATCCTTTTGAAAGATATCAAAGGCTATGCAGAATTTGATGTAGTCTAGCTCAACATGTTGTGTAGTGTTATGAACTCGACACTAATTTGGAAGGGTTGCTTCCATGATGTTGATCTCTAACATCCTATTAGGTGATTTTTGCTCTTATTTTTCTCAAAATTGTTTAAAGGTCTATTGTACCTCTGGAATCTAAAGCCCTAATTAGTATTCTATCCTCCAATGTTACCCATGCATTTCTACATGTTCAAAACTCAATGCTCAATTTCTACACCATCCTATGGATTGATTCTAATTATATTTTGATGGAATAATTATTATTAACCTATGTAGTAGTAATATTGATTGGTATTAGGGATTGGTTCTAGTTTTTCCAAATAGGTGCATAATTGTTTAGGAAGTCAAGATGTTAATTAGGTGGAGCATGGGTTAAAGGTAATGGATTATACACATGGTTCTAGTTTTGGGCTATGGTATTATGTTTGGAATTAGGTTGAAATCTAGAAACACAAGACCAAGAATGAGTGATGATAATGATTTTAGTTGAGGGTATAATTA
Source organism: Torreya grandis (assembly GCA_037957365.1). Lineage (NCBI taxonomy): Eukaryota > Viridiplantae > Streptophyta > Pinopsida > Cupressales > Taxaceae > Torreya > Torreya grandis. The sequence continues at coordinate 173,662 of JARHVA010008512.1, read as the reverse complement.
TTTATTAGTATTAATGGCTTTGATCTAAGGCAAAATTATTGAATCAACACCAACAACTCTACGTAGAAAGGCAACAGTCATAAGGTCCAGGGCATTCTTGTAAACTCGATGGCCAATGCCTCATTGGGTTTGTAGGCAATCTCAAATATACTATACATCATCTAGAATCTAGTATTGAAGGCTTCAATTGACTCATTTGGCTCTCTTTTCATGCTTATAAAGTGTTTATAAACAACATTTGTACTAGTGACCTAGTCAAACTATGCCAAAAGGTGTTTTGAAATTCTTACCAAGAGATGATTGAACCTTCTAGGATATTAAGAAACTAATCATAGGCTACATCTTGTAATGTGAAGGGAAATAGTCTACATTTACTACATTTGTGGGTTACATTAAATATCCATAAAGTTTTTAAAGGCCTTAGTATGTTATTTAACAGTCCTTGGTCCCAAGGGAGAAAAAGAAGAAAGATATTTATCAGGTTTTTTAGGTAGATCATGGATAGCCCCAATGATATTGATGGTAAAGTAGTTAACAAGGTTGGATCTTGAACTAGAGCTAGGGGTTAGCCCATTAGGAATAGTGTAAGTCAAGGTTGTCTACCTCGAGAGAATGATTGAGTATAGGGTCCTTTCCTAACTCCATTATCATACCTAAATTTCTATGGATTTTTAAAGGTGGGAATAGTAAGTTACTATATGCAGTTGACCTTATTAATATTTTGGGTGTTTTTAGTGTAACTCAAGTAATTCTTTTCCAATAAAATGGAGGCAGAGGTGCAATGCTGCTTCTAGCACTAGAATAACTTTACCTATTGATGTGGTTTTTATTCACACCCCAAAAACCTTTACAAGGTAGACTATAACATTTTAGTATTGATGAAAATTATTCACTCAAAGGCACGATTTGCTAAGAATTTAGTTTTATAAACAACATGTTGGTGTAATAATGGTGAATGAAGTAGTTTGTTTACCATGGATGGGTCAGCTATGGATGAATATAAATATAATTAATATGGTTGGATTGATGATGGATCTATCTTGAAGTGAGTAGGACCAAAATAAACTCAAAAAAGAGGGAAAGGTAGGGTAGAAAAGGAGGCTTGTAGACCATACTAGATGAAACTTTTCTAGACCAAAACTTGAACTAGAGGTTAGATAAAAAATCACAAACTAATATTTATTATAGGCTAGTATAGAAAACCAATAATCAAACATAGTTAGGATTCAAAGAACGAAAATACATCATACTTAAGCACATAAAATCAAAGGTTGATGTGTTTTAAAGACTGCAATAACACATCTATAAGGGGAATTATGATTCACATGCAAAAGGCATTCATATCAATGATAGGTCAATATGAATAAATGTATATTAAAGATATAAATCATACATAACAAAAAGACTAAGAAACTAAAATGATATAAATTATTACACAATCCATAAGTTGGAGAAGAATCAGATTTTGCACATCAAGACTAAATTTTAGTTCTTAGAATTTCCTATTAATCTGAACAACCAAAATTCTCCTTCATTTGGAATAGGTTAAATAAGATTGGGATGGAGAAGGTCTCATCGATCAATAAAAATATAAAAATACATATCCAAAAATATAACTATATGCTAATCTCATGCAAAGTATGCATGTTAAATAATGAATGCCCAAAATAGAATTCTTCATCTAAAATACAATATATACATGCTAAATGGATTAGGAAATAGTAGTTCCATCACAACTAGAACATGTAAATATATATGTATATTTATAAAGTGTTAATGTAGTATTTCTAAAAGAATAAAAATATTACATAACTGAAGTAGATGAAACTAAAGTTATAACTTGTGTTACATCTTGAGTAGACACTAGAACTACAACTAAGCCTAAAGTAGTTGCCAATGTAATTTTGGTTGTAGTCACTAAAAGTGGCACATATGTAGGCCCATTTTGAGTATGCACTAGTGTGTACTTGGGAAGCTAAGGACTCTAAGGTAGAATAGGCACGAACCCTAAAACTGAAGTGGCTTAATTAGATGTATCCATATATAGGTAAAGTGTATGACTTGCCTAAAAGTTGATATCTATGGTCTCAAAATCAAGCAAAGCCCTTTTGAATAATTGAGGAAGTTTGTTTATTAAATTATTATGTAATCCTAATATATATTTAACCTTAGAATGTAGTCCCTTATTCCCTATAATTTTACCCCTTAAAAAATTGACGAGTTGCATTATTTCATCATTGGTTCTGTAAACATCACCTACAATCTTTTCCCTAAAGTTGTCTATTGCTGCTCACAAAAGATTCTCAAAATTTATTCTAGGCACTAATTTCCCCTATGGAGTTATTACTTGAGTAACTCTTAAGTCGATCAGGACAAAGATAGATTCCCTTTCCTAGTTTGAAAATTATTGGACTAAATTTTTCATCTCTTAATGCCACTCAGTAGGCTATCTCTATTGGTAGTAATATAATTTTGTACCCAAGCAGCTTTAGATGTTGTTATTAAGTTCAAGTGGGCATACACCTTATTATTGTTTCCTATATTATAAAACATATTTTTCCATCAATATCACTTATTTTTTTAACAATTGAAGAATGTCTCCCAATTTGGGTTTGTAAGTGGCTTTTGTGGACCTTATTAAACCAATAGTGTCAAATATCTTCCTGGTTATCCCTTATAAATTTTCTACTATCTCTTTGAGATCCTAGATAGTACTCACCTCTAGTTGACTCTATATAAGTTGATCAAAACTTTTGAACATCTCTTTTATGACTCCCCCAACAACATATACAAAAGAATAGGGGTCCTCCCTATATCTAACTAGGTCTAGAGGGTTTTTTTCCATCATTTTTGTCAGAGAGAATGTCCTCTCTTTGTTCTAGCTTGACCTATTGACCCTTAGCAACCATATTTTCCCTCTTCATCTTTCTCAAGGTGCTATTTTGTTTATCAAAATAGAATTTTACTTTGGTCTACCTAATTATCACTAAATCTTATATCTTTACTTATTCCTATTACAACTACTAAATCCACAAAGAAATGTCCAATGCAACTTGTTTTTATGTTTTATGCCTACCATGTTTATGTGATATAATATTAGCTAAGGGGGATTGTCTTGGAGGTAACATGGCCTTTGAGGAAGATGCCCCTATTAATGAAAAAGGAAGAATATTATTCCTCCATTTAACAACCTATATTTGGACTAGTGTGTTAATTACATGTTCGACCTTCCTTGTTACTTTTTGGACTAGGATGGTAGATGAGCCTACCTAAGGTGCTTGGATAATAGATATATCCAACTATGTATTTAGCCTAGGGGGTAGCTAAGATAAAAAAACTCTATGTGGACACTAGGTTTTCAAAATGTACCCCTTATCTTGGCTCAGGGGGCTATGGACTAGTTCCACTAAAGAATGAGTAGGTTATAGGAGTGCTCAATAGGTTTTGAAAATAGTTAGTAACAAAAGTGTATGCATCCCTAGTATTCATAATGTTAGTTGTAGGGCCCATAATAGTAAGTTAGGCTGTGGTAATCAAAATTAGCATTGTAGTTGCCTATGGCTAGTTTATTTAGCTTAAATAATGTAAAAAATCTACTATATCACTTGTTCCAATAATTGAGGGAGTTGCCAAAGAATGTAGACTTAGAGGACTTACAACACTATCAAGGGTAATAGTTTTTATAGTTTCCATTTTAGTGACTTGAGTTGGAGAGATTGGATCTATAGTTGTGGATGGCCCATGTGCTATGATGTACATCTTTGATTTTGATTCTCCTTTTGCATTCCCTTATTTATCTAAAAATAATTTAGTAGCCCCTAAGTTATCATCTCCTTGATTGATTTCTTTAGATTTTTGCAATAATTTTGTCCTTCTTGACTAGATGCTTCCCTCAGTCATCCATTCATCATCTTCTTCCATTTGAGTGATCTCATCAAATGACTATGTCCATTCTGTTTTAGTTTTTGAGACCCAATCTTCATCATCACCCCACCTTTTATATTACTTCTCACTATCATAAAATTTTATAAGATTTGATCTTAGATCACCCTTCATTCTCATTTTCATTTACTTTGGAGAAACTATTTCCTTATCTTGTACTTCCACCATTTGAGGTGTAATGGGAGGGGTCTTATGCTTCCTTGTATATGTCATTATTAGTTTTATCACACTAAAGTATAGTCTAGTTAAATGTGAAGTGAGATATGGAGGGATTATAGTGATAGTATATGGTGAGGGAGATGGAGGAGTGGTGACCATTGGAGGACTGATAGGTGGTGGAGATGGAAATCTAGTGGATTGAGGTACTACCAATGGTGGTGTATATGTCATGGTAGGTGGTGATGAATATGGCTTCCTAGGGAATCAAGGCATTACCATAGGTGGATACAAAGGAGGAGAACCAATATGAACTTGAGATAGAGAGGGAAGAATTACTTATTGAGCAATGGTTAGTGGGGGTAAAAGAAACATAGAGAAAAGTCCAACTAATGTGATGGCACTTGTAAGTATTTTTCTCTATAGTTATGTGTTATGGTCCCCCCATAAGACATTGTGGAGATGCATCAATAATTATGTGTATAGGGGAACATAGCAATGTTAAAGATCCTTCTCCAATTTATGATTCCCCAGATGGACTAGATTATTTCTACATTTCTTCTTCTACTTGAGGAGGGGGTCCATAAAATGTTTTAGAAACCCATTCGTACTTCTCAATCCTCTTAGCATCCTCTCTAGTGATGGTAAGATCATACTGGACCATATAGACATGTTATCCTTGTGTATCCTTTTATCCACTTCTGAATCATCTTCAACATTCATAAATATGCTATCATGGTCATAATATTGGTGCCCATAGTTGATCCTTACTTTTATTTCAAATTTTATGATATGTTCTCTTACATTATTTATTGGATCCTAATGTCTAAAAGGTGCCACTTTGAGCCCATAATGCACCCTATTCTTTCCAACTAATTGGAGGTGATCCCACCTTATGTATTTCATCCTTCCAATACTAATAGGTGTTGTATGGATGACTTCTTGTTTAGCCTTCCTCAATTTAACAACAATACTATCCATCAGTTGGGAAGAAATCTCTTATTTAGATACTTTTTTAGGCACAATCCTTGTTAAGTATAAAGGACATTCCTTTGTTCCTTTAATTTTTATTACTATGCACTTGGGTATAACCAATAATTTCCCATCTTTCAAATAGTTTTTTTGATAGGGTCGGAGAGCCTAGGCATGCTCTTACAATAGATGACTTGATACATCATGGGGTAAAAAGTATCAATCAACCTCTTCATGTTCATTTTGAATCTATGCACATGAAGAACATTAAATTCATCACATATAGTGTTTTTTGGGTAGTCAAAAAATGGTTTCCAAGGTTACTCATAAGATGAATGCATGGTTGTAGTCACTGCATCTACCATGTATAAATTACCATCTAGGGAACTTCTAGGATTTGTGAGTTTTAAAATAAAATTGGAACTAATGATCTACCCTAAGGAAATGATTTTATAGGAAGTTAAAATTGTATCTAGTAGAGGGACCCATACCTCATTGACATAAGTGATGGTTTTAAAACCATATATCCTATTTAATATGGTTATGGAAAATTATTATCCCTATTTGAAGATTGAAATGGGAATAATAGAAGTAGGGCCATAAACTACAAAGTTACTTGGGTTACCAACCAACTCTTGTAACTCATTGTTATATTCTTATTGAGAAGCCATAAGTTCACTATGTCCTACCTATATGACATGTCTAGGAAGGGGAGACTATAATACCTCTCAAAGGCATTTCCATTGATGTATGCAATTGGCATCTTGCCAAGCCTAAAGTGTAATATCTTTATAATAACCTTGCCATTCATGAATAAATCAAATAGTAGGTCAATGCAGGGCATTATCTCTAGATTAGCTATTGTAATATGAAGACCAATTACTTTGATGGATAGGAGGTCATCTTTGTACCTTCATTTGAAAATGGAGAGTTGGTCCTCATCCTTATATGGTTCTATTGTATCAAACAGATCCCAAATGGTGAAGTAGTGTTTAAGCTCATGGTATAAACATGACAAATCCAATGCTATATCTAAGTATTTGGTTGGACCTAAATTTGAGTATGAAGAGGGAATAGGGATGCAAGATGAGGAAGATATTGACACCATCTAAAAATGTTTTCCCATGTGAAAAATTTGTAAACTCCTAGTTGCAATGGAGTTATAGATTCACAGTTTGCAGTTGAGCTCGAAATTCACAATACTCTTGATAGCTTGGAGGCATTATAATTAGAATGGAGACAACAATTCTAAATATATTGCTTTATTTGCATTGGCTTTGGGAATTTAATGCATTAATTCTTTAGTTCATTTGAATTAAGTGCAACAACAACATTCTCTCTTTTCCCTAATTATTCTATGCATTTAAATTTCACGATACCAAAATTTGTAACTTTTAATTCCATATGGATTCTTATGCATTCTTTCAAGTGCTTAATCATCTTAATATGATAGATGTCTCTTTTACCCTCTTTTAGTCTTAGTTTTGATGATTCATTATTTATGTACATGGCTTTAGAGGACACATGTCTGTGTGTCACTATTTTGCTCATAGTTGAGCTATAACTTGTGTTTTCTCTCTTCAGCCATGGGATAGTGAGATGATGACACATGAATGGTAGTCATTTCTCTACTTGCTTGTGATTATTCATACACAGGTTTAGGTTGAAGTCACCTTTGGGATAATGGGATGATAACACATGGATAGCTCTTGCTACTTTGCTTGCCCAAGATTATCCATATACAAGTCCATGCTAGCATCACCTTTGGGCTAGTAGGATGATAACATGTGGATGACTCTCACTTGCTCTTCTTTCTCAATATTGTTTATACATAGGTCTAGTTGATGTCACCTTTGGGCTATTGGTATGATGACATGTGGATGGTTCTCACTACTTTGCTTTCTCGAGATTGTGCATATAAAGCTCCATACTGACATCACCTCCAAGCTAGTGGGATGATGACACTTGGAAATATCTTGGTGATCGGCTTGCCCAAGTGACTTTGTACAAAAGACTGCACTGATATCACTATCGAGTGACTTGCATTCTTTACTTAGGCTATGGGTTAGCGAATTGATGTTGTGTGGTAAGAAAAAATGAGCTTAAAGAGGGCTTAGGAGACATTTAAGTATGAAATAACCTACTTAATACATAACATAGACAAAAACCTGACTAAAATCAAAATCCATCAACTCAGTTATCCATCAAATCATACATTAAGCATACAAAATCATAAGTTGAAATCGAAGGTGAAAAATAAATCCTTTAGCATGGCTTATACACAACTTTGACTCCTCTATAACTTTTGAGACATTATACAAACATTGAATTAAATCATGTTGATTGAATCAATCAAAAAACAAAGATCAAGAGAGAAAATTAAATTCATTTTAGGATTAGATGAATTTTTTAAGTTTTCACTTTTTAAACTCTATGTCATAGACTTCTAGTTCAAAATACCTCGAATACTAATATTTGATTAACAATGGGTCTCTATTTAAATTTTAAAAATGGAGTGTGTGTGTGTGTGTGTGTGTGTGTGTGTGTGTGTGTGTGTGTGTGTGTGTGTGTGTGTTAGGGCACAATAGATCAAAAACATCCTTGGACCCTACACAAAATGATAAATCCAAGATGGAAAACAAAAATAATGGTTGAACTACAGTTACTGATAATAAATTACCATTGGCCCTGAAACCCTCCCCCAATTACTTCTCCCTTCATAACCATGGCCTCCTCAGAAGTCTCCAACTCTTCTTCCCTACCTTTTAAAACCCATATGTACCAAAAAAGTTATGTTTCTCAAGTTTCACATCCTAAGGTAAGCTACTCTCTCATTGTGATATCCTTTATAGGTAGTTATTTATCTATGGGGTCGTACAACCCACCCTGTAGTGGTGACAAATTTCCTTGAGAAGATAATGAAGTTAAACACCACTCCATTTCACATAGGGATTTCATTCTTCCAGACCAACATACCAGTTTATCATCCCTTGAAGATATAGAGGATGGATATGGAGAGCTCCATATGAACGACATTTCCTAATGAATATTCTCTCCTAGAATGTTTGAGGTCTCACATGAGTCCTCTCGCAAATTATTTGTGGGGCTTGTTTGCCAAAACATGGGTTTCTTATATTTTGTTTAATTGTAGGAAGTTAAAGTTTATGGGTTCCTACTAAAGACCACTCTGAAATGTGTTCTTATTGACACCACCCAATTTTCCACTCTGCATGAAGAGGGACATGGTGGTGTCAACATCTTGGTGTCATCTAAGTTTGCATCCTTAATAATGGCTATGGGGGAATACCTGTCAAACCAAGTTATTTGGTTTCTTTTAGATTTTGAAGGCCATTCATTAGGTGTCCTCAAGATTTATGCTCCAAATTATGGCCCTAACATATCTTCTTTATGGTGATATCTGGTTGACAATATGCATCTTTCCATGTGACTTATGTGTGGGGATTTTAATATGGTTGAAATCCCTAAGGATAAATTCAGTACCTTTCCCATGATATGGTGCATGGGAGAATGCAAAGCATGGTATTATTTTAAGAATATGTGGGGCCTTGTCGACCCTCTCCTCTAGAAACATTTATTAATAACATGTCTTAGTTTACATGGTTTAATTGTCGTATTGGTGTTGATCAAGTCCTCAAATGGTTGGATAGTTATATGCTTTCGGAACAAAGTATCTACAAATACCAATGGCCAACCTATCATTGTACATTATAGATACATTGTCTCTAACCACACTCAAATATATTATAGAGTGGAATGGACCACAAGACAATTCAAAGTGCCATGTAATCAAGTCATCCTTAACACCTCCCTATTTAGCCTCGAGGGCACCATCCATCTCATATTGGATTTGCAACTTGGCACCTCAACCACCTTATGCATCTAGCTAGATATATTGGTGGAAAGAGGCTATTCTGTGTACCACCACCTTTCTCCACCACTATGGGAAGCAAATTGTTCATGTTAAAATGCGGGATAATGAGGCTTTGCTTGAATAATTTCAAATATTTTCCTCCCTTCTTGAGCACAACTCCTTTTATCTCTATCTACAAATTTTGATTACCTCTCTCAAACACCAAATCAAGGTGGCAAATGGTTGTGTTACTAGATGGGCGCAAATTTATGCTCACCTTAATTGGCTCAAAGTTGAAGACAAAACTTCAAAAGAATTTTTCAAATCTCCCAAAGCTAAACAAGCTTATGATCAAATCAAGGATATCAAGTCACTGATAGGAAAATTAACACTCACATTTGAAATATTTGTGTGAGATAATGATTATGTGTGAGAATAATTGACTAGAGTTAAGTACATAAGAGTTAGCGAAAGTAAATAGGGAGGAGTTGAGCGATTTGAGGAATTGAAAATCATGAGTGACTCCTTGAATAGAAGTGTTTTTCAATCTATATAATGTATTCCCAATATTAAATAAATCAATTTAAGTTTTATTATTATATGATTTATGTTCAGCTCAACCATTTTTAATATATGGTATCAGAGCCATTTCAATTCACTCATGAGAGTCTTTCGAGAAAGCTTCGTACGATCTGTGGGGCACATTGATATCTATAGTAGTCAAATCATGCGACTCCATGTGGTGAACCTGCACTGTTCGGTCCTGCCTAGTATATTCTGCTTAGCCATATTCTGATTATTCTGCCAACACTCGTACCTGAATCTGCTTATAGCTACCATCCATTTATGCGTTCTGATTATTCTATCAATTAATTCTATGCCTCGCATGAGTCTCTGTATTACGTTGTCCAAGTAATGCATTGCTCACTTTCATTCCACGTCATTCCCTGAATTTTTATCACCAATTAGTTTAGTCTACTCGGTTAGAATCGTATGTATAAAATTTATGGTTCTATTGATTTGTCTTCATCCTTTTCTATGTAATCAACGTTTACATAGGGTTAAATTTAAACTTCATGCACATATGTCGCCGTAAGTCTCATGTGTGCCTCATCTTTATCTTTATGCACAAAACAAACAAACAAAAACCAAAAAACAAAAAACAAAAGGTGCCTTATTGTTCATATGTCACCGTAATATATGTTTGATTTAAAGTCATGATATTTCATAAGTCTTAGTTTGATAAAATTTTAATGTTTTTAATTTCATGTAGATTTAGAGTGTCAAGCAACATTCAATTGTCAAGTCCAAAAGTATAATTGAATGCCATAATTTCCAGAACTTATCCTTTTGTAATGGGCATATTCTTGGTAGAAATTGATATCTTTTTGTTGTGTCAATATTGTGGGGAATATAATGGGTAAATTTAATTATGTTGAAAAATATGAAGAGAAATATTTTCACATTTGATAGGTAAGAATCTAGAAGTTGTTAATTAATAAAGATTTATAGGAGATTGTTAATGGGAAATCACTAAAATTGAAAGATGCATATGAAATAGAAAAATGAGATATAAAATAATAATAATGATTATTTTTCTAAGGATATCTGATATTTATTTGTATCATATAGACCTATCAAAGACTTAAAATTTCATCTAGACAACAATATACAAGTTGTTTGGATAATGAGCAGGGAGTGCAACAATTTTCTTGAAATAAAATTTGTTCGGACTAAAGATGGAGGAAGGTGACAATATGGTGCAACATATCAGTAAGTCTTGTTCCATTTTAAATCAATTAGCAGGAATAAAAGTTGATGTACATGATGATGATGCAAACTCTATATCATTGAATAACATGCCAATTAGCTATTTCAACATAATTTTTACACTAAGAAAAATAAATCCTAACCTAGAAGATTTAATTTCCTTCTTGATATATAAAGAAAATAAGAATACTAATCCAAAAGAAAGTGTAATGTATAGTAAAAATAAATAGGTAAATCATATGTTAAAATAAGATCTAAATATTCTTTCAAGCAAAGATCAACTTCCAAGAATTCAAAGAAACAACTTATTTGCTACTATTGTAAACATTCTAGTCATATGATTGTAAATTACAAATAGAGAGATTAGGAATTGTTGTATGGAAAACTACAAGAGAATGCCATGGCTGCTAATGAATAAAAAGATAATGATGAGGATATTATCCATACAAATAATTTTAGTGATGAAGACTACTTATCTTAAATTAGTAATAATTGTAAGTTGGAGGTATTGGAGGAAGGAGACCATTTAATGCTTCTCATTATCCATTAATGACATGGTTGCTTATGTTATAATGGCATGTGTTTCCTTTTATATTCTTATTTGTGTGAAAATAAGTGGTACAATTCATATATTATAAATTGTGTACTTTATTTATAATTATTGTGTTCTATAGATACAAGAGGGAAGACTGAACAAATATAGAATTCATGTTTTTTGTTCTCATATTGATTAGGTTAATGTGTTCCTATCAATGAATGGTTGATGAAAAAAATGATTCATGTTCTTAGTTCCCACACTGATTAGGTTAATGCATTCCCATCAGTGAATGGTTGATGAGAGGTAGATGACTATTTGTTCCCTCTATCTCTTCATATAGTCCTGTAAAACACATGCACATGTAAGTATTCGGTGGGAGAAGGGGGAAGAATGATACTAAAATTAATACTCACATTATAAATATTTGTGTGAGATAATGATTATGTGTGAGAACAATTGACTAGAGTTAAGTATGTGAGTAGTACTCACATAGCTAAGAGTTAGTGAGAATAAATAGGGAAGATTTGAGTGATTTGAGGGAGTGAGGATCATGGTTTACTTCTTTAATAAATGAGTTATTTAATCTATATAATGTACTCCCAATATTAAATAAATCAATTTGAGTTTTATTATTATATGATTTGTGTTTGGCTCAAGATTCTTTAATATTCAACCCAAGTGAGACTCACTTCTCTTCCTAACATCTCTACTTTCCTAGGCCATTGTAAATTAATGTTTCAATCTCAAGAGTAAACAATATCAAGAACTTAGGCCCCATAAGAATGTCTTGTTGTGGTTTGCTGCAAGTTTAAACATGAAAATCAAAGGCTTTGTGATGTACCTTTGAGTCTTCATGAATTCACAGAGGCTCTTCATTTCATGAGTAATGTAAATCTCCCATCTTTAACATTTTTCCCTGTGAATTTTATAAATCTTCATGGGAATTTTACAAGAGTGAAGTATGTGAGTAGTACTCACGTAGCTAAGAGTTAGCAAGAGTAAATAGGGAGGATTTGAGTGATTTGAGGGAGTGAGGATCATGGTTGAATCCTTCAATAGAGGAGTTATTTAATCTATATAATGTACTCCCACTATTAAATAAATCAATTTGAGTTTTATTATAATATGATTTATGTTTTGCTCAAGTTTCTTTAATATTCAACCCAAGTGAGACTCACTTCTCTTACTAACATATCTACTTTCCTAGGCCACTGTAAATTAATGTTTCAATCTCAAGAGTAAAAAATATCAAGAACTTAGGCCTTATAAGAATGCCTCGATGTGGTTCAATTCAAGTTTAAACATGAAAATCAAAGGCTTTGTGATGCACCTTTGAGTCTTCATGAACTCATAGAGGCTCTTCATTTTATGAGTAATTAAAATCTCCCATCCTTGACATTTTTCCCTATGAATTTTATAAAGCCACATGCAAATTTTACTAGAGCAAAGTATGTGAGTAGTACTCACGTAGATAAGAGTTAGTGAGAGTCAATAGGGAGGAACTGAGTGATTTGAGGGAGTGAGGATCATCGTTGTCTCCTTAAATAGAGGATTTATTTAATCTATATAATGTACTCCCAATATGAAATAAATCAATTTGAGTTTTATTATTATATGATTCATGTTTAGCTCAAGGTCCTTTAATAGTCAATCCAATTGAGATAACTTCTCTTCCTAACATCTCTACTTTCCTAGGCCATTATAAATTAATGTTTTAATCTCAAGAGTAAATAATAACAAGAACTTAGGTCCTATAGGAATGACTTGATGTGATTTGATACAAGTTTAAACATGAAAATCAAAGGCTTTGTGATTCACCTTTGAGTCTTCATGAACTTACAAAGGCTCTTCATTTCATGAGTAATGTAATTCTCTCATCCATGACATTTTTCCTTATGAATTTTATAAATCCACATGGGAATTCGTCAAACCTGACTTACTTCAAGCGTATAAATAATCCCTACAAAATATATCCTTGGGTGCCATTATTAATCAAGGTAATATTAAATTCATACCTAAAGCCAGTGACCCAGAGCTCATCACCAGTTGGTGACCTATCACTATATTGAATGTGTCTTATAAGATCCTTCCCAAATCTCTTGTTAATTGTGTTCATCTCATTCTTCTTAAAATTATTAGACCCTTAAAAATGATATTTATTAAAAGTAGGTATATTCTTGATAATCTTATTCTTATCTAGGAGTGTATGGAATGGGCTAGGGCTTCTTTTTAGACAGCCATTTTTCTTAAACTAGAATTTGAAAAGGCTTATGATAAGAATGAGTAGACTTTCATCATAGCCATGTTGTGGGCTCTTAGTTTTGGTCATTTTTTATCTAAGCAGTCCAAACCTTATTGGTGAATTCCTTTGCTTGTCTCACTTTTAACCATCCAAATTTGATAGTATTTTCTTCTAATGCTCTATCCACCAAGGTTTCCCTCATTCCAGCTTTATATGTTCTCTCTATATAAGGTATTGGCTATATTCTAGTTCACAAGGCTAAGTTGGGTCTCATTCAGGGTATTTTTATTCCTAACCAATCCTCTCAATTCATTAATGGTCATATTTTTTATGATACTTTTCTTACTCTTAAAAATCAAGAAAATAATTTCATATAAGTTATACAGTGCCTTGACACTTTTTTCTAGCTTTTGGTTCTAATTTACAATGGTGTGAAATTCAATGTTTCATATAGATCATGATGCCTGTGACAGACTATCTACTTTACTATAAGTGGAAATGGATCAATGAAAGAGAAGAGTTCAAATATATGGGCATTTCATTTGCCTTTGATAATTATCCTATAGAGCTATGGAAATATGTTTTAAATTGAGTTGAAAATAAGGTGGAATATTGGGTTATCAAAACTCTTTATTTCGCAAGGAAATTCTAATTGTGCACTAAAATAGTAGCCACCACTCATGGATATTACTCTTCTTTCTAGGTTCTCTCTAAATCCTCCTATGATAAGCTAGATAAAACTCTTAGATATTTTATTTAGTCTAATGCCAAGAAAATGAGAGGGGTTTATAGAGCCATTTGGATCATATGTTGTCTTCCACAAGATAAAGGAGGTATGGGAATTATCGATATTTATAGATAAAGTATTTACTTGTGTGGTAAATGGGTAGTCAGATCTATTAAGGCAATGATTCTTAGAAAATTTCTCTACAACATTTTATATCTTTTTAATCTCCTTATGGTAAATCCATTTGGAAAAATATTGGCTTTCATACCCTTCTTATTAATTTTGCTCTAGTCGAAATTGAAGGCTCTTTTATGGCAAAAATAATATGGAAATATTTTGAGGTTATGAAGCCTCATTTGAGATGGGTTGGTGATAGTTTTAATATTATTATCTCCTTCAATAATCATAATATTTTGTGGTATCCCATCATGACCAATACTAATCTTTTGTTGGAATAACTTCCTAGTGTAAAAACTTTGAGGCTTTTCAAAAAATAAATTCACACCTTAATGGATTTTGTCTCTTATAGGGACTGGGTTTCTTAGCTTAATTTGAAGATAAAATTTAGTTTAAACAATGCATAATTAATTATAATTCTTTGCATTCAAGAATTAATGATATATGTTGTGTTGGAAAAATTGGGTTTGTAACCACCATAGTCATGGTGGAAGAACTAAAGATGGAATTATGATACCCACTTCAAAAATTACTCTTCAATTCTCCTCTATCAAGTGATGATTCCTTTCTCTTATGCTCTTGGAAATCTCAATAGTTATTAGAGTCTCAATTCCTCTACCAATACTTGGCTTGAACATCTTTACCAAATTTGGAAGGCTAATTTTGAACCCAACCTAACTCATTTTCTCTAGTGCTTAGTTTATCAGGGTCTTCTACTCAGGGGTTATCTATCCCATATTAGAATTACTCGAACCAAATACCCTACTTGCAAACTCCCAAAGTATTTCAAATGTACCTTTTAGTCATGACCTAGAGCCTAGTTTACTTATCAATAGATTCATAGTATTTTCAAACCTTACCACCTTGATCACTTCTCATGGCGCCTCACCCTCCTTGGGGATTCAACTAATTGGCCTACTACTATTTTTTTATGGAAATTCCTCAAAGTTTTTGTTCTTTTCCAATTATGGAAAGCTATAAATAATGCCTTGTTTAATAATGAAGATTCTTCTTATATTTTTTCTATTAATGACAAGGTTTTTATGAAATCATTGGCTTGCATGTAGATACAAGTCCAAATAAAGAAGGTTTCCATGGAGGTCTGCCATCTTTAGGAGATGAGGGATAACTAGGTAAGTTCTCCTTACATAATGAGTTGTGTCCCTCAGATGGCCCACGCTAAGGTTTACCACCTCTACATCCCAAGAGACATTGAAGTCATTCTCATAATCATAGTCACTTATCCCCTCACATTCAATAGGGTGGGATGGAGATTGATATCACCACATGGAAATATTGATATAAGTCCCTCCCAAAAGAGTTCTCTAGCTAACCTTTCTATCATTGTAAATCAACTTCAACCCATTGATGGATAGGAGATAAATATGAGTTTGGATCTAGACCTGATGGATGATTAAGTGGCATTGGATCGCCCTTCGACATAGTCTTTCATGTTATGATCTCACCTTTTTTATAATCTATTATGTTGTTAAACTAATTATTGACTATTATTTTAGTTGGATTATATGTGGTATTGGTTGCAGTGGTGTTGGCTTCATGTTTAATTTTATACTTAATGATTTCATGGACTTATTACTTTAATTGATGATGTTATTAATCTATATTTAATTATTGATTTATGATATGGTATGATTGATGTCCTTTTTGGTGGTTGTAGGTTCTATCTATGATCTAGGCAAATTTTGGAGGTTGTACTCCGAGAACCTAATGAATTCTGAGCAAGTTAGACAAGTTTTATAGGTATACTTGTTTGATTTTATTTTTTATCCTTTAAACATCTTGATTATTCGTTATGATTTTTGACTTTGGTCCTTGTACTTATTGATTGTTTTTTTACATTACCTTGTCATTTTTTTGTACCTTGTCAAATGTCATTATTTACAATTAATTGCCATTATGGTTTTTACGGACACACTATCGCTTCCATCTTGTACTCAACTCCATAATATCCTCCTACACAGGCTTCTATTCATTTATACATTCCTTTGTTGACCCTATTTACCTATACATACATGTTACCTAGACCTACCCTTGATACCCTAGGAACCTTTGACACCCCCCCTTAATTTTCCTTCAGCTTAACTAAAACCTTAGGCTAAGGTGATGGCATGTTATTTTAATGACTTATTTTATCATGGCATTAACCTTGGTTTAATTAGTCCTTTTAATCATTGAATTAATTGAATTAGGTTGATGATGTGTTAGAGTTTATGTTAATGTCATTTAATATGGCTGGTGGCATGGATGGTGAAGGTTATAATGTTAATCTTAGAGGTTAAACCCAAACCTATGTTCATATTAGTTGGTAGATGGATTCTAAGTTTTCCATGCCATTAATGGTGAAGTTGGTGAGGGATTTGCCTTGAGATACAAAGGAGGATTTATCTCTCCTCCCATTCAATGCAAAATTGAATGGGTATGGGAGATTGGATAGAAGGAATATGAGCTAGGATGGTGGATAGAGGGAGTTATAAATATAGAAGAATGGAGGATAAAGTAGTGGAAAGTTTGGCTAGTTTTAATGATGATCATGATGAACTTGGGTAGATATGGCAGTTGCTTGGAAAGAATACAAAGTTTTTATTATATCTTGGCTTTTTGAGTTCTCTGCAACATCAAGTAAGTTTTGTTTTATTGGTATCTATTTTGTATGTAACTTGGAGATAAAATGAAGATGTTTTTTATGAAACCGAAAGTATTAAGACTTCCAGATGCATACACAGACCTATATGAAATAAATATATCAATAGACATATATTCAACATTGGTATATAAACTCATAAATGGATATATATGTAGGAATGCAGGGTTACTCTGGTTCAAATATATTGTTGTTTATTATATCATCTCTACATGCATGGAAATATCTATGTGATTTAACATCCTATAGGGTTTATCCATTATACGATTAAATGGTGTTGATATTTATTTAGCCTGTTGGGTGCATGTATCATTTTATTGTTGCATGTTTCATTCTATAAAAAATTATATTATGGTGTTGTTATGATTCGACCAAACCCACCTAAAAGTATTTTATCTTTATATGTTTTTCATTGGGATTATTGGTTCCATAGTTATTTGTCTTTCTAGAAACTATAATCTCTTTCATTGGTTGCTTTGTTTAATATTGATGACTACATTTTATTGAAAGGTGACTACATTTGTTTAATATTAATGACCACATTTTTATTATAAGGTGACTATGTTTGTTAAAATAGTGGCTACATTTTAAGGTGACTGCATTCCTTTAAAATATGATTGTGTTTCCTTTAAATATGACTATGTTTCCTTGTACTTTGTTCTGGGCATTACTATGTTGAACCCCAAGGCAGTTTGGTTAGGTCTCGACTGAGTTTTATTTGACAATGTTCTTCATTCCTGTCATTTTCTAAATATAACATTATCAAATAGATTTTTTTATACAAACTCCTTCATTTTTCCTTTCATGGATATAGTAAGTTATTAGTTTATTGAAGGATTTGTGGTTATTTCAAATATCTATGTTTCCCTTTGAGTTAAATTTTTACTTGTTTTATTTTTGATTCAGGGGTCTTATGCCTCCCTTGACTGCATGATATACATATTCTTGACTAGGATATTATAATAACATTAAATAGGGACTATGGTTATCAATTCCATCAATGGGTAATTTTTCCTATAACTGCATTTTTATTTTATAACATTTTATAATGACATAGGGGAATGAGTTATGTCAATTGTGTTATGTTAAGACTTTTAATATTAGATGACATCTATATGTGGATGATCGACATAATTATTGGTGACTAGGTTATATATTATATTGCATCTATGTTTATGTTGTAGCTATAAAAACTATTGGGCCACTTTTTGATCACTACCTTTTTATAATCGATGTTATTTTTTGATTTCATCACTTAAGTTATATTTTTTGACTCAAATTTAATATGAGTGACTTCAGTATTCTTATTCAACTAGGTTAAGATGTTTTATTTATATCGCTTTGTTTAGATTAATCGTGTTATTCTTTTACACCAAAGTGGTGGTATATACATATGGATGTGTGTTGGTTGTGAGTACATGTGTATATGCATGTATACATACATTATAGCATAAGGTTACATTATGAGTTATGACCATTGAGTTTTTTGATAGTGTTGATATATTATTGGATATCTTGACTACATTATGAATATCTATGGCATGAGTCAATTAAAGTTTTAGAGATAAACTTGGTTGTGTGTGATAATTGAGACTGTTTCTCTTGAAGGCATATCTAATTAATTTTTCTATTATTTATGAGACTTCAAACTTGCCTCTCTTAAATTGTACAAATAGGAAAGGAGTCTGAAGGAGTTTAACTATTTGTGTTTAATAACTTGTTGCATGATTGCGCTTATATTTTAATTGAATATTTTAAGTTTTTACTTGGATGTTTTGGTTACTTGATGGTATTTGTTGATTATCATTCTTAGACTAGAGTTGAATTATAAATGAGTATATATTGGGGGTTTGGATTGTTAAAGTGGCCACAACTTGGACAGGGATCCAAGAAGGTTAATTCAAAGAATATATAATGGAATGAATTTAATCCATTATATATCATTAGTAAGCAAGGATTAATTTTCCCCACTCCTGATCTATGCTATAGACATATTTATTATTCATATCTTACCTCAAAATGATATAGTTCTATTCTTGCATTCTTTATTTTGAGATGTCTCTTTTGGTTTGGAAATCTGATTGCTCATAATTAAATTCATGTTCCCAATTATTACAACCACCATCCTATTGATGGTTGGGGTGGTGAGGCCCATCGATGGTTGGGCTCATAGGGTTGGTTGGGTAGGTTTGTCTTGATCAGTTCAACCATGTTTGACACCATGCTTCGATGACTTCACACATGCATAATGAAATATGGTAATAATTTAATTTGTTAATTAGATTAATTATTTGATATATCTTGTTATCATTGATATTAGGTTAGATAGTGTTCAATTACTTAATATATATGTGACATTGAATTAATTAGAATGCAATCCTTGTTATTGATCATGTTGACTACTAACTTGTGTTATGAATGGATTGTTGAATTAAAATGTACATTGGCTAATGGATTAAGGTGATATAATTTAGGTGCATTAAATTAATTAATTATTATTTTTAACTTCACATTGATTTAACCTTTTATTATAATGTTAATTATACCCGAACTAGATTTATTATAAATTATTGCATATATATATATTCATTTTTATATTGATTTTTAAATACAAACCTACTTAGTTGTTATACTAGTTTCTTAATCATGTCAATATATTTGAATTAGAACAATCTTGATTAGATTATATAGTCAAGTAGATATAATTTATGTTGTTGACTCTTCATGACTAAGTTTAATAGTTAACTATTGTCTTCACCTTATGTATACATTAAATTCATTTACATATATGCATAGGGATCTCTTAGTCATTTCAGCAATACATAAAATTTTGGTAGATGGTTCATGGGGAAGAACCAATCAAAATCCTTCCTTCTAAACATTCATTTCAGACATACCTAGTTGTGTATAAGGTATGTACTCTAAATATGTTTAATCTAAAACTATTACTTTATTTTCCTAAGATGAGTATATCACACATAGAAAATATGAAACTTAGTTAATTCACTCTTGCATTACATAATAAATGACATAAGTATTAACTAGATCTCATGATTTAATCATACACATGTATAATATTTCTACATAAGAATAATCATGTGATCAAGTGAAACTATTTATAGTAAATTAAAATAATATCATTCTCATGAATCAATGAAATAAGATAATCAAGTTATATATCATCTCTACTCCATTTGATGATGCATAATTATATATCTAACATCTGGATGCTTGCTGATTTATTTCACATTAGACTGTATATGGTTCCACTTCCTTTTCCAAAAGCTGAACTTACCTACCTTGTTGCCTTGGCTGACCAATAGATAAATTTGTAAGAGTTTCTTAAGTGGATCATTTTATTTAGGTTCCACTTTTTGGAAAAGGTTTTTAAATTGATGTCAAAGTTAATGATAAAGTGGTAATGTCATTGATGTCAAAGAAGTCTAAGCAAGGTAAGTGATGTTGAAAAGATGTGCACTTCATTGAAAGTCTTTATCTAGACCTTATTCTAAGACCCTGGGTGGCTTAATGAGGCATGTTGATTAGGTTTGGATGAATATGAGATAAGGTGAGCATTGATTGAGGTTTTTCATATTGTTTCTATCATGTTTATGTTGTTTTAGGTCAAGAAGAGAAGATGAAGTATGTGAACAGTGGTTTGGTGGTCTTCTCATAGACCTTATGTGGTGGCATAGGTCTGGTATCCTAGCGTGATGAGTAGGTTGAGGCTAAGGAGTAGAATTTTGGTAGATTTTGATCATGGCATGAAGGTCTATGACATTTTAATAAGGTGGTGAGATCATTTGAAGAGGTTTTAAGGTGGTTTCTTGGTCAAGGTATGGTTTGTAGTTTTAGGCCTTATATGCAAAGAGAGAGGGTGTGAACTATTGATGGGTCAAATTTAGTTTCTTATTTATGTGATATCCTATGAATTTTTTTCAAGGTGACATAGGGTGTTTTAAGTTTGTGTGTCAATTTTTAGGTCCTATCTTGAAGGAAAAAGTGTGAAAAAGTGTCCTAAGGCTTCAAGGTGTCCTAAAATGAAGAGATAAGAATCCAAGAAGAAGTTTTTGATACTCATTGACACATGTAGAGTTTTCACGGTGACTTGATCCATTTGGATTAGTTTTGGAAGGGTCATAAGAATATTTTAAAATAATTTTGTAGAGAAACCAAGCCCTCAAATTTATGAATGAATGTTAAGAAGGTTAGGAGGTTTTTGTGCTTGTAAACCCTCATAGTGGAGTGATTGGAAAGATGTGAATGGTTTTAGCCCAGAATAATTTTTTTTAATAAAGTTTGATTATTTTATATTTTATATTTCTCCTTTAGGCAACTCCAAGTTGTAGTGGTGTGTTAGGGCAGTGAGTAGAAGGTACAAAAACCTATTTGTTTCTAGAGAATTTGATGCTATAAAGAGAGTTGACCAGGTCAACACATGTAATTTGATGGAGATTGAATGCCAAGACTTGTTATTAATTTACATGGAGTTATTTTTTAAAGAAAAATCATATTTTTCAATCATTTTGGTCAATTAAGTTGTCATATCATTAAATCTTCAAAGAGTGAAATTAGTGAAAGAAACCAGGTAATGTGATAAAGAGTTTTCGAAAGAGTTCTAGGTGAGTAGGGATGAATAAATTGGTTTGGGGTATTATTTAAATACCTATTAATCATATTTAATTAGTTTTTAAGTTATATTTATGCCAATACTCAAGCTAAAAGGTGCTCAAAAAGTGATTTGTCTATGTAAGACAAGACAATAGAACCCAGGATAATAAGAATGATCTATAGGAGCAAAGTTTCCATTGAAGCATATGAATTTTGTATTAGAGGATTATATAATAATGTTATATGACATTTTACATGAATTATAATATATTTTAAGTGTTTCCTCAAGTGTGAGAAGTCAAGTTCACCATGACTATGTTTTGAGTTAGATTGACTGCTCCAAGAGTGATAGGGAAAGTGATGTGTTTGAGCCCTTATGACAAGAGGTGATGAATATAATGCATATATTGATGTTTTTTGAGACCTAATTATTATTTTAAATCTTTTTTTAATCTAGATAAATAGTTTGAGGTGTTGAGATGAAGAAGTCAAAAGGGCTTGTCTAAATGTGTATGCATAGTGTGAGAGTGGTCTAAGGAATTGGTCTGTTAGACTAATGAATGATGATAGAACAAGATAAATAAATATTTTAAGTTGATATATAATAATAAAAATACATATACATGTGAATCATATATCTTTTAAGTACTCTTACAAGTGCTAAACATGGACATTTACATGATTGTACTTTGACTATGTTTGACCAATTTGAGTGGTCCTATTACAGAGGTGTTTTTGGATGATTAGAGATTTATTAGTGATGTTAAATGGAAATGGTAAGTTTATTTTGGTTATGAATGATCTATTTATTTTATTTTTTAGGTGGTTTTTATAAAATAAACTATATGCCTCAATTCTAGAAGATAGACTTTTCTATGTTTTAAGGCCTAATGTTGAGTAGGCTAAAAAGCTTGGTTCAAGTGGTGAGTTGGAGTTACAAGTGGCATGAACCTATATTAGATTGATAAATGGTATATTTAAGGTAATGTTTATGTGTTACATCTTTGGTGAAGGCTGAATGTGTTCCAAGAGGTCACAAGTGTAATGTGTAGGTGTGAAGGCCTATTTGCTTTAGGTCTCAACTAGGCCTAATTGAGAATTTATGTCTTAAGGACAATGGAAGAGATATGGAGTGGTTTTATCACCCATTTAACATGTTTATGGACCTATTATAGGTGTGATTTATAGTTTTTAAAGTATCTTAGTTGACCAAGATGGGTTAGATGAAGAAGTGTGGTATAAAGGTAAGGCCTAATTAGCCTAATTGGCATATTTGGACTAGTTGTGTGTGTGTGTGTGTGGAATTAAGATAAGGAGATAACCTTTGAAAGAGAGGAATAAATTCATTTAGGACTAGTATAATGTGAAATAGGATCAGTCATGCATATCTGATTAGGTTGATAAAGGTGGATACATAGGTCATTGGACCTAATGAGCCTAGAAGAGGCATATTGAACGAAGGATCCTACGTGGCTTGTATGAGGTAGAGAGGTGGGTTTAAATGAGATATATAAATATAATTACATCATAAGTTGTGTCAAA
The DNA here is from genome assembly GCA_037957365.1 of Torreya grandis. Lineage (NCBI taxonomy): Eukaryota > Viridiplantae > Streptophyta > Pinopsida > Cupressales > Taxaceae > Torreya > Torreya grandis. The sequence goes on along the minus strand of JARHVA010008512.1, from coordinate 150,452 downwards.
TATAAAATTAATGGTGGATATCAATTTGAAGGTGATTGAGTTGGTGCTTGATCATCTAGGGGGTTGTAGCCTCCTTGCTAGTTGGTGCTTGCTAAGGTCAAGTGGGTGGGTGCTCCTTGATTATTTATTGCTAGTCTAAACTAAATATTTTCATTATAGGATAGTATTACATGTGCTTTATTCAGTTGATTTTATCCCCCAAGAGTGTTTCCCACATAATCTCTTGTGTTATCTTCTGATGTGTTCTTATGGTTATTTCTCTATGCATTGTTTGATCTTATGTGAATGTATGATTCATGGAATTTTAAATGGAATTTAATGTACATTATTGTCTAATAATTCAACCCCTCCTCTTATTAGTTACCTAAAATAATTGGTATCATATCTATACCTTTTAGAGGAGGCTTGGCAACCTACATGTGTTCCTAAGTAGCTTGAAGTGTGATAAGGGAAATGTTCATCTTGTTTAAAGTAATGGATAAGTTTTTGAAGATCATGGTTTAGGTTTGTATAGAAGTCTGCATGTTGGCACTAGCAAGGTTGAATAAAAAGGACTATAGTGAGGCTAAGTCCAAGATCAAACCTAAGTTAGAAAAGGGGTATGAGAGTTGAGGATTAGTTTTCAAGACCAATGTTCTTCAAAGATGAGAATTGGTGTTCATAAGTTTAAATGCTTGAATTTGAATAAAAGGATTGATCATGAGAAAAATAAAGAATTAGTGTCTATGTTCATAGAGTCATAGAGGATCATTGGTGTTATCATGAGGTCATGAGAGTAGATTGTCATGCTTAGGAAAGAGATGAATAGATGATGAGAAACATCAGTGTATGGACATAAAGGTCAAATGAATGTTTTGTGAGTGTATGATAATAGTACAGGTATTGGAGGTCATGTAGGTTGATTGAGGCATACTTAAATGCATTAAGGAGGTTTTAAAATCTCAAAGTATCCTTTGGAGAGAGAAAAAGTTCACTAGAGTAGCCTAGACAAACTAGACCATCACATGACCTCATTCAATTATGGACAAGATAATTTGTTTAAAAATTTATTAATTTTACTTTCACATATAAATATTGGTTAACAAAATCATGGAGGTTTTTTTGAATGACCCAATTTGGTCTCCTAAAAGTTTGGTACCATGAGTTGTCTAGTTTAAGTTATAGGGCTTCAAAGTTGCTCCTATTGCTTGTGACATCCAGAGAACATCAATATTAACCTTTGAGATATAGCTATTGATATTTAAAATTTATAACCATTAAAATTTGAAATTCAAATGACTGCATGTATGATGTAGGGCTATATTCTAGTTATTTCCCAAACTCTACCCTTTGTCCTTCATTCCCTCCTTTATACATGGTCCTTTAGGACAATATTTCACTATTGGCTATAAGGTTCCTTTAATTTATTTATGAGATCTTTCTATATTATTTTCAAATGAATTTACACTATTAATAAAACCATCTTTGAACAAACTGAATCAAACTTTGTTCATATACTCACTTTTACCTTCAAGAGACTCTCACAATACTTTAATGCCAAAATGGCCTTTGTTTTTTAATAAAATCACAATGATGATTTAGGTCATATCTAGACTCACTACCTTTTTAAACATCCTTTATAACTCTACACAAGCAATAAAAACCAATCTAACTGCTCACTTCTTTAAACAAGCTCTTTTCTAGCTTCATCTCTTAATAATACTATTTAAAGGTAAACATCCTTGGTTTGGAATTTATATCAACTTCCAAAATAGAATGAGACCATTTCCTAAGACCTATTTTTGACCTACAACTTCAGCATTCACCATTGGTCTCAACTCCACATGCATACCCTTTTTCTTCCACTGTCTCTGTCCAAATTAGGCATATTCTACCTGCATGACAACTTAGTCACCTCCACACATGTATGTATATGCACACACACACACATATTTAAAACCTTAAAATATTTTATCATACATTTAAACTAATATTTCCTCAAATTTTTATCATATTTTTATGGTTAGAATTGAAGTTATGATGTAAACCCTAGTTTAGGGTTTCCTAAACTGTCACTGGCCGATAGGACACAAATTATAATTATGAATGTTATATTGTGTTTCAAAGAAAAAAATAAGGCTTATTAGGTATAAATTTTCCTTTATCATGTTACCAAATCAATATATGTTACTATCCCAACCATTTTCCAATATTTTTAACTCAAAATATGTTTGATTTTGAAGCAAAATACCCTTCTACATATCTGTGCAAAGGTTTACACATTCCTAATACATTATTGAATCACCCTAAAGATAATAAAATTAAATGGATTTAAATTTACTTACCAAAATAGTTTAGAGTCCATGAAGCTTGAATCTTTGAGCATATCCTTTCAAGAATCTAAAGCTTAGTCTACCTTGACAATGGTTTCTATAGGAAACAAGGTTAATCTTTGAAATTTCTATATACATAATGATTTATTGATTATTCACAAGTATTCCAACATAAAATATACTTTATTCAACCTTTGGAATCATGGACTACAACTTATCAATTACAATTCATCATTGTCTTTTTAAACATAGTCTATATACCAAAATACCAACACCCACAATAAGTGTCTATGCATGATATTGCCTACATTTTCTATCAAGGTTTAATTTTAATTAATCCCTATGTAGATACACAATGTAAAATTCTAACACTCTTAAAATATGGAATGAATAAGTTACCATAATCATATATCAATCAATAATATACTTTTAGTTGCAAACAACAATCATTCTTAACCCAATAGGGGTTTGTTCATGCAAACATCTAAGTATCAAATTGTTTGAACATAATTAATTGATACTTGAAAATCACATTAGAAAAAAAAATATTTAAAATATTTCAAACATGCCTGAGAACAATTTCAATCTCTATCTTTCATTAGCAAATCACATGCATTCATCAAGAATAGTAAATGATCTCAAACAGGGTCTGAATCAATTCTTCATCAAAAACATTCTTTTCTTACAAATTTTTACTTTAAATCTACATATTATTTCATCCTCAATTGGGATGAGAGGTTACCACCTATAAAACCTTACATTAACACACTAATAAACTCTTTTATATATATATATATATATATATATATATATATATATATATATATATATATATATATATATATATATATATATATATATATATATAACTCTTAACAACAAGATTCTTAACTATTTCTTATATAAGATTTACTATCAATCTCCAAAACCTACGTAGGGTGGTGCACTGCCACCTCAAACTATATTTTATAAATATGTTTAAATCCTCTATTATGAACTTTAAAGAGGCCATAAAGGTCATTTACAACATTTGTCACTAATTACACATCAACTAGACTCACTTAGACCCACTATTACACTTAGAAAATTTTAAATTCCCTTTTTGGTGGGAAAACCCATTTTGAACTCAAATTCAAATTTGTAACTTTTTAATACACCTCTAGACCATTTTTGAGCATTCGAAGATGCCATTGCATCATACTCCCAAGGGGAGAAAATAACTTGGCTTCAATCTTCCTCTTCCTTCAAACACTCATAGAGATGTGTGTGCTCTTGACTACCACACTTGTACTTTGTCTTGCCTCTTTCCATCTTCCTCCATGTTATACCTACAAAATATAATAACTCATTAAATAAAACATATTCTTTCTCATGCCCTTAAGGCATTATCTATCTTCCCTCTGTGCTTGATTGTTTCTCTTGCTTCCAAGCATATTCATTTGCTTTATTTACTTCACTCTCCTTCTTTGCATTATCTATTAATGCATCTTTATTCTCTCCTCGCATGACTTCTCCTTCATCTTCCACCTGTACTTCAACTTCAACAACTACAACTTCATCTTATGGAGTAACTTCATATGATTGACTCCTCCTTGCCTTCATTAATGCCTTTACCTTGGACACCACCCCTATATTTCATAAGTCTATGCTTTCCTTGGTAACCTACTTAACCATTTACCTATACATTTGATGAGGATAAAATCCATACTCTTGTGTTACAGACTCATACAATATTGAATATACCTCATACCTCTCTTTATGCTACTATCACATTACTCCTTTGGTTTCACTTACATCCTCTTGAGTGAGGACCTCTTCCTTCTTCATGTTATCTTGCTTACACAATGGCTAACCTATTTTTTCTTGTTCCATCAATATGACTCTATATGGAATTTCTTCTTCATCTTGACTTCTTTTGATCACCACTTGGTCATATGCCTCTTCCTTTTATTTTTTGAGCCTATGAATGGGCTCAACTATCTCTTCCTTCTCTTCATATTTCAAACCTACTTCAAACATACCAAAACAACATTAGATTTCAAATAATGAGGCTTAATTACATCCTTTTCCTTCCTCTTTTTTATTCTTATCCTTTATACTAATTGTTTGATTGGCCATTTAATTGGCTTTATTTTCATGACCCATCCAAGATATGGGTTCACAAACTCTTTCATTTATTTAACCTTGATCAGCATCTCCTCCATTTTCTGCCTCATCTCTACCATGTCTCTCTCCATCTCAATATTCTTCATGATGTCTTCATGCACCATCTTTTATTTGTGGCTTTCATGCTTAACCCTATCTTTCATTTTTTTTTCTACCTTTTCTCTCATTTTCACCTTGACTATCTGACTTGGGAACATTCTTATCCTTATTTTGGTCTTACTTGGCCCATTTCCTTTGGTTCACACTTATAATTTTCTATTTTAGACCACACTTGGGCCTTTCCTCACACTTGTCCTTCACTCTTAGACTATTTCACTTCCTTGATCTCCATTTATGATCTTCTCTCCTCTTGATTTAGGGCTAACACCACAACACTTACTGTTTGCAATCAATCATACATTCTAATCAAATAAATTAATCACAAAATACATCATACCTTTCTCAAACTATCTTCCTACTAGGTCTCTTAACAAGTCTCTTTGAAATATGTCTTCTTGCTTACCTACAACTTTATGCAACTTGCAACATACACAATGAAATCAACCTACCTATGACTTTCCTAGAGCATCTAGATGGCTTTGATACCTATTGGGACCAACATACCCACCCCTCTTTCTCCTCCCCCCCCCCCCCCCCGCCGCATTTTTTGAAAATTAGGACCCTTGTGAAACCATCATATTGGATATGAAAATTTGGCATGTTAAGGTCAATGGTATAATTTGAAGATCAGCCCTTTATCAAAGGCAAACTTAGTTATGTTATTCTTTAATTTTGACTAACAATGCTAATAAATGGTCTCTATTACTTATAGTTGTAGGATCCATGGTGTTTTCCCCTAAGATATTCATGTTTCAAAACCCTTGAGAAACCCATAGTTTAATTTTTAATACTGGTAGGAACCAATTGATGGGTGCTTTTTAAAAATCCATTTTGGACCTAAGTATAAAGTTTATATTTTAAGCTTAGTCATGTTTATTAAACATAACTACAACTTAGCCTAAAATAGTTGGTCCTCATTGTTATTCCCCCTTTAAAGTTCCTTGTATGCCTAACTAATAATTTTTTTATAGGGTCCCTTTTAATATTTCCTAAACTTAAGGTTTTAACCCTAAGGCCCCATTATATATATTAATATAAATAAGATCTTAGTATTAACACCCTAGCTTAAGTTCTAGTTCCTCGAGTCCATTTTTATGTTACCTCAGTCTCTTGTTTATACCTTAGCCTAAGGTTTTAATTATAAGGCCTCAACATATTTATTAATATAATCTAGACCTTAGTCTTAACACATAAGCCTAAGTCTTTTATCACTGGGGCCCTAAATTAACTTCCTTGCACCTTGCATGATCTAATGACCCTCACTTTATTATAGAATTTGATCCAATAGAGTGAAAAAAGCCTAAACTTTGATTTAAATAGCATACACCTTAGTTGATCTGATGGTTCATGCTTCCTCATTACCTTCTAATCAAACATCATGAGGAAATACTAACATAATCCCGTACATATCCCCTTAGACCAGTCACATTAAAGCTCTTGGATAATTATCAATGGTTCTCACTTCATTGTTAGGACCCGATTAGATGGAGTGAAGCATAGTTGAAAGGGCAAAGGATTATGGAAGACCTGAATGATCAACATATGACACCCTTACATTTAAGGATTAAAAACAAAGTGGCCCACCCAACCAAAGTAACCAATCATGAGCAAGCTCTTGGATCAAGATCTTACAGTTGTTGCTTCATCGTAGATTTCAATACAATGAAGCAAATTAAGTCCAAGATCTTGGGAAGCCCCATAGAGGTGTCAAGTGTCACTCTCACATTGGATCACAATAATTTGATGAGCTTAAAAGTGACTTTTGTATGACCATCATTTGACATTTATGAGAATGTATTTGATGCCCACACAACCATCAAATTTAAGCCCATCAAATCAAAATCTTCACTAGCAAAAAATTGACATTCACATGACCATCATTTGATGTTCGTAAGAATGTATGTAATGTCTACGAGACCATTGAATTTAAGCTAATGAATTATCCCACTCAAGATCAGAATACACTCTAAAATATTGCTAAAAGGTTCAAAAATTACTTTATAAGTTAAGGGAAGTGCTTGAAAGATTCTCAAACACTAGAAATAATCAATCTACAAAATGTGGAAATGGTTTTATGGTCTAAATATATGCAAAGTAAAACTTAGTCTAAATCTATGTGTTAAGCTCCCCATGGGTTTTTTTAAAATATCATGAACTTTAAAATATAGACTTATACTAAGTTTTATTTTAAAAGGAGATCCTTGTTACGTGGGACTTAGACCAAATTATTTCTAGCTAAGGGTTTTAATGTGTTTTGTCAATGCAAAGAAATCCTATTCGTTAGACCATTGTATCATGTTGATCCCTTTGAGCATATTTCATAAAACCTTAGCATAAATATTTTAGACCAATGCATACATTATGTTTATTAAACATAATGTAAACATTGGCTTAGAACATTTAACCTTGGCCCCTCTTTATATGATTCCAAAAAACATAGACATAGATCCCTTAGCCTAAGGTTTTTGTCATGCTTAATAAACATGTAACAAATCTTAGCCTAAAGGACTTACGCCTGAGTCCCACTTTAAAGATGTGATCAATTAAAGTTTAGACATCTTTACAGATCAACTGTTCATGCTTTATCACTAGAGGATGATCTAATAATGCAAGATCCCTAAATAATTTTTAATGAATCCTTGAGAGCCTGTAAGCTTGACACATGGAAAAAGTGAATTTGACGTAGACCTGATCGGATGATCTGATGGTTCACACTTGTCACTAGAGGATGATCCAATGGTGTGAATGTGCTCATGAATTTTTAAAGGCCTATGGGCTCGCCACATGGCCAAAGCTCATTCAACAAAGGATTGACATAGGATGCAAAGCACAGGAAGGCACATAAAGGTACCAAGTGTCACAACCATGGGGCTTGGTTAAAAAGGATCCAATCATAGGTAAAGGCCCAGATTACAATCAATGGCTCACATTAATCTATGATTTTAATCCAATTGTGTGAAAGAAAATAAGGTATTTTAAATACCAACAACTATTTCTCAAAGGCATTTTGGAAAAATTCCATGAAAGTTCCAAACCAATGCCACATAGGCACCACACAAGCAGAAAACTACAAAATGAAAGATCTTGTGGACTCACAAATGCTAAGGTATAAAGGCAAAGGTCTAAATCAAATCTAAGGCACGTATAAGCCAAAGTCTAATATATCCTATCATTAAAGATCTAAAACCATAAACCCTACATAAAAGTAACCCAATTTAATTCATTTGGTCATAATTTGATCTAAAGAGAGCTTGATTGTGTTTTTGAGCACAAAAGAGCTTCTACAGAGACCATTTTCTACTAGTGTGAATAATTTGTAGAAATAGAGACCATGGCAGCTTACAGGCAATAATTGAAGGAGGAGATCAAGCTCTACTTGTGGATAGACAATGAGGGATGGGTCTTCAAGGATGCCAAATTAGACATTTCATCCCTAAATACCCTAGGCATTAGGAATGTGTCTGAACTATTCTTCATGGTGGAGGAACTAAAGCTTATCACAAAGGAGGAGTAGAGAATAGCTATAGTATCTAGAGACATTATGATTTGGTCACTATCTAGATGATTGCCTTCACCAAGCTATTTCAAAGCATGAGGTACTGTGCTATACAGACATCTTCACTCCTATCTTTGTTGATTATGGGGTAGATAATGAATGGATCACTCAAGAAGGAAATTCAAAGAAGATAGCCTATATCTCTCCTATGGATTTTGAAAAGTAGTATAAGCTCCCCCTCTCCCATGTATACCTATCTAAAATTAAGGATTGGACTAGTAGTCATGACTTGGACTCTATCCTTAGAACCTGGCTATACCAAGGGCCCCATATATTTGGGGAATTTAAGGGTAAAATCCTAGTAGTCTAATTGAGAGAAGGCATTAGAGTAATAATGACCTTGTTAAACTGAGCCTTTAGATCCCCCTCAACCACCTATGTGAATAAAATATGGGTCTCATATGTACATTTCATGGTAGAATATAATCTCACCCCTCCAATTGGAGATTTGATTAATGTCTTCTTGGCCAAGTAATTCACTATCATTAAAAGGAAGACATATAAGAAATTGTATATAATGTTATACCTAATGGATTCCCTTCTCACCTCAATCAACTTCCCTAGTATTAGAAATTGGTCTTCTAAGGGAAAAAATACCATATCCTACCATTACTCCAAGTTACATATCTTTAAATATAAGAACCATATGTAATTTATTTGTGACTATGTCTACCCAGCCATTGTGGAAGCTATAACAAGTGTTCCCATGCCTAGGGTCCACCCACTAATTAAGAAGTATGTTGAAATGATGGGTGACATCTGGTACTACCCTAAATACATAGTCATCATGATTGAGGGGATTATGTCCAAGCCTTACAGATTGGTATTATATGTTCCAAGTAAGCTTGCCAAGTAATAAATTACCTTCCAATTCATCAATGGTATTGATGGGATTTGAAAAGATAAAAGGAAGGGTCTTCTCCACCCCCTCCCTAAAACCATTAGAAGAACTATAATTCAGGATTGGAAATATGTTTATACCATGGCTAAGCATAGGGATTCATTTTGGTTCTAGCTTGATAAACTCAAGATGTGGGATCTTAAGAACATAGTGGCTAATCATTTGAAGGATAATAAAATCCCCAATCTTGAGTACATGCATTAGTTTAGTGTTCATGACACCATCTATATTAAGGCCAATAATTATGAAGAGGTGTTGGCTAGGATTTAAGGGCACACATCAAAATTAAACATAGATTGACCAAGGATGACAAGCCATCTAAGGAGGCATGGTAAATGCATCCTTTAAAATATCACTTGTTGCTTAGATCATCTAGAACAACCTAGGAATAACCCCAAGTAGAACAACCATAGCCATAACCTCAAGATCAAATTATACAAGGATAGGATGAATAAGGCCATGGTAAGGAGAAAGGGGGAGAAGTGAGATTAGAAGAGAGACTTGAAAAGGGGACCTCATCTATAGCACTACCCTAAAGACCACCTTCCCCAATTCAATATTTTGATATGATAGCCTTGGATCCAGAAGAGACACTTGATGGTACCCTCAAAGAACTTACAGAGGCATATGACTTAGATAAAGAAGGGGAGCTTGAAGAAGATAAAGGAAAAGAGCTTTCTCTTGGTATAATCCATAAGGTGACCCAAGAAAAGAGAAAGACAAAGCTAACATTAGTTCCTATTGGCCCAAGGAAGAGACCAAGATTGACCTTCACTTACCCCACTAGCGAAGTCAATCTATTCAGTGATGAATTCCCAATTCATGGACCAATCATCCCTGACTTGTTCATTTATGGAAAGCTACAAAAGATTCTTTCTCTCTCCCATTCATGGGTCATGACAAGAATTGTTGATGTTGAAATACAAGATGACATGAATCCATGGATTAGGGCCATGGTAAAAGAGAAAGAAGAAAGGAGAATTGTGGTCACTCCAGGACCAAAAGGTAAGAAGATGGATGATCTTAGAGCATCAAGTAACATGGGTGTAGAGGTCTCAGAGCCTCTAAAATTCATAGAGTCATGCACCACCATGTAATTTATTCTATAAATAGCTAGAATGGAGAGGATTACCACCAAGAAATCTATGGTAGGAGCTAAGTAATTCACCTTCTAAAAGGTGGAGCCTTTTGTAGGTCTGACCCCAGTGGGAGGTCAATAACTTGGTGAATCCACCACTAATGAGGAAGACATAGGGAGTTTGATTGAGGATCAATTAACACAAGTAAAAGTAGGGGTCAAAGGAATGAAATAGAGGATATATAATTTGGAGAAGCAAAAATTAAACCTGGAGTCAGAGGCACTTATATTAGTTCTTGAGGTGATGACCAAAATGCTTGATGAGTCATTTTATGACATGTTTGAGGCATTCAAAATAATGAAGCTAAGGTAGAGTGCATTAGCATAGTAGGGTGTACTAGCTAAGGGTCTGGTCACCCAATGGCAAGCCTTAAAGGAGAAAATAGCTAAATTGCTCAACATCAAAGTAGGGAAATAGATCCCAGGCTTCAAAACCATCAGTTTAGGATACTTGAGTATAATTCTATGAATTATGGTTGATAAGGTTCAAAGTTTGGGTGCATGGCACAATAATGTGTAAAGACTCCCATAAGATCATAAGGAACTAATTGTAATGATTAAATAACTTCTTAGGACTATGATTACAGATCTTGCACAACCCACTACCCTTGAAATCATAAGTGATGAGGAATTCAAACATAGGGATACTTTGGTAGCTCAAGAAATCAAAGAAAAGAGCCAAGACAAATCTGGGGTTGATAATAATAAGATCTTAGACATGATATTCAATGCTGGAGAAAGGATAAATGAAGCTAGGAGCATTAAGGAAGTCATGGCTAGAAATGATAGAGAACTCAAGGACTTGGTAGATTAAGAGGAAGAGCATATCCTGAAGCCTACTATGGATCTAAAGCTAGTTGATGAATAACATTCTAAAGCCATGAGCATCCTCCAACAACAAGAAGCAGAGGCCCCACCAATAAATTAGACAATATTTTATTTTTTTATAATTTTGTAACTTTTGAAATAGAATATTCCATTGTAAAGGCATATGCTAGTGTGTTAACATATTACTCCCATGTTAGTCTAATTATAAAAAACAAGTGTGTTCTAGAACCATCATAGGAAAGACAATTGTCCTTGTCTTTTGTGCACCTATATCTTGTAACTAACTGGTAAACTACCTAATATTTATATAAAGGCATGTATTACCACTTTATAAGGAGAGATAATTTTTGAGTAAATTTTTTACACTTAAATCAATTAATAGAATCAAGGAATTCTGCAAGGATTGTCCATATTTGATATGTCAATTTATAATATATCTTTTATCTCAATTACTAGTTTTATGTCTTGAATTTGAATATTTTCTAATCATAGGGTTTCTAATCTATGCATATGCTATATTAGTTGGAGGATCTTAGGTTTTACCTCATTTCATTTTGCTTTGTATTCAAATGTGTAAATGCTATTTGATTATAGTAGTAAATCCTTAAAGTAGACCTAGTTCTTACTTGTGACTCTTGACATTATCCTTTGCATTTTGCCTAATATATAGTGGAATTTGAGCTAAGGATATTTTATATTGTATATTGGTTTGAATGCATACTCATTTTCAATCGATTCTTTGTCATGATATTTGAGGCTAAAATTGGTAATCACTCACTTTCTTTTATGCCTTACCCTTTTCTTTGCTCTTTCTTTTACACCAAATCACTTTAGTTTAGAATTTATTATAAATATTATCTTAAATTAACTTTTATCTTAAATTTGGATCATAATTCACTAAGTGTTGATATAGATTTTCTAGAATTCACAAATAACAAACCATGATGGCTCCCAACCATCACTCATTATAAATTTGTGAGACACCAATACATATCTCTACCACTATTTCACCATAACTAACATAAATTTTCCAAAACCTACTACTCATGCTCTAAATTCCTTTAATTCTAAAATGAGAAGTGTTCTTTGAACACTAAGAAACTCTATGGTACACTTAGAGGCATCAACAATACCAAATGATGTAGAGCTAAATTCCACTTCTTTCCCAAAATTTGCCCTTTTTCCTTCATTCCCTCTTTTGTAACTAGTCCTTTAGGACAATATTGCATGATTTTCTATAATGTTCCTTTAAATTATTTATGATATCATGTTATATTGGTTTCAAATTAACTTACACTATCAATAAACCATCTTTGAACAAACTGAATCAAAACTTTGTTCATATACTCACTTTTGCCTTTAAGACACTCTCACAAAACTTTAATGCCAAAATTGCATTTGTTTGGTAATAAAATAAAAATGATTATTTATATCATATCTATACTTAATACCTTATTTTAACATCCTTTATAACTTTGCATAAGTAATAAAAACAATCTAACTGCTCACTTCTTCAAACAAGCTCTTTTATAGCTTCATCTCCTACTATCCCTATTTCAAGGTAAACCTCCTTGGTTTAAAATTTATAACAACTTATAAGACATAATGATACAATTTCCTATGACCCATTTTAGGATTAAAAATTTAAAATTCACCATGGGTCTCAACTCCACATGCATACCCTTTTTCCTTCATTGTTTCAGTCCAAATTAGGCATATTCTACCTGCATGATAATTCATTCACCTCCGCACGTGTCTATCCATACACACACATATTTAAAATATTAAAATATGTTATAATAAATTTAAACCAATATTTCCTTAAATTTTTATCATGTTTTGATAGTTAGAATTGAAGTTATGGCCCAAACCCTAATTTAAGGTTTCTTAGACTCTATCACTAGCCAAAAGGACACAAATTGTAATTGTGAACGTTGTACTATTTTTAAAAGACAAAAATAAGGTTTATTTGGTCTTAATTTACCTTTATAATGTTAAAAAATGAATATATGTTACTATCCTAACCACTTTCCAATCTTTTCAACTCAAAATATGTTTGATTGTGAAGCAAAAAACCCTTCTACAGTTCTGTGCCAAGTTTTACACATTCCTAATACCTTCTTCACTCACCCTAAGGTAAAATAACATTAAATGGGTTTAAATTTAATTTAAAAATTATTTTATATTCCATGAAACTTTAATATTTTATCATATCCTTTCAAGAATCTAAAGCTCAGTCGACCATGACAATGGTTTCTATAAGAAAAGGGGTTAATCTTTGAAATGTCTGTGTATAGAAGGATTTATTGATTATTCACAATTATTCCAACATAAAATAACATTAATTAAACATTTTTAATCATTTAATACAACTTATCAATTTCAATGCATCATTTTTTTATTAAACACAATCTATATACCAAAAGACTAACACCCACAACATGGGTCTATGCATGATATTACCTGTATTTGTTATTAGGATTTACTTTTCCTTAATCCCTAAGTAGATACACAATGTAAAATTATGAAACTCTTAAAATATGTAACTAACTAGTTACCATAATCATACATCAATCAATAATATACTTTTAGTTTCAAATAATAATCCTTCTTAACCCAACAGGGGTCTGTTCATGCAAACATTTTAGTAACAAATTCTTTGAACATCATTCATTGATACTTGAAAATCACATAGAAACAAAAATCCTCTTTAAAATATTTCAAACATGCTTGAGAATAATTTAAATCTCTATCTTTCATTAAAAAATCACATGCATTCATCAACAATAGTAAATGATCTCAAACAGGGTCTAAATGAATTATTCATCAAAAACATTCTTTTCTTACAAAGTTTTACTTTCAATCTACATACTCTTTCATCCTCGAATGGGATGAGCGGTTACCACCTATAAAACCTTACTTTAACACACTATTAAACTCCTATATATATAAATAACTCCTAACAATAAGATTCCTAATTTTTTCTTGACCAATATTTCTTATCAACCTCCTAAACCTACATAGGGTGGTGGACTACCACTTCAAACTATATTTGCTAAATATATTCAAATCCTCTTTTATGACCTTTCAAGAGATAATAAAGGTCATTTAAAAAAAAATTAACTAATTAAACATCAACTAGACTCACTTAGACCCACTATTACACTTTGAAAACTTGAAATTCTTTTTCTGGAGGAAAACCCATTTTGAACTCAAATTCAAATTTGCAACTTCTTAAGACACCTCTAGACCATTTTTGAGCATTCCAAGACACCCTTGCATCAGTGTAGGAGAAAGAGACCCAAGAGAAAATAATGGGGTATATAAGATAGGGGTTTGGTCAAAACTAGATGGTGTAAAGAGGAAAGATGAAGCAAACTCCATGATGAATATCCTCAAAAAGTTTAGTTCTTAAAAGTCTGTACAGGTGAATTTATTGTACATAGAAGTTGATTGGGTTTTATCTAAGTGAACCTGGGAAGATTTTTAATGGATTATTACTTATATAAAAGTATTAAAAAGGTGTTTTAAGAATTTAAATAGGTTGATAACTAATTTTATTCATGTTCTATGTTTTGATAGAGATCTAGTAGTGTGTTTTTGTATAAGAAATTCATCTTGGAAACTAGTTGTGAGTGAAAGTTCTTGACTGTAGTAGAATAAGAGGTATTATTTGAGTTGTTTGGTGACTTTGGTAACTCAATATTATTGGTAAAATAATTTATATATGTTATCAAGGTCATGATTTTCCTATAGGTACATTATCTTATTCAGTTTGGTTCATAAAAAATGAAGATCAAACTTAAATTGTGAAGAATAGTGAGCTAAAGGTTTCAATGAAATTCATTACTTTAAACCCTAGGAGGGTTGTCATAAGGTTGAGTGATTTCTCTATGAGATATGTAATTATGTTAATGTTAGGGGAGTGAGTTAAATATATATTATATGAGGTATCATGCCTAGGATGTATGGTTAAGCTCAAGTTGATGTTCAAAAAGCAAGTTTCAGGATGATGGCTTTTGTGATTTGAAGAATTGGTATTTTAAGACCAATGCCATTATGGTAAAGAGATGTTGATCATATTTTATAAGGAAATAATTGATCTTATAATGATCATTTAATTTTTTAATATCCCTGAAGATGTTCATATAAGTCATGTATGTAATCTTTCATGTAGCTTATCATGACTTCTTGCAAGCTTAAAGGAGATTGTCATAATGTGCTCTTGAGACTATGACTTAAAGTAAAATGATTTGTCTAGTGACATTATTTACCTCATAAGGTCTTATAAATTATTTATGATATGTTTAAAGTGTCATCATTAGGTTTATAGTATTCTCAAAATGAAGAAGTTTTGAGTTATCATATATAGGGTATAGACAGAGTATGAAGAAGTTGGTCTTTGAGTGATCTTTGAAGCATGTCATGAAGAGATTGGTGTTCCTTGAGATTGTAAATTACCTTTAGGTCATAGTGGATAAATTAATATATTTATGTTACTTATTGGAATCTCATGAATGAGATAAAATTTTAATCAGATGTTTGTTATAGTGTATGAGGTCTCACAGACCTAATATGACTGGTTGTTGATCGAGAGGCTATCTTGCAGTAGTTTGAGCCTTAATGTCTTTTGTTTATTGAAGAATAGAATTTTATTTTTGAGGAGTTGATTTACTTTGTTATGAATTTTTTCCATGCCTATTTGAGATGGTATTGTAGACCAAAGATATTAGTGTTAAGCAAGAAGAAATAAGATTATGTGGATTAGATCTTAATGAGACATATTGGAGTTATAAGGACTAATGATGTTATTAATATGAAATAAAATAGTTTGATTATACTCTATCCTATAAGATGGTTATGGAGGTTAACAATATAGTATTTGAAATGGTTTGGTACCTTGATGAAGACAATATGGGCCATTAAGTCTCATTGTTAGTTCATTGAAGAGATTTGTTGAAGATGATTTTTCTAGATGGAGCATGGAGTTAGTGGGAGCTAAATAAGATAGTTTGAAAGGCTTGAAAATATTTTCATGATTTGGGGGGGGAGGGGGGGAGAGAATATGTGAGACATTTCAAGCTTTATTCATGGTGGAGATGTGGAGAAGTCTACTAAAAATATGAACTCAAGAAGTTTATTTGATGACTTGATCAAACCAAGTCATGTGTTTTGACAATGTATTAAATATTCACCCATGGAAAAAGGTGGAGATTTTTAAATGTTCAGGTCCTAGGATCATAGGACTGCATAGATGAACCTAAGAGGAGTATATGTCCACTTTGTCATTAATGGAAAAAGGGTAAAAGGAGAAGAAGAGGTTGTCATTAATGACAAAGGAGGAAATTTTTGGAAAATGTGTTTTCATTGATGTAAAAGGTAATGAAAAAGTGGTAATTTCATTGATTTAAAATAAGGATAAGTAAGGTAAGTGATGTTGAAAGGATGTGTACTTCATTTAAGGTCTTCATATAGACCTTTTTATAATACCCTAGGTGGCCTAATGAGGCATGCTAATCAGGTTTGGATGCCTATGAGATAAGGTGAGAATTTTTTAAGGTTTTTAATATTTTTCTATAATTTTTATGTTATTTCAAGTCAAGAAGAGAAGACAAAGTATGTGAATAGTGGTCTGGTGGTCTTATCATAGACCTTGTGTGGTGGCATAGGTCTAGTAGCCCAGTGTGATGAGTAGGTTGAGGCTAGGGAGTATAAGGTTGGAATATTTATATCATGGAATGAAAGTGTATGAAATTTTTCTAAGGTATGTAGATAATTTGAAGAGGTTTCAAAGTGGTTTCTTGGTCAAGGTATGACATGCAGTTTTAGGCCTAGTATACAAAGAGAGAGGATGAGACCTAATGAGGGGTTAAATTCAGATTCCTATTTATGTGAGATCTTATGAAAGTTTTCCAAGGTGAAAAAGGGTGTTTCAAGTGTGTGTGTCAAGTTTTAGGTCCAAGCTTGAAGGACAAAGTGTGAAAAAGTGTCTTAAGGCTTCCAGGTGTGCTAAAATGAAGAGATAAGAACTCGAGAAGAAGTTTGTGATGATCATTGACATGTGTAAAGTTTTCATGGTGAAGTCAGACATTTAGATTATTTGGATAAGGTTCATAATAATATTTCAAAATAATTTTGAAAAGAAACCAAGACCTCAACTTTATGAATGAACGTTAAGAAGGTAAGGAGGTTTTTGTGCTTGCAAACCATCATAGTGGAGAGATTAGGAATATGTGAATGGTTTTGGCCTAGAATTAATTTTTTGATCAAGTTTGATGATTTTATATTGTAGAGGAATACCCCAAGAACCTCTAGGTGTTAGTGGTGTGCTAGGTCAGTGAGCATAAGGTATAGAAAACTACTTATTTCTAGAGATTTTGATGTTATGGGCAGAGTTGACTAGGTCAACACATGAAATTTGATGGAGATTTAAGGACAATAATTGTTATTGAGGTACATGGATTTATTTTGGAAATAAAATTCTTATATTTTAATCATTTTGTTTAATTAATTTGTCCTATCACTAAATCTATAAAAAGTGAAATAGTGAAAGTGAAAGAAACTAGGTAGTGTGATAAAGAGTTTAAGGAAGAGTTCCAAGTGAGTAGGGATAAATAAAATGGTTTGGGGTCTTAATTAAAGACATATTACTCATATTTACTTAGTTTTAAGTGTTTTTTATTCCTATACTCAAGATAGAAGGTTCTCACGAAGTGACTTGTCTGTGTAAGACAAGATAGTAGAACCCAAGATAGTGAGAATGATCTATAGGAGTAAAGTTTCCATTAAATCATATGAATTTTGTGTTGGAGGATTATATAATAAGGTTTTATGACCTCTTACATGCATTGTAATATATTTTAAGTGTTCCTAAAGTGTGATAATTCATGTTTACCATGACTATGCTTTGAATCAAATTGATTGCTCTAGGTGTGATAGGGAAAGTGATGTGTTTGAGCCCTTATGACAAGAGGTGATGCATATAATGAATATATTGATGTTTTTTTAGACATAATTTTTAAATTAAATGTTTTTTTAATCTATATAAATAGTTTTAGGTGTTGAGATGAGGAAGCCAAAAGGGCTTATCTAACTATGTATGCACATTATGAGAGTGGTCTAAGGAATTGGTTTGTTAGACCAATGAATGATGCTATAAAATGAGAACTAAATATTGGAGGTTGATTTATAAGAATTATAAGACCTATAAATTTTAATTATAAATCCTAGAATCAATCTTAAAACTATTAAATATGAACATTTACATGACTGTACTTTGATTATGTTTGACCAGTTTGAGTGGCCCTTTTGCATAGGTGGTTTCGATGTTTAGAGATTGAGTGGTGATGTCCAATGGAAATGGTAAGTTTATTTTGGTCATGAATTATATATTTATCTGATTTTTATAGGTTATTTTTTTATGAAATCAACTTTATACCTCAATTCTAGAAGATAGACTTCTTTGTGTTTTAAGGCCCAATGGTGAGTAAGCTAAAAGGCTTGGTTTACGTGGTGAGTTAGAGTTATAGGTGTCATGGACCTATGTGAGAGTGATAAATGGTTTATTTGGGGTATTTTTTATGTTTTTCATCTATTTTAAAAGGCTTAATGTGGTCTAAGAGGTCACAAGTGTAACATGTGGGTGTGAAGGCCTATTTTCTTTATGTCTCAACTAGGCCTATTGGAGAATTTGGGTCTTAAGGATAATGGCCAAAATATGGAGTGGTTGTCTCACCAATGTAACATTTGTGTGGAAATATTATAGGTTTTATTAAATTTTTAAAATTTTCTTGACTTACCAATATGGGTTAGATGAATAAGTGTGGTATAAAGGCAAGGCCGAATTGGCCTATTTGGACTAGTTGTGTGTGTGTGAACTTAAGCAAAAGAGAGAAACTTTGAAAGATAAGGATCAGGTAATTTAGGACCATTATAGGGTTAAATAGGATCAATAATGTATATATAATCATGTTGATATTTGTGGATACACAAGTCATTGGACCTAATGAGCCTAGAAGAGGCATATTGAACGAAGGAGCCTAAGTGGTTTGTATGAGGTAGAGAGGTAGGTTTGTAGGAGTTAGAGAAAGATAATTCCATAATCAAGTGTGTCAAACATCAAATCAAAATTGGATATCATTTTTAAGGTGATTGAGTTGGTTCTTGATCATCTAGGGGGTTGTAGCTTCCTTGCTAGTTGGTGATAGCTAAATGTCAAGTGGGTGCTTGACTAAAATGAGGGGTGTGTGCTCCCTGATCAGTTGGTGATGGTTTAAATTGAATATTTTGATTATACGATAGTATTTCATGTGCTTTTCTTAGTGTGTTTTATCACCTAGGAAGGTTTCCCACATAATCACTTTTGTTATCTTGTGATGTGCTCTTATGGTAGTTTCTCTATGTATTGTTTGATATTATGTGAATGTATTATTAATGAAATGGTAAATGGAATAATATATATATATATATATATATATATATATATATATATATATATATATATATATATATATATATATATATATATATATTGTTGTCTACTGATTCACCCCCCCCCCCAGTAGTTACTTCCAACACCACTCAATTTAAAACTTGGTTAAATTTCATTGCTTAATGATGTTGAATTATGTGCTTGATCATTTTTGCTATATAA
The DNA here is from genome assembly GCA_037957365.1 of Torreya grandis. Classification (NCBI taxonomy): domain Eukaryota; kingdom Viridiplantae; phylum Streptophyta; class Pinopsida; order Cupressales; family Taxaceae; genus Torreya; species Torreya grandis. The sequence continues at coordinate 130,799 of JARHVA010008512.1, read as the reverse complement.
AACACTTATTGTCTTATTTTAGTCTAGTTGAATTAAAAATTTATTCAAAACACAATGATTTAATTAGGAATTAATTTACTTAAATGATTATGAATATTGTATGAAAATAGATGAATCCTTTCTTAATCAATTATTTGAATCGAGTAATTACACGAGTTTACTTCTCTTAAAACAAGTAGATAATTAAGGTTTAAATTGATTAAATATCTTAGACTCTTTTGTTCATAAAATCACATTGGCTATGCCAATCTAAATGGTTATATGATTTTAGTTCTTGACTACTTATATAATAATGATGTTGATTATAATTATATCATTAATCGTTATTCTAGTAATGGCATCCATGTTGGTAAGCAAATCATCTATAGATTATTTATTTAAAGTAGTGAAGTGACCTCAAAGGACATAAGTCATTCACGAACTTGATTGGTAGCACTATGGAACCTTGTATTTCAATCTATTTTCTCTTTATGCAATAATATATTGTGTTTCATGAATGATTAGAAATATGCATGTGTTGAATTAATTTCTAGTTGTTGATTATGTTTTGCTTGTCTGAAGTATGTTTAAACCTAATTTGGGTAACATTCATTTTAATGTAAACTTATGATTAAATTGAAAAATAAATTAGGGTAATAGATTTATCATTTCTATTTAAAATAATCCTTTAAATTAACCATTCTCAAGTAGGCTTGAAACTCACTAAGGAGAGTGAGTTATGTACTTAGGGTTAAGGACCTAGAAATGGTCCTATGTGGAAGTACAAGTGCCACATATGGTTCTTGGGTCCTATCCATGTATGCATACACCAATATGCCCTGAACCCCATAAAACATCTAATACAATAACATGCTTCCCTATAGCTCATTTTTTATGTGTTTAACTCTAGCTAATTACCTCAATTCACCTCCTTTGGTTCTAGTTGTGCATACGTGAGTACACTGAATATTTATCACTTATGATTAGAAAGTGAGGTAAGTGAGTCTAATATGCATCAAAAACATACTCTGATATATAATTATAAATTTTTTTGGGGGTTGTTTCATCTAGTATTAGAGTATTTTTTTTGCTCTAGGGAACTTTGGGAACAAGTTTTCTATTTATAATTTTATTATCTATTGAGTTATCACTTGTAATTCTTAAGATGGTTAGAATGTGATAAAGTAGAGGCAACATCTATGGGAATCCTTTTAATACCAACCCAAATAAGGGTAGAGATATAAGATGAGAAAAGGGTCTTTGTGGCCGCATCCTCATTCACAACCAAGAAAATCTGCCCATGAATAATGTTGACAACAATACCAAGATACCCAATGCTAAAGTAATGGATGGGAATCCAACTAATAAGAATGAGGATATCCTTAATGGAATCTTGATATTCCTTAATACCTTGTAAGGAGAGATTGATAACCAAGAGCAAAGATTAAATAATCTTGAAGGGATATCCTAAGAGGAATTACGTAGATTAGAAATGGGACAAGTGGAAGGACCTATAATTCAAGAAACTACCTTTGACCACTATTGATACAATCATCAAAGAGATAAAGAAGCTTCCACCACCTACCTTTTTAGGCAAGGAATAAGGTGACATAGCTAATGCATGGTTGGTACACTTGTAGAATAAATTTAACTTACATGATATGCTTTCTAATGTGAATTCTAGAGTGGTAACCTATTAGCTAGTAAGACCTGTAGCTTTATGGTGGAATCACCTTTGTGCTACTAAAGGATATCAACATTTGAACCTATCTTGGTCTATTTTAGAGACTTAGTTTCATAAGAAATAACTGAATGTAAATGATAAGGATTATAAAATCATTGATTTTTATCTTTCAAAGCAAGAAAACATGTCTATTGCTAAGTATGAGAATAAGTTTCTGAATTTGTTGCATCATGTGAACTATATGCATGAAAAAGAAACCAAAATTACTAAGTTCAAACTTGGGATTAAATAAATATCGATGCATGATGTCAATATTATGAACCCAGGGACTTTGGATATAGAAATTGATATAGCCTATCAGGCTGAGGAAAGAGAAAAGTCTTGCCAAAAGGCAATACAAGAGTTTAAGTGAAGCAGGTAGTAGTCTAACGTAAAGAACCTTTCTCTCATGAACAAGAACTTTAGAAAATCGTACCATAACCATAGATTTTTAGGAGATAATAAAAATATAAGTAATTTTTCTAATCAAGATAAGAATTTCAAGTCCCATAGATCTTCTAAATCTATTTCTTACAAGAAGTAACAACATCAAAGTAACCAACATGGACTTTCCACAGGTGATAATACTATTCTAGTGGCATCTTCTATATTGATTGTTTGTTGGGAATGTGGCAAAAACCACTATAAAAAATACTATCCTAAACTAAAATCAGGCTAAGGAATAAATCATAGGGTATATGTTGTTATTTATAATCTTAATGCTAACTTACAAGCCACTCCAATTGAAATACAAGGTATAATTAATGGTTTTCCCTTGACTATGTTGATTGATTCATGTGCAACATATTACTTTATTTCTCCCTTTTTTCCAAGAAATATAATTTTAAACTTTTTTTGATAAGAGAAGGTTGGGAGGTTGAGTTTTATACTGACAAAAAAGTGCCTATTCCTGAGTGCTTAAAACAAAAAAAATAAGATCTTAGTGTTTTTAAGACCAAGGTAAATCTTTTTATCATGCACTTAGGGTCTTATGATCTCATTCTTGGGATGGATTGGCTATATGAACATCAAACCATGATTGATTATGTGGTCAAAATGGTGAAATGCACCAATGACCTTGGTTAAATTGTAGAGTTACAATTCATGCAAGGGTTTGTAAGATGAAAAACACTTTCACTATTACAATTGAAAAAGGCTTTTAGGAAGGCCTGCAAGCTTTATATAGTCCAACTTTAGGAAATGCCTTACAAAAAAGAGCTGGTACATGTAGATTTTTTTATTTTGAGAGAATTTATGGATGTCTTTCTTAAGGAGGTGACCAATTTACTGCCTATGTGAGAATTTAATTTCTATATTGACATCATACCTAGATCTGCCCCTACTTCTAAAGCACCTTACCGTATGAATGTGGTTGGTCTATAAGAGTTAAAATTTTAGCTACAAGAAATTTTGGACAATGGAAGCATCTATATAAGTGTGTCTCCTTGGGTTGATCCTATGGTCTTTGTGAAGAAGAAGGGCACTACATTGAGGCTTTGCATTGATTATCATATGATAAATATGGTAATAATAAAAAACCATTATCCTTTACCTAGGATTGATGGTTTGTTTGACCAAATGAAGGGTGTTTCAATCTTCTCTAAGATTGAATTGAGATCAAGATACCATCATCTAGGAATAAAATAAAAGGACATTCATAAAACAACCTTTAAAACTCGATATGGACACTATGAGTTCATGATTTTACCTTTCAACTTAACAAATACACTTATAGTTTTCATGATTCTTATGAACAATGTATTTAGAGATATTTTGGATATGTTCATGATAGTTTTTCTTGATGAAATTCTTATTTATTATAAAAATGAGGTTGAGCATGATTAACACCTTTGTATATTCTTACAAAGACTAAGACAACATAAGCTATATGGGAAATTATCCAAATGTGAATTCTATGAATCTAAAATTCATTACTTAGAACACATTATTTATAAAAAGGGAATCATTGTTGACCCCATAAAGATCAAAGATATTCGATATTGTCTTGTTCTTACCAATGTGTGTGAAGTGTGCAACGTCATGGATTTGACTAGTTATTATAAACATTTTGTTGAAAACTTTTCTAGTGTGGCCTATCCCATTACTTCTTTGTAGTGCAAAGGTAAGAAGTTTGTGTGGACCCCTAGTCTCAAAAAGCATTTAATAAGCTAAAATATCTACTTACAACATCACTTATCCTTATCACATCGAATCCAAATGGTAACTTTGAAGTTTGGGTTGATGCTTCTAAAGAAGGCTATGTAGGAATTTTGACCCAAGATGGAAAATTTGTGGCTTATGAGTCACAAAAATTAAAAGATCATGAAAATAACTATCCTATGCATGACATGGATCTTATTGCCATTGTTCATGCACTCAAATAATGGAAACATTACCTATTGGGAAAATCTGTCAAGGTGAAATTTGATCACTAAAGTCTTGAGTATTTATTTTCTCAAGAATATTTAAATGCATGCCAGCATAGGTAGTTGGAATTTTTGAGAAATTTTGACATAGACATATCATATGTTAAAGGTAAGGATAATCATGTGGCTGATGAACTTAGCAATTGTATGTACTTTACTGCATTGTTGATGTTACAAGGAAATTTTATAAGTGCTATTTTGGAACAATATTTTGATAATGTATTCTACTATGATGTAAGAGAAGGTTTGGCTGATGAGCTATAGAAAAAAGATTTTTTGGATTTTATGTTGCAATAAATGGCTTGATAAGGCTTAAAGGTAGAATTTGTGTACCTTTTTTGGGTGAATTAAGAAATTATGTGCTTAAGGAAGTGCATAAGAACCTTATTATGCTCATCCAGGGGTCAAAAAGATGATGCATGAGCTAAAAAAGATCTATTTTTGTCCTAGAATGAATCATGATGTTATTGAATTTGTAGTGAAATACTTGGAATGCCAATGGGTCAAAGCTAAGTATTGCCATTTGAGAGGGATGTTGGACCCTCATGATATTCCAAGAGATAAGTGGGTTGTACTCTCACTTTATTTTATTACAAGGCTATCAAAATCATGCATCAAGCATGATATAATTCTTGTGGTGATTGATAAAGCCACTAAAGTTGGCCACTTCACTGTTAGAAACATAATAGATGATGCATCCATGTTTATAGAATGCCTCATGAAGGAAGTGGTTAAGATCTATGACATACCTAAAGTGATCATACCATATCATGACAAGTTATTTACTTCAAAGTTTTGGTGTACATTGACTACAAGATTTAGAACAAAGATGAATTTTAGTTCATCATATCACCTAGAAATGGATGGGCAAATGGAAAGGCTCAACTAAGTGGTTGAAGATATGTTTCACATGTACATAATGGATTAGTAAATAAAATGGGAAGACTACCTCTATCTAGTTGAATTTCCATATAATAACTCTTACCATTCAATTATTAAGATGGCTCTGTTTGAATATTTATATGGGTGTAAGTGTAGAACACCTCTTGGTTGGGATAACTTGGAAAATAGAGTTGTTTTTTTACCTAATTTATTACTAGAATATTATAGGTAGATGGAATTAATAATGTAGAATCTAAAAATATCTTCTAATAGGTAAAAGAGCTATGTAGATCAAAAGAGAATACCACATGAATTCAACATGGGAGACAAAGTTTTTCTGTGTTAGACCACATAAAAGTTTTATTAAATTTGGCAAGGCTTCAAGGTTAGCACCATGTTTTTATCAGGCCTTTCAACATTATGGAAAATATTAGTATTATTACTTACTAACTGACACTTCCTCCTCTATCGAGTATTCATGATTTTTTTCATGTTGTTTTGCTAAGAAAGTATATACCAGATCCATCTTGTGTTTTAGATTGGACTCATTCACAGGTCACATAAGAGGAAAAGATATAGTTGGAACTAGTGAGAATCTTAGACCATCACAATGTTAAGCTATATAACAGAGATATATAGTAGATTTTGGTGTAATGGGACCTACTAAGTGAAAGGAGGGCTACTTGAGAAAATGCTCAGCTTTTCAAAAAACATTATGTATGGCTTTTTTACTACGTGACTGGTATGACTCCCTGTCAAGAGGGGGAGGATGTTATGATCTTGCCTTTTTTATAATCTATTATATTGTTATGACACTGATATTATGTTCTTAAATTGATTATTGACTATTATTTTTATTGGATTATATATGGTATTGGTTGTAGAAGTGTTGTGCGACATGTTTAATTATATAGTTAATAATTTCATGGACTTATTACTGTAGTTGATGATGTTATTAATTTGTATTTAATTATCAATTTTTAATATGGTATGATTGATGTATTTTTTAGTGGTTGTCGGTTCTATCTATGAACTAGGCATATGTTAGAGGTTGTACCCCTGAAACCAAATGAATTCTGAGCAAGTCAGACAAGTCCAACAGGTATACTTGTTTGATTTTATTTTCTATCCTTCCAACATCTTGACTGGTCATTATGATTATTGACTTTGGTTCTTGTACTTATTGATTATTGTTATACATTATTTTGTCATTTTTTTATCTACCTTATCAAATGTCATTATTTACTCTTAATTATCGTTATGGTTTTTACAACTGCAGTCTCTCTTCCATATTGCGCTCAGCTCCATAATATCTTCCTGTGCAAGCTTTTATTTATTTTGGCATTCCTTTATCAACCCTATTTACTTATTCATAAATGTTACTTGGACCTACCTTAACACCCCTATGAGCCTTTAACACCCCTTAGATTAAACCTTTGACCTAACTAAATTATTAGGCTAAGGTGCTGGCATGTTATTTTAATGACTTGTTTTATCATGGCATTGACCTTGGTGTCAGGGAACCTAGAACAATAAACATGCTCTGATCCCATTGTGTCAGGATCTTGATCTACCAATTAGAGCACATATGATTACTTCTTGTATTAGCAACTAAACACAAAATTTAACCAGAATCAATAAGTAACTAGAAATATGAAACAACACAAGAATTGAGAGACAATACACAATTGTATTAATAAACACTCAGAAGAATATACAATAAAGAAGATGCCACTTCTTCTTCCACCTCAAAGGTTCGCCACACCTCAAGACCTTCTTCCCTCTCTCTCTTGGTCACAACAATCAACTCCAATATAGAATTGATGTTCACCTCTCCAACCAGTCAATAACACGCTGCTAGTTCACCAAGTACACAACCATACTCCAAGTAGATCTCCTGCTCTCTGCTGCTACCTGCAAATCACTAGACCTTACTCACCATTGTAGATCTCCTATAGAAAGTCATGCCCACATGCTGACCAAGATCATACACACATGAAGAACCCTTCTGATTCTCCAAACCAGTACCCACCTTGGTACTACAGCACTAGGAGGAACGCACCATTGCTCTCTTCTCTCTGAAGGAGCTTATTGCTCTCTTACTCACTAGCTACAAGTTTACAATACAGCCCATGAGTCCATATATATATCTCATGCTTACAATAATTAGACTAACCTAATTACAATAATTAGACACGCAACTCAAGACTAAGACTAGCCTTCAACATGCAAACTAACAGTTTCAAAATAGACTCTCCGGACTCAACATGCAAACTGCCTGTTCTCGCACAGGCTGCCAACGTCAGCTCCTCCATGACCGATGTCGGCCGACTGGTGACCGACGCCGATTGCTTCCTCTTTGCTATCTAACTGACGTTGGTTGATCAGACCGATGCCGGTTTCCCTGCAACTAATTCTGCAACTCCCCGTAACTCTGCATCCTCCGTAGCTTCTCTTGTTTGCATCTTGGTGAAGCTTTTAGCTCCACAACCTAACAATCTCCCACTTGGAGATAAATAGCTACACCTATACCTGTACCTGTACACCATCTAAATTATTCCCTGACTTGTATTCCTCTTCAAGATCAACCCTGAAGACCAACCACCACACAACTTGTGATGCTACACCTGTCATCAAAGTAACCTGCCACATCTGAACCTACATATCCATGTAGTGAAGAACTTGACCCTGCATAACAAGAATCCCTGCTGCTAGTCCCACTAAACTTCCCTCCAGTACTCCTTCCCTGAATTGGCTCCAAACTTTTTGACAACCCCCACTGCTTGGGAAAAACTCAGGTCTACACTAGACCCTATGTGATTTCAAACCATGTTTCAAGCTAAGTTTGAACTGTCCAGCCCTTGGTGTGCTTTCTGATTCTGCATCCTGCATCATGAACCCCACCAACATCTTCTTCACATCAGCTCCCACTGGAGATCAAATCTCCATGTCTCTTATGCCAAAGAATTTTGCTGCTCCAAATTCTTCATGACACGCCTCTGAACTAACCTTACCTTTAGCTCAACAAATCCTTGTATGTACAAACTTGCTAGCAAATAACCCACATACAGTAACTAGATAATGTTGCAATCATCATCCACCTAGTAAGATAAAACCACAATAGTTACACTGACATTGACTAAAGCCATGCTTAGTCATCCACCTGTCAAAACCTGTACCACTGCCCTGCAGCTTCTTCAAGACCATATGCCTTGGCCTTCTATCTCTTGTATCCATCCACTCTCTTCTTTAACTTGGGAATCCATTTCATCTCTCAATGCTTACTTCTAGCTGACAACTTTACCAACAAACACCTGTTTGGTTCTTCTCCAAGGACTCACACTCCTCATCCATGCCAAGCTCCCACTGTATCTGGATTCTACCTGCATTGCCTCTTCCATCTTCCTAGTTCTTGACCATCAATAAGCAATATAACGAAGGTGAACAACGAATATGAGGTTCACTTACCCTTTTTGACCTCAACATGAGTGTTTGAGACTTGTTGACAGCTTGTTGTCCGCCCACCATCTATACCAGTGATCGATCTCGGCCATCTCCCAGTCTGCTCCCGACCGATGTCAGCTCCCTGTACTGATCCTGACTGCCAACATCGTTTCCCTGGCCAATGCCGGTGTCCTTTCTACCGATGTCAGTTTCTTCATGACTGATGTCGGTCTTTATTCTATTGACATCGGTTACTATTTGACCGATGCTGGTACCTGTGTTTGTCTGTGAGTGATAACTTTTTACCTGCAAGCTCTGCATGGATCAAAATCCTAATCAAATCAACCCTGCTCTGCTTAGAATAATTTAGTTCCCTCACTTGATCTCTGTCTGTCATCTCCTCCATGAACACCAAGGCTTTCCAGTTCTTTAGCTTGTCAAAGACATCTGACTTTCGCTTCAAAACCTGCATTCTCCTTCTACATATGTGACTAAGCCTACGAAGCCACATCTCTACAACAAAAGGTGAATCAGCAATATAAGTAGATAGATAAAGGATACCTACTTTCTTACCACCATTTAATTCAAGTGCATCCACTGTGAGAGTTACAGTGCATCTCCCATCACCCAAATTTCTTGAAGAAATTAGACTCATCTCCAAGACTGGTACCTGCATGACTTCCTTTAACCACTGTGTGTCATTCGTCTGCAATTTTAGCTTCACTTCCCCTTCGTCAATCATCGGACAAGGCTCTCCAACCCCTAAATAAATCTCTCCAAAGTCTCCAAAGACATACATATGAAAAGATGCTCTATTTTGGGCTGCATGGAAAGAGGCAAAAGAATCTGTAAACAAAGATTCCACTTTATCCAGAACATCTTGTGCAACATCACCTACAACATATGCTTCCACACGTTGATCTTCTACCAACCAACAATCTCTTTTTACCTGCTCCTTCTTTCCATCAATCAGACCATTCGTGCTATTCAGTTTCTCCATTCGTAGCTTACTTTCTTCTGTCGTTGCTATACTCCCACTCAATCTGAAACACCCATGAGTGACCTATAATCAAAAACACTACCAGATCTGAAACCACCTGTTAGTCAACCCAACCAAAAGCTCTGATACCACTTGTCAGGGAACCTAGAACAATAAACATGCTCTGATCCCATTGTGTCAGGATCTTGATCTACCAATTAGAGCACATATGATTACTTCTTGTATTAGCAACTAAACACAAAATTTAACCAGAATCAATAAGTAACTAGAAATATGAAACAACACAAGAATTGAGAGACAATACACAATTGTATTAATAAACACTCAGAAGAATATACAATAAAGAAGATGCCACTTCTTCTTCCACCTCAAAGGTTCGCCACACCTCAAGACCTTCTTCCCTCTCTCTCTTGGTCACAACAATCAACTCCAATACAGAATTGATGTTCACCTCTCCAACCAGTCAGTAACATGTTGCCAGTTCACCAAGTACACAACCGTACTCTAAGTAGATCTCCTGCTCTCTGCTGCTACCTGCAAATCACTAGACCTTACTCACCATTGAAGATCTCCTATAGAAAGTCATGCCCACATGCTGACCAAGATCATACACACATGAATAACCCTTCCGATTCTCCAAACTAGTACCCACCTTGGTACTGTGGCACTAGGAGGAACGCACCATTGCTCTCTTCTCTCTGAAGGAGCTTATTGCTCTCTTCTCTCTGAAGGAGCTTATTGCTCTCTTACTCACTAGCTACAAGTTTACAATACAACCCATGAGTCCATATATATATCTCATGCTTACAATAATTAGACTAACCTAATTACAATAATTAGACACACAACTCAAGACTAAGACTAGCCTTCAACATGCAAACTAACAGTTTCAAAATAGACTCTCCGGACTCAACATGCAAACTGCCTGTTTTCGCACAGGCTGCCGACGTCGGCTCCTCCATGACCGATGTCGGCCGACTAGTGACCAACGCCGGTTGCTTCCTCTTTTCTATCTGACTGATGTCGGTTGATCAGACTGACGCCGGTTTCCCTGCAACTAATTTTGCAACTCTCCACAACTCTGCATCCTTCGTAACTTCTCATGTTTGCATCCTGGTGAAGCTTTTAGCTCCACAACCTAACACTTGGTATTAAACTTGGTTTAATTAGTTGTTTTAATCATTGAATTAATTAGCTTAGGTTGATGACATGTTGAATTTTGTATTAATGCCATTTAATATGGTTGGTGGCATAGATGACAGAGTTTATAATGTTAATCCATTTGATTAATGTTAATATTGGTGGTTAAACCCTAACCTGTGTTTCTATTGGTTGGCCAATGGATTAGTAACCAAATTTTTTAGATGTGCCATTAATGGAGAAGTTTGCAAGGGATTTGCCTTGGGATATAGAGGAGGGTTTCTCTCTCCTCCTATTCAATGCAAAACTGAATGGGTATGGGAGATTGGATGGAAGGAATGGGAGTTGGGATGATAGATAGAGGGAGTTAGGAAGATGTAATAATGGAGGAGAAAATAGTGGAAAGTTTGGCTGATTTTAATGGTGACCATGATGAACTTGGATAGACATGATAATTACTTGGAAAGAATATGAAGGTTTTGTTCTATCTTGGATTTTTGAGTTCTTTGCAACATCAAGTAAATTTTGTTTTACTAATATTTTTTTTGTGTAATTTTGAGATAAAATTTAAGAGGTTGCTTATGCATTCAGAAGTATTAGGACTTATAGATGCATACACAGACCCCTATGAAAATGATATATCAATACATATATTCAACATTTATGTATAAACTCATAAATGGATATATGTAGGAATGCAGGGTTATTTAGGTTCAAATTTATTATTTTTCATTATATCATCTCTACATGTAGGAAATGTATGTATGATTTAACACCCCAAAGGGTTTATCCATTATATAATTAAATGGTGTTGATATTTCTTTATCTTGCGAGGTGCATGCATCATTTTATTATTGCATGTTTCATTCTATGAAAAAGTATATTACAGTGTTGTTATGATTGGACCAAACCCACCTGCAAGTATTTTATCTCTGCATGTTTTTCATTGGGATTATTGGTTCCATAGTTATTTATATTACTAGAAACTATAATCACTTTCATTGGTCACTTTGTTTAATATTAGTGATTGTATTTTATTGGAAGGTGAATGCATTTGTTTAATATTGGTGACTATGTTTTTAGTGGAAGGTAACTGCATTTGTTAAAATGGTGACTACATTTTAAGGTGATTGCATTCCTTCAAAATATGGTTGTGTTTCCTTTAAATATGACTATGTTTCCTTGCACTTTGTTTTAGGCATGAATTTGTTGAAACACAAGGTAGTTTGTTTGTGTCTCAACTGATTTTTATTCAACTATGTTCTTTATTCCTATCACTTTCTTAATATAATATTGTGGAATATATTTTTTTATATAAACTCCTTTTTACCTTTTGTGGATATAAAAAGTTGTTAGTTTATTAAAGGATTCATGGTTATTTCAATTATATATGTTTCCCTCTAAGTTATATTCTTGTTGTATTTTTTATTTGAATTTTTTATCCCTCCCTTGACTGCATGATATATATTCTTGACTAGGATATTGCAATAACATTAAATGGGGACTACAATTATCAATTCCATCAATGGGTAGTTTTTCTTGTAACTATATTTGTATTTTATAGTGTTATAATGACATAGGGGAATGTGTTATGCCAACTATGTTATGTCATGGCTTTTAATCTTCGATGATGTCTATATGTGGATGATCATCAAAACTCTTGGTGATTGGATTATATTTTGTGTTGTGTCTATGTTTATGCCATAGCTATAAAACCTATTAGGCCACTTTTTTATCACTACCTTTTAATAATCGATGTTTTTTTATTTCATGGCTTAAGTTATATTTTTTGACTCAAATTTAATACTAGTGACTACGGTATTCTTATTCAACTGGGTTATGATGTTTTATTTACATCACTTTGTTCAAATTTATTATGTTGTTCTTCTACACCAAAGTGGTGGTATATACATATGGATGTGTGTTGGCTATGATTGCATGTGTATATGTATGTATATATACATTATAGCGTAAGGTTAAATTTTAAGTTATGACCATTGGGTCTTGTGACTGCATTATGAATATCTATGGCACGAGTTGATTGTAAATAAACCTAGTTGTGTGTGATAATTGAGCTTGTTTCTCTTGAAGGCATGTATAATTAATTTTTATGTTGTATATGAGACTCTGAACTTGTCTCTGTTAAATGAAACAAATAGGAAAGGAGTCTGAAGGAGTTTAACTATTTGTGTTTAACAACTTGTTACGTGATTGAGCTTATATTCTATTGGGTATTATTGTTTTAATTGAGTATTTTAAGTTTTTACTAGGATGTTTTAGTTATTTAATGGGATGTGTTGATTATCATTCCTAGACTAGACCTGAACTATAAATGAGTATATATTGGGGGTTTGGATGGTTAAGGCTAGCTGTAACTTGGATAGGGATACAAAAAGGTTAATTCAAAGAATATATAATGGATCAACTTTAATCCATTTTATATCATTCAGCATCTAGAATTAATTTTACCTTCTCTAAATCTATAATGTAGACAAATTCATTATTCTTGTCTCACCTTGAAATGATATAGTTGTCTTATTGTGTTTTTTTATTTTGAGATGTCTCTTTTGGTTTAGAAATTTGATTGCTTAGAATTCACTTCATGTTCCTAATTATCACAACCACCATCCTACTGATGGTTGGGGTGGTGAGGGCCAATGATGGTTGGGATCATAGGGCTAGTTGGGTGGGTTTATCCTAACCAGTTCACCCACATTCAACACCATGCTTCAATGACTTCACACACACATAATGAAATATGATAAAAATTTAATTTATTAATTAGATTAATTATTTGATATATCTTGGTAGCATTGATATTAGGTTAGATAGTGTTCAATTACTTAGCATGTAATCCTTTTTATTGATCATGTTAGCTACTAACTCATGTTATGAATGGATTGTTGAATTAAAATGGAAGTTGAACATTGTATGAGGTAAATTGGTTAATGGTTAAAAGTGATATAATTTAGGTACATTGAATTAATTAATTAATTACTAGTTTTAATTTCACATTGATTTAAACTTCTATTATAATGTTAATTATACCGAAGATGGATTTATTATAAATTCTTGCATGCAACTAATCCTTATATATATTCATTTTATATTTATTTTTGGATACAAACCTACTTATTTGTTATTTTAGGTTCTTAATCATGTAAATTTGTTTGAATTAGAATGATATTGATTAGATTATATAGTCAAGTAGATATAATTTATGTTGTTGACTCTTCATGACTAAGTTTAATAGTTAACTATTATCTTCACCTTATGTATGCAGTACATTCATTTACATAGATGCATAGGGATCTATTAGTCATTTCAAAAATGTATAAACTTTTGGTAGTTGGTTCGTGGGGAAGAACCAATCAAAATCTTTCCTTCTCAACATGTATTTCAGACATACCTGGTTGCATATAAGGTATGTACTATGAATATGTACAATCTAAAAATATTGATTTCTTTTCCCAAGACATGTATATCACACATAAAAAATCAAAAACTTAATTCTTTCACTCTAGCATTACATAATAAATGACATAAGGATTAACTAGATCTCATGATTTAATCATACGCATGTATAATATTTTTGCATAAGAATAATCATGTGATCAAGTGAAAGTAATTATAGGAAATTAAGATAATATCATTCTTATGAGTCAGTGGAAGAAGATAAGTAAGTTATATATCATCTCTAATCCATTTGATGATGCATAATTATATATCTAACATCTGCATGCTTGTTGATTTTTTGCACATTGGACTATATGTGGTTCCACTTCCTTTTTTGAAAGCTAAACTTACCTACCTCACTAACTTGGTTGACCAACAAATAAATTTTTAAGAGTTATTTAAGTGGAATATTTTATTTGGGTTCCACTCAATTTAAATCTCAGATGAATTATGTTGCTTAACTATGTTGAATTATGTGCTTAATCATTTATCTTGTATAAAATAATTAATTCCTTCTTCTAGTCTAATTTAATTATAGATTTATTATAAACACTATGATTTAATTAGGCATTCATTTACTTATATGAATATTGAATATTGTATAAAAATATATGAATACTTTCTTAATTAGTTATTTGAATTAAGTAATTACATGAGGTTACTTCTCTTAGAACAAGTAGATAATTAAGGTTTAAATTGATTAAATTTCTTTGACTTTTTTGTTCATAATATCACATTCACTATGCCAATCTAAATAGTTATATGATTTTGGTTCTTGACTACTTATATAATATTGATGTTGATCATAACTATATCATTAATCATTATTTTAGTAATGGCATCCATATTGATAAGCAAATGATGCATGAATTATTTATTTAAATTAGTGAAGTGACCTCAAAGGTTGTAAGGAATTCATGACCTTGACCAATAGCACCATGGAACCTTGTATTTTAATATATTTTCTCTTTATGCAATAATAAATTATGTTACATGAATGATTAGAAATTTGCATGTGTTGGATTGATTTTTGGTTGTTGATTATGTTTTATTGTCTAAAGTATGTAAAACCTAAGGTGGGTAACATGAATTTTAATGTAAACTTATGATTAACTTGAATGATATCTTAGGGTAATAAAGTTATCCTTCTTGATTAAACTATTTTTTTAACTTGACCATCATCAATCAGGATTGAAACCCACTGGGGAGAGTGAGGTATGTACCTAGGTTTAAGAACCTATAAATGGTCCTATGTGGAAGTATGAGTGCCACATATGGCATTTGGATCTTATCTATGTATTTTTACAGTGATATGCCCTGAACCCTATAAAATATTGAATATAATAACATGCTTCCCCATAACACCTTTTGTATGTGTTTACTTCTAACTAATTATCTTAGTTCACCTTCTTTGGTTCCAATTATATGTACATAAGCATGCTAAACATTTATCTCTTGCGATTATCAAGTGAGGTAAGTGGGTCTAACACATGTCCAAAACATAATCTGATATACATTTTTTTTTAAGGTTGTTTCATTCCACTTTGACTACTCTGCCACCTAAGGATGATCATTCACTTCATCCTTCAAAAATTTCAACCTGTGCTTAATTCTCTTCTGAGGTCTCCCCACCCTATTATATATATATATATATATATATATATATATATGGGTTACCAAAAAAACTATATATAGATGGGAGTTTTTATAGTGTTGTTTTGATTGTTGTCATTTTTAGCTTAGATATTTGTTTTATTGTCATGATCTAAGTTATTATTTTTTCTTTTGATATGGAGTCCGAGTCATGAATACCAACTAGCTACATTTCTATGTAACCTTATGTACTTTTATTATTTACATAAAAAGATATACTGACACATTTCAATATTAAATAAAATAATATATATATTTTACAAAATAAAAGGAAGAGGGATTTTTTTTAATGAAATGTGATACAAATGAATATTCAATTAGAAATAATCTTTAAATTATTATTTTTTAATAATAAAAGGAGGTATTTTATTTAAATGTATAATATAAATAAATATTCAAATATATATAATATTTAAATAAAATTGTATATTAGTATATTTTATATTTTAATGATGGAATATATTAGTTGCTTGAAATGTTAATATATAATATAATAATTTTACTTAATTTTTATTTAAAAACTTTCTCTTATTTTAGTGATGTTTGTGCTATTATATTATCTTTTTTTGGTTATCGGTCACCTGTGACTAATTATTTTGGATTTTGGTTTCTCTAGAGGTTATTTATAATTTAGTCTGGTATTCAGGATGTGACTTTTCCACACATTTTTTTGTTTGACTAGCATTGTACTCTTAATTTTTCTTTTAAATTAATATACAAGTGTTTTGCAATTAAAAAAACTTTCTCTTAACATTGTGAAAGCTATAATTAATTATTATATATAATTTTAAATCACTCCAATACTTTAAATACAAATATTTAAAGTTTAGATGGGTCTTTTCAGGAATTTTTAATGTGTGTGTAATTAAGAATTATTACCTTAATTAATGATTGGATAGTTTTGATCTAAAAAATTATTTATAATTAGGTTTTGCATTTAAACTTTTTTTAAAAAGTAAAAAGAGTCTTCAAATAAAATTAAATATTTTTTAAAATAATAATAAAATGATTTTTTAAAATGTGATACAAATAAATATTTAAAGAGAAATAATCTTTAAACAAAATTAAATATTATTAAAATAATATATATTTTTTTTTTTGAAATGTGTGATATAAATAAATATTCAATGGAAAGGGTTTTTAAATTATATATATAATATTTTGATGATGGATCATATGAGCTAGTCTGAAACATCGATGTATAATAATTTACCCATTTTTTATTTAAAAACTTTCTCTATAATATTGTAAAGGTCACAATTCATTAATATAAGTAAACTTCTAAATCAAGTAGTTACTTTAAACATAATTATTTGAAGTTTGGATGATTCTTCTTGTGACATTTTAACATATATGTAATATAATTATTTACCTTCATTAATAATTGGACACTTTTAGTTTGCAAATTTATTTAAAATTAAATTTTGAACTTAAGTTTCATTATAAACTAGGTGGAAAGAGTCTTTAAATAAAATTATATATTTTCTAAAATAAATATATATATATATATATATATATTTAATGAAATGCGATACAAATAAATATTCAAGTAGAAAGAATATTTCTATAATTTTTATTTATAAATAATAAAAAGGGAGAGTTTTTTTGAGTATTTTATGATATAAACAAATATCTTGGGAGAAAAATAATTAATTAAAATTATATATTTTCTAAATTAATAGAAATATTTTTTCAAAAATCGGATGTCCTAGAAAGAGAGGATGGAAGAAGAAGAGATACTCTTTGGATTCCTCTCTCCTTTTCTTGAAACCATAAATCTAGGGTTTGCCCATCAAGAGTGTTGCTCAAGGGACATTGTTGGCTACGAAAGGGGAGGAATGATTCCATGGTGCTTCTAGTGCATCATGTTGGAATGTCTTAAATCTATTTTTTATGTGGTATTTGTTCAACATGATGGCTTCACATTATTTCCCTTTAGTTTCATGCTTTTATTTATTCCTAACAGTATGGGTAGGTGGGATTTGACACCCATATCATTTTCACTTTCATGTGATTAATGTTTAATTGTGATGTGTTTTGCATTATCTCATTGGGTTTCTTTGGTGAAGATAATTAATGTCTTGCATCTCGGCCTCATTGCCTATTTTTTTGTTACATGTGTAGTGAAAATAGTATCTATATATTATATTCTTATTTTTACTTTACTACGACTCTGCCTTGAGGAAATTCTCTCCTAAGGAGGTTTTTACCTTAGGGTTTATCTATAGGGTTTAATAGGTTTATTAGGGTTTTTTTCACTTGTTTAGTTTTCCCTGACCAACAAGTAAGTTATGAGGGTTATTATGTTTTTTTGTTTATTTTGGTTTCCTAACCATCAAGTGGGGTTTTTTTAGGCTTTTTGTAGTTCACTTGTTTGGTTCTATCTAACCAATAAGGGATCTTTGAAGAATATCTTGGCTTTCTTTTTTAGTTCTCACCATGAATTTTATTTAGTCACTTATGGGTCATGGATACCACTCAACCATCCCTACTATGTAAAACAACTATTTGATATTATTAGATGTGTTTCTAATAATAATTAATATAAAGAGGATTTTATTTTGAAATGTGTGATAAAAATAAATATTTTCCTTCATCTTAGAACAATGGTATATAGACTATCATTACTAAATTTATAAGTAATTTAAATTTATTTGAGGAAATTTATCTTAACACTAGAGACAATCAAATTTGTCTTTTTATTCCTTATCATTTTCAAATTATGTATAAACATTAAAAATATAAATATTTATAAACATATAATTAATTTTTAATAGATGTAAAATATTCAAATTATATTTAATTAATTATTTCTATTATTAGAGAATTGGAGAAACATGTAATGTTTAGAGATGTATCTTTAATATTGTAATATTGGTGATAATGATCTAAATTTGATAGTGAAAACCAATTTTCAACAACAATCATAAGATGACCCAAAAAAATTGGACCCATGGTTAACTCATAGCCTAATCCTTTACTAACTCTAGGCATCCAAAATATGATATAATAAAAATAATATTAACTAAGTGCATGAGCATGCATGACCCCACACACAATAAATGCACATATATGTTGTCTTTAGGTACATAACATGCCCTCCCCCTTAAATATATTTTACCTTAATTCTAATCAAACTCCAAAAGTATAAAATTTTACATTAGGATAATGGAACCCAAGACCTTTACCTCCTACATGAAATCTTTAACCAACCTACCATATACCATGACTTGACATATTAAATGAATGATAATTAGGTATTTTTTACTCCTAAGTCTTACCTTGTATTTTAGGTATGTTTTGTAACATTTTTACCTTCATCTTAACCATTTTTTACTATGTCAAGATTTTTTATTAACATTCCTTTCATATCTACATGCCTAGATATGAACTCCTCTATTTATAAAGTTGCATCATCCATGGATATCCCCTTCCACTTCACATTTAATATGCATACTACCATGTTTCAAATATTCATGAATTCTTCCCTACCTATGCACTTTAGATTTATCATAATATTTCCTTCTTCATCCATCATTGGTAGTTATATGTAAGGCACCACATGCACCCCTAGTTTATTCTTCATACATGAAACATGAAACAGATCATGCAATCTCCCCTTGTTATATATTTATCATGCATATGAAACTTTTATCACCTTTGCATGCACTCAGTATGGTCCAAGTAAAATATTTGTTGCCATTGAAATTTGATAATATTCATTACCATTGAATTATTTTTTGAATAAATGATTTGGGATCTAGTTATGCCCCATAATGTCATATATAAGTCCAAATATAGCATATGATAGATATTATTTTTAAATTTTAATAATGAAATCCCATAGGATGTACAAATACAAACATGGGTAAGGATATTTCCATGGCAAAGGGGATCAAAAGAGGGTACCCATGAGTGGAGGAAAATGAAGGATTTCTAAAGGTTCATGGACCGCTAGATGTGATTGTATAACACATTTTTATAGGGGAAAAGGTAACCCAATAAATCCCATGAAAGGATTTTAGTGTTAGGATAGTGAAGGGAGATAAAAAGTCCTATTATCTTTTTAAGTAGCATGGGGGGATATCCAAATACTATCAAAATAATATATGAGGGAAGGGCTTTCTAGGGTTTGTAGGCCAAGACAAAGGATGTTATCATCCAAATCCAAGTAAAAATATATTAAATACCTATGAGATATAGGAGTTGGATTAATCTTGAGATAATGGAAAGGAGACTACCCACATTATAATGATGTTGGGAAATGAGAATGGTGATCCAGATTCCCCTAGGGCATGAGCCAATAATGGTCATGCTTTCTTTTGAAAGATATTTCGAAAGAGATTAAAACTTGAAGCATACAAATAGAAAATAAAAAATGGCCTAGAATGGAAGGAATATCACCATTTTAAATATTTTCTCAAAGATTAATATGTGTATGACCTATGAATATAGAATACTATACAGTATGAGTCAATCAAGATATATTAAAGGGGATATAATGTAGATATTTTCTAGACACTTGTTTATATGGGATGCCCATTATAAATCCGTTAGGGATTATGAATGGTTGACTTGAAAAAGTGATCTTCCACATAGAACTAGAGTGGGGTCTTCTTATGAAGGTTTGAATGATTAGTTTTCCTTTAAAAAGAGGTGAAAGCTAGATTTGACACAAATATTAATTATTGATTTGGTGGACCTATTTGGTTCATCCATACTAAGGGATCTAGATAAGAATGAATCTCCATATAAATTAAGACCAAGCCCTATGGAAAAATACTTAGTTTCCATATTTTCCTCCTAGGGTTGATAAATATGAATGCATGGATTTCTTCTTATTTTCAAGTGAATGTGTTACTCGACTAGTTTATGTGATATATTTTTATGATTCTATGTTTTTAATATAGCAATTTAGTGCAACAAGAATCCAATTCTAATGTGAGATCATGTCATTTTATGCCAAAGTTTAACATGCATAATTTTATGGAAATGATTCACTCAATTAGATCACCCAAATGGATAAATATTTTTGGCTACCTCAATTTCCATTTGGGAAAGAGGTTAAATTAGAATCTTTAAATTTAAAACCTAATAGATTCACTTGGTGACACTAGATTTGTAATCAAAATCAAAATAAAACTCTCATCATCACCTAGTCATTCTTCACAAAGGAACTACAAGCATATTATATTAATATTCTAATGGATAAATTATTTAGCCAATTGATCAAGATGTAAAAAATAGGTCAAACTATAGATTATATTCAATAATTTTAAACCATAACATTGAGAGTGAATAAGGTTTGGGAGGAAAACATGAATGACCTATTCTGAGGAAGACTTAAAGAAAATATTTAGTTAAAGGTATGCACATTTAATCCACACATTGTATCCAGTTTGTTATATTGTCACATAAGATGGAGGAAAAACTTTAGTTAAACATGCAATATAAATTCCAAAAAAAAAGATATCATAACAAACCTATGCCATCATTCCCCCAACCAACCGTATTAATGCCTCTGAAAATTAAAGAAAAAAGGAAAAAGGATTATGTTTTCACTACAATATAAAATATAGTAGAGGACATAAATATACATAAAATAAACTCTTCTACATTAAAGGTGTCACATAATATAAATAAGACAAAGTTGATTTAGTAGAGGAGTAAAAGGAAACATCAAAAGATCCATATTTTAATATATCTTACCATGTGATCTTGGGTATTATTACATGAAAACAAAACTCAAGGAAATGGAATTCATAAAGCAAATAAAGGGTGATAGAATTAATTGAATCAAGGAATATTCACATTTTCATCAACAATAAGTTGGTTGCACATTTGAATTATTTTGTGTACCCTACTCCATAATTTCATGTCATGATAATGGACAAGTGTATAGTTAGTTTTTAAAGAAAATGCCATGGTAATAAATTTAACTATATGGTACTACATGATAAATGTCCCTATGTTTTCCATTCCCATGGGAGGATATCATATTATGTTGGGTGTTTAATGGCTCGTTACTTTAGGTGGCATCGAGATGAAAAAATTTCATGTGTTTTCATTCTAAAGTAAAGAGACTTGAATAGAGAGGGTTTCAAGAATATTTTATGCAAGTGGAAATCTCTCATTAAATGCAAAATTTTGTAAATAAATTTAACTATATGGTACTACATGATAAATGTCCCTAGGTTTTCCATTCTCATGGGAGGATATGATATTATGTTGGGTGTTTAATGGCTCATTACTTTAGGTGGCATCGAGATGAAAAAATTTCATGTGTTTTCATTCTAAATTAAAGAGACTTGAATAGAGAGGGTTTTAAGAATATTTTATGCAAGTGGAAATCTCTCATTGAATGCAAAATTTTGTAAAAAATGGGACATTTGGGTTGGGAATTTTTTTTCATTAGAATAAAAATAGTCAAATGATCCAACAAGGTGATATATTTAAGTGATTGTGTAAAATTATTCCAAAGTTTTTAAGGATATGATGAAATGGTTTTCTCCAAAAATAGATCATGATCATGCCATTCAACTTTTACCAAGGATCCAACCACTTAACATCAGACCTTAAAAGTACCCATATGTAAAAAAATGTGAGGTTGAGAATATGGTACATGAAATTTATAATTATGTATTATTCATCAAAGTCAGAGTGCATAGTCTTTTCTAGAGGTGATTATGTGCAGTAAAGATGATACTTGGTGTGTGTGTCTAGATCTAGAGCCATAAATTGGTTCATAAGTAATTAATAATCCTAATTATTTACATACCATAAATCACCTGACTTGTGCCTAATTACATTAATCTTATTTATTATTATAAGCCTTTTCTCTATATATGGGCTCAACTATTTGTTTATCGTCATCACTACATAGAAATTTCAATGTCAAATACTCAATCTACTTAAAATCACCATCAAACTGTATTTAGTTCATGACATGTGTCCTTGATCTTTCCAAACAAGTATATGTTATGTAAATAAGAGAATTTATGTACTCTTATCTGCATAGGTTGGCTACATCTTATAGTAAATAATGGCTAGTTTTTAAAATTCAAATCATTATCGTGGGTCTTCTCACATTTTTATTATGTTAGCTTAAGTAAATTACCAATGGTTTTCGTATGAATACACATCAAGATTCATTCATTTTATCTACTTTATCTTCACTTGGTTCAAGCTTATATACTTATGCATATTGAGAAAATATGTCCTATCCTTCTCAAATCCAATATTATTCACAAGGAGTAGACATAATCCAAGTCGAATGAGCGAATTCCAAATCAAGTCAATAGTTATCATTGCCAAGTATTGAAGCTATTTTATAAATACATATATATAGTCAAAGGATCACAATTTCACATTTACTATAGGTAGGGGAAGTACATGAGTTTGATTTCCCCCCTTGGAGTATTGGATACATAGGTAGTGATCAGTCATCAAAGGGATGATTGAGTTCAATTTAGCCCATTATACTCCCCTATTTTTATATATTTTTAAGTCATTAAGTTTCCCTTAGGGTTTAAAATAAAAGAGGAACAAAATATGAAATTATGTGTGACATAATCTAAATTAAATTATATCATATTACTTAGCAGACACATGCATAAAAGGTGCAATAATCATTTTTTATTCACACTCAATAGGAATAATTCCATGGTCAATGAATTTGAGTGGCATGTGAATTTGTCTACTTACAGTGTTCATGTCTAAGAATATTATCTAATTATACCTATGATCTATTATTTTAATAATTATGTTTCTTTTTTTTATTTTTCTTGTCAATCAATCTTCATAGTCAATTATGATGAGTCTGCGGTTAACGAATAGGAGTGGCCTGTGCTGAGTCTACTTATAATGAACCTATCCAAAAATAAAATCAGATTATTTTACTAATCATGAGCATACATATTCATCTTTGTCACTAATTCTCATAGTTATACATATGAAATAGTCAACAAAAGTCCCAATTTAAGATAGGTTTTTTTTCAATTACTTTCCTAAAATAGTAGTTTTCCATATTCAACATTTGCCAAAATAAAAAAAAGTGATTATTTTATATATTAGGATTCTAATATTATTTTTCTATACCTATAATTATCACAATACATTTATTGTTTTATAATAAATAAGCTAAAACATATTGGTTAACTCGTACATTTATTTCGAGCATTTATTTTTCCTTTTCAAATTATTTTCTAGGGTTTCAACTGAATTTATAATTTCCAGACACTAAATAAAATTTATCTTTAACCTCAGGGATTCAAAATACATTTTTATTTGCAAAAAAATATTTGATTTTCATTGGTTTTTTATTAATTTTCTTTATTTTTTTCTTAGAAACTATGTTTCAACAGTTTTAAAACTCATAGGAGGTTTTGTTCTAGGTAGAGCAATTCAATTTTACTTAAACCATGATGTGAGGGGTACTACCCTAATACTCAATGAATTAGATATAAATATATACATATTTTAGTTATCATGTACCTCATGGTATATCAAAAATTCTTATATTTTTTTAAAGCCATAGGAAGCCTTTGATTGTTTGTTCTTGTAGTACACTTGTAAGTAGTTAGCCTCGATAAGTTGCTCTCAATGTACACCAGATATGGGATGGTGTGACTGCAAGAACAATGGAATCCTCCATAGTGTTTTAACTATTTATGATTGAGATGAGTATATTTGAGGGCCTACAAATAAAACCTATCTAGTTACACTATTTTTCCTTTTTCTTCTATAATTTACATGCCAATCAAGAAGGTCATCTCCTATATTATTTTAAGGTGTAGCGATAGATTAAGTGGAATTCCTATAGATCATATTCAAATTAATTTTGTCTCTTATAAAATTGATACTATAGACACTTTTAATTAATATGATATTGTAACTCTCCAAAATTATGTCCCCATTGAAGATGATGTTATTGTTGAAAATGATAGTCAAGATAAGGAAATTATGCAGAATTAATTGTAATGAAATCAATGGGGTAGATCCTAAAATATTCAAAGAGTTTTCCAAATTTTATCAAGGAATTGAATAATGTCTCCAACATGTAGATAAATTACTCCAATTACTCCTATCATCTAAGACTACACATCAAGTTAAGATTGTATCATCTAAGTACAACAATAAGAGGTACATTTTAGAGATTTTAATTCTTGAAATTCAAATGTGATATTTACTATTATTCCTATATCAATGCATACATTTAAAAATGTACCATCATCCTTAATTATGGGAGAATCATTAAGTTTTCAAAATATTAATATGTCTATTTCTACAAGGACATCATATTCAACTTCCATGATTACTACATAAGGTCCACTTCCAACCTCACCTAATGCATACTCTATTGACAAAAAATTTATAACCTTACATGATAAAGTATTTAAATTAGATCAATATGTCTCCAAAGCTACTTACTTAGTGACTCTAATACTCTTCTTCACAACCCTTTAGCACCTAAGATAGCCTTTTACCCATTACTATCAAGTTTTGTATCTCTTAAGCTACCACTTAATGGGTGATCCTAAGAAACACATTCATTAATTCCATGAAACATGTTTCAATATGCATAAAATTAAAAATTAATAACCAAGATATTTCTGGCAACCCTCAAAGAATATGTTTTGCAATGGTTCTATGATCTCCCTCTTTAATCAATTAGAGCATGAAACACATTGGTAGATCAATTTTTAGTACACTTCTTAATCAACATTGGTGAAAATTTATATTGTGCATATATTTATAAACTAAAGTAAGGTTAAAACAAGCCAATTAGTGAATATGTTCTTTGTTACAAAACAATGCTAACTAAGATGACAAAATCTATGGCATATAATGAATTACAAGATAACTTCACCTAAATATTTGCTAGCACCACTCCATGAATAAATAATGTTCTATAAATTTAAATAATTTGATGAGTTATGCCATACATTTAAATAAATATAAGTAAATATCATCACATTAAATAATAAAATTATGCACCAAGTGCTCCATATACTTACAATATCAGGTTTCAAAGAAATCCAAACTATAAGTTCACATCTAATGAAATCAAAAATGAATCAAAAGTAAAAGCTAATGTAATAGCACAACCAAAAAATAAGTTTCAATTATGTTGCACCCAAAATTTGAGTTCATGAAAATCTTAAAATTTTGGTTCCCACTTGAAGAAACTAGAAATTAGGCACTAGATCAACTAGGCCTCGTGGGCATACCAAGTATTCTGCATGATTCACTTAATAAAATTCATTCTGGAGAAGATGAATAAATCAAGTAATATTTGCACCTCAAGTGTGTAACAAGTAAAATTATCCATTTTATAATATATGTCACATACAAACTCCATGTTGGATCTCATTTGATTCTTTGAAATAAATTTTCTTAGGGTAATCTATTCTTCATACATCAAGGGTCTAAACTTCATAGTTTCTACATAAAATTAAACCATAGATATAGAACTATCAAGGACATAGGACCAAAACTTATGATGTTGTTTTTAAGTAACTCATGTATATAATATATGCGTGTGTGTGTTAACGCCATCCATATGGACCTCATGTCTTCACTAGACATGCATGTGCATCAAGGCTATCTAGACAAACCTCATGTCCATGTCAAACACGTGTGAATGTCATGGTAATTATAATATACCTTTTTGATGTCATAAATGTGTCATGCATTCCAATTCCATCCGAATGTACCTCATGGATACATCAAATGCACTAGACATGTTAAGCAAAGAAAGGAAAAATTCAACACCTTATTTTGGCTAGACATTTTGCATCCAGACCCTATTTTGGTTCTCATTTGAAGAATTTGAAAGATATTTAAATAATATATCCAATGAAATAAAATAATATATATTTTTATTAAAATTTTGGTTGAAAAAATAAACATGTATAAATGTTGTTTTGATTGTGCATCGTAGGCACACTAGGCACAAATTCTTAATTTGGACATATCTTTCATGTCCAGAATCTATTTTGGTTCCCATTTGAATAATTTGAAGTGTACTTAATGATAAATATAATGATGTAAGGTATTTGATCTTAAGATACATTTTTATGTGTTTAATTCTAATTTTTTGGTCAAAATCCCTTTTGTAAGGCCTAGTTGCATATGTTAGAATGTGGTACATATTATTTCCAAACTCTCTCACACAATGGAAAAGAATCAATGGGCCTGCATTGTGATTTATTTGAGTCACTATTAAAATAAATTTAAATTAGAATGGGAAAATATAAAAATGCAAAAAGTCAAATTGAGAATATGAAATGTCATTTCATCCTTATATGTGTTATAAATATGAGAGATGACAATTGTAAAAGGGTTTTTATTTATTTCAAACCCTTAAGTAAGATCTATTTGTAAATTTGTGTGTGAGCTATGTAATTTTTTAGTTTTAAGAAATAGAATGCAAGAAAGTAGGTGATATAAATATTTAGATTTGTGGATTTTGATGTTCTTTGTTTATGAATCATGTATTACCATTTTTAGATAAAGAATCCACTGAAATATTACAATTCTCTTTATTGTGAGTAACTCATGGTGTTTCCAAACTTTGTGTTATAAGCCTCGTGTATGGGCTTTGTACCAAGTGTACCCAATATATGTTGTGAGGGGACTTTGTGATTCTAGTAAATCCTTTTGTTTTGATTATATATATTGGTCATATGTCTATTTTGTACAAAAAGAATAATTTTTATCCCTTTCATTTACATCTGAGTTATTTTGTGGTTCTCTACATTCATTCCATCATGGGTTTCGCATCTCTATCCTCTTCCATTCTTTTCATCTTCCACCATTTCCAAATTTTATTTATTTTTTTGTGATTTCTAGTTAAAATTACATAAAAACCCCCAAAAATAAACATATCTTATGCGGGAGTTACCCCTTTTAAACATAAAGTAAAAGAACCATCTTGATGGTGATTTCTCTAATTATTGGTGAATTTATGTTGCTTCTCATTAGACAAGTCATAAAACCAATAAATATAAAAATTCCTAAATTTGAACAAAAAATTTGAAATCTCCACCAATGAGATAATTAACAAGGCTAACACAACTTACACATATCTTATTACATTAATTAAATCATTACAATCTTATATCTCTACCTCTACCATTCGAGATTGATATGACCAAGCCTCAACCTAAGGTCTTCAAAAATAATGAATATTGTGATTACCATAGATGTATTAGGCATTATAAAAATAAATTTTACAAGCTCATCCATAATATAAAATATATTATTGATGATAATACTATTGGGTTAAGCACACCTGAAGAGGAAATCAAACCACAACAAAATGATAATGAGAAGCTGAAAATATTCAATAATCCATTCCCAAATCATGGTACAATATATAATGTCTATAATTCATAATTAAATCATGTGTACAACACCCAACCTCCTCCTAAGTCTTATGGGCATCAAATAGAAGGAATTATTAACACATTTATAGGCACATTAACACAAGGTCTAGGAATCACATTTGATGATAGTGAAATCAATGACGATGATTTAGGTAGGAATGCAATCTTTGTTAAAACATACATCAATAATAAAAATATAAATATTGTCATTATTGACAATGGGTCAAGTGAAAATTAATTTACAATGACACTCTTTCATATTCTTGGATACACAAAGAATATTCACAAGATACATCAAGAGTAGTTAATGCATTCAATGATCATAAACAAAATACCATTGGCCATATAGTGTTACTTATCCTAGTTATTTAAGAAATAGAGGAAACTCAATTTCTAATATTACAAAACACAAAGTTCTTTAATATGTTATTAACATGAGCTTGGATATAGAAATTTTGTGCAATACCATAGATAGTGCATCAATGCCTCAAGTACATACATTGTAATCAAGTGGTGAAATTTCCATGCATTTGATATGAGTACCCTTTACAATAAATATTAACTCATCCTCCTCCATCCTCCCACAACCACTATATTTGGTTATGATATCTAATTAATAGAAAATTATAGATATAAATATAGTACATGCATTCATAAGCATAGTGTAGAATCAGTTGTTGCACCCATACATAATCTCTCTATAAATTTAGTTAAAAGTGGTAAACCCTCTTAAACAACAAGATTCATATCAAAATTTAATCAAGATTCAAATAAATACAAATATTTAATAGTGTGTATTAATTCAATCCCTCAAATAGTTCAATATGTTTCACAACAGACACATACAACAAGATTCTCTCCTATTATACAATAGACTCAACCAAATATTTCACCTTCTCAAGTTATACATTCTAAAAAATATTATATGAGTAGTGATCATGACTATTATGTTATGGCACCTAGTACCTTTTTATAATTAAATACATCCACAAGTATCCCTTTTTGCCCATGGAAATTCATTCGAGATCATAAGCTAGTTTTCTTTACAACTTTTCAAATAAATTAGATATTCCAAAAAATATATTTATTTCAAAAAAAATAAAAATAATTAAATATTTCAAAAATAAAAGACATTAAAAATATTTTCAATTAATACAAAATCAATATTAAGAATGACATAAGATTCTAGTTTATTTCTTTACATATGTTATTTATCACATATTTGATAGATAACTTATTATTTTCTATACACACATACATTTCACAAGTTATATGAGTATGATACAAGACATACATATCTACAGGGGTTCTTAGAGACTCAATTCCCTTCTACCATTGGCTATGTTGATGTTGGGGGTGTCTCCTTCTATAGGTTAGACTATAATAGGTTATATCTGTCTATGGCATCAAATGTTATATTGATTTGTATATCTTACCATTGTCTTACTAATCACTCATATTTTACATTGTGCTACATGGATATGCTACTTTTATATAATATTACTTTGATACATATGGATGGAATAGACTAGATTTCACTTTATCTATGGTACTTTGATGTTGTTTATTCTCTTGCATGATAGGCTAGACTTGATTGCTTGTTGATTGTGGTCATTGGCCCTTATGTGCAATAATTTATTCAACATCTCTATGCTATTTTACTTGGTATGTGTGACATTTGAATATGTCCATTATCCCTATGATTTGGGATATATTTGAACATGTCCCTTATCCATGCCATTTTTATTATCCATTGTGTTCATCCATTTGCCTTGTTTATGGTGATATATATATATATATATATATATATATATATATATATATATATATATATATATATATGTTCTTTGTATGTGGCTCTTGGCCTTATTGTATGGCATTATGTGACATTGTGTATTATGCTTGTTATGTTTGCTAAGCTTTATTAGTTGTGCCATGATCTATATCATTCACTTTTACAATGTAGTCTATTTCAAAGATGGTTATATTACTACATGTTTCATTGTTAAATATATCTAGACCCAATATGTTACATACATGATTCAAATGACAATTGAATTACTATGATGACATAATCTCCACATGATTATACATTATTCCATATTTATCACATGATATAATTAACTCTTATTTTGAGATGGTGACTTGTAATCCACATCCTTCATCTCAAAGGGGGGCATCACAGTAGACTTGTCTTAAAGATCCAAGCCTCGATGAATAGAAAAAAATAGATTTTGGACATAGTATAGGTTGAAAAAATATAGAGTACAAGTTTTCAAAGATTCAAATAATGAAAAATTATATTTTATGATAGAGTAAGAGTTTTAAAAGATTCAAAATAATTCAAAATCAAATTCTATAATAGTGTATAGGTTTTCAAAGATTAAAAATAATATAAAATCATATTCTATAATAGAGTACATGTTTTCGAAGATTTAAAATAATGTAAAATCAGATTCTATAATATAATATAGGATTTTAAAGGTTCAAAGTAATTTATAAATGAAGCACATGAAAAATATTGGCATATTGATACATATTTTTAGGGCATCTGACATACATATGCACTCACTTTTCAAAGAGTAAAAGTATAGATTCACATACACTTGAAATGCATATGCATGAGCGTGTGAAAAATAATTACAAGATAAAATTTACATGTTGTAAATACAATTTCAATTGAGCATATAGATATAATTTGTTCAATATCATTTTTTTAAAATTCAAAGTTCAAAGGCATAATGCTTGTTCATGCACATTTTCAAAATTTAAAGTTACATTTTCAAAGTTCAAAGTTACAATTTTACAATTTTAAAAGTAATGATGCTTATTCATGCACATATTTCAAAGCTTAAAGTTAAAATTTCACAAGTTTCAAAGTCATGATGCTTATTCATGCAAATTTTCAATGTTCATAGTTACAATTCACAATATATGAGCAATGTAGTCATCATGGGGGCATGAATATTATTCATTTCTTTTTGATCATGATAAAATAGATTCTAAATTTATTTTTAGTGGTTTGATTCAAATATGCTTCAATTAATGTACATTTGATTCTAGTGACACTCAATGGCTTTGGAATTACTTTTAGATAATCCATTGAGTGGTTCCATCTTATATTATAGGTTTTGTATATTTCAGTTGAGTGAAACTAAACATATATGGAATGAATTATAATAAACCCATCATGGTTCCACCCTTTTTAATAATTAGTACATTATCTACTACTTCATATTCATAATATTTGGAATAATTCATATTTTCAACTCAAGAGCTTGATTAGTTATTCAAATTTGGATTTGATCACTCTCAATATGTCATTATTTCAAAATTATTAAAATGCCTCAAAAATGGTACATGATTTTCCATAGATATCTATAGATTATAGATAAAAAAAATTTCACATCCATACAAGGGCATTCCTTACTCACTCTCTTTTTAATTTTTCAAATTTCATATGTTTAGATTTTTTTAATTTCAAAATGAAAAAAATGACTACTTCATGAGTTGTTTCAAGTTTTGTTTAATTTGAGTGACTATCATAATTAAAGTATTTGCTCAAATATAAATTGTTTTTTATGTAATCAATCTTAATTATTTTTTATTTAATCTTTAAATTTAATTACTATAATAAAGGGGTGCTAAATGTAGACATGTAAATTTGGTCACAAGTACTTGACAATGCTAATTATTGACTCATCCTAAATTGTATGATTTATAACCAATTACATGAATCTTACTCACCATTACACTAAGAATTTTATCTATATGTAGTCTCAACCCTTTATTTTTCATCATTGTTATATATTAATTTAATTTTAAAATACTCAAGCTACTTTAAAACACCCTTAGATTATATCTAGTTTAGGACAGCTGTCCTTAATCTTTCTAGATAAGTCTACATTATGTAAACAAGAGTGTTGTCGTACTCCTATAAACTTAGGTCAACCAACTCTTGTGTCAAATAATGGCTAGTTTTAAAAATTTAAATCATTATTTTAGGTCTTCTTGCACAATTCATAAGGTCAGCGAAAAGAAATTATTAAAAGTTTACTTATAAATACACATCAAGATTTATTCATTTTAGCCACTTTCTATTCACTTGGTTAAAGATTATACACTTTTCCACATTGAACAAATCTACCATATTCTTCAAATATTCAAGATCATTCACAAGGAAATAGCCATTAGCTAAATAAAGATCACTCCAAATGAATACAATAAATATCATTGACAAGTATCAAATACATATTCTAACTTTATACATATAGTCAAAGAAGAAAAATTTCAAATTCACTCTATGTGGGATAATTATGTGGGATTGGTATCCATCCTTAGAGTATTGGATACGTAGATAATAATAAATCATCAAGGATGTGATTGAGTTTAGATAAAAATAAAATTAAAAAATAGATAATTAGAGATATGCACATTATTTGTATGTACACACCACTTGGGTAGGTAGTAACTAGGCCATTCTTTGACATTCTACTTCAAATTATTACCAATAGTTTCAAAGAAGAAGTTGATAATAAATTATTTAGATGTAGTGATCAATTGATCCAACTTATTAATTTTTCTAAGTACAAAGTAACAAAAGTAAAAGAATTAAATTCTTCCTTTATGGATTCTCTGGTGTTTCACAAGAAATTGATGGACAAACTCTAGTTGTTGTTCAAATTATCAATTATCAATTTTGAAACCATAAAGATTATTTTTTTATCATTTATGAATGAATACAAGAAGATAAAATAGCACTATATGTTGGCCACCCAAGTGGGATCTTAATATTCATAAGATTTAACTTCAACAAATATGTCTTCTCTTATATATAATACATAAAATACTCCTTATACTCTTTATTATGTTTGATTAGTTTTTATTTTGATATTTAACCCACAAAAAACATTATTTCATGACACACACTCAACCTATGACATTAAGTCAACTTGGAAGGGTTTAATCTTTGATTGGATCATAGATCCCCCATAGTTTATACCCTATTTTCCCTTCTTTTATCTTTTTTATTATATTCACCCTAGTTTAGATCCATCCATCCACCTAGAGTATATTTTATATTAAGTGTTATACATTTTCATATTCAAACCATCTAAGGTAACTAACCACTCAACTTTTTGTATTCCATCATGTGGCTATTTATAAAACTGAGACCTACAACTTATGCCTTGGATTGATTTTTTATCGATCCTAAAATATTAGGTACATTTATGTAATAATATTTAGTGTGCATAAAACCCACATAAACATGATTTTTTTGGCACCATAAGGAGGGCCACAACATCTAATTCATTAAAATTCACTCAAATTGTGTATACTGGATCCACAGTAAGATTGACAAGGTCAAATTTTAATTTTGGTTTGCTATTAATATCACATTTATAATTTTATTGAATACTCAAATTAGATATAGGTATCTATAGGAGATACATAACTCAACCAATATCACCAAGTCAAGGCAACCAACCTCAATTTTTTACTAAGTTCTCGTTAGCTAGTTACACCATTATTATAGTTGTTATTATCCATGACTTACCTAAGAATCCTGAAAAGTACCTTCCTTCATTCTCTCCTTTTGGGAGATGAAATTTAAAAGAACATATTAAAACCTTTAAGACTTATTTAGTATTTTTTAATGTGATTCATGAAGACATTTCATAGAGATTATTCCATTTCACCATACAAGATGTTACATATGACTAGTTCTTTAACATTTCATATAATTCAATAACCTCATGGGTTTAATGTGATAATACATTTATTTCCTAAATTAGGTAGGTTACCAACCCTAGAATGGTATATTAAATTTTTATATTATGAATAGGGAACCCAATGAAATAATTAGAGCTTTTGATGTAATATTTCAAAATATCTATAGTTGTATATATTTTTTGTATAGACTGTACACTCTATTAGCTTTGGAAATGTATGAGAGCACCTTAGATTGAATGATTACAATGTCATTTCACAGGTCCAAGAATATCAATACATTATCTAAGGTTTATGTTGAATCCATAAATGTGGATCGTCGCTAGAATCCTCAATGGTAATTCATGGCCATACCCAACATCAATTCAAATATAATAGCTTTTAATCTCATTCCAAATGCTAGTAAGAATTGCATGGCCAATTATCAAAAGTAGACCTTCACTCATTTACCTTCAACTCATGTTGCACTAAACCAAAATTGAAACTTTCTAATAAAACTTGTATCTATTCTTAATCAAAAGAATAAGAACCAAGCCTTAGTTACAATTAAAACTTCTACCACATAAGGCATAGCTTTTGATTCCACTAAAACAAAGTTAGATGCTATTCAACATATGGTGCGTAAACTTAGTAATGAATTTTTGGGTATGAATAAATTCTTAGGGAACATATAAGGGTAAATATCCAATCATGATTAGACATTCCAATCATATAAAATACCATTTAACAGATCAAATAATAAACCATAGCAATCACCTAACAACTCCTTGAGATAAACATATGTGAGGTAATTTTGTCCAACTAGTGTAGAGTCCACAAAACTAAGCAACATGGATACCTAGATTATATAAAATTTTGTACTACCTATGAAATCTTATAAAAGGAGATGGAAGGATATGGGACTATCCCTAACTAGTCTTAACCATTCACATTAGGTACACCTAGTTATTTAAGTAATGAAATGGTGTTTGAGACATAAGACTTCACATTCCCCATTGAGGATGAGAATGAATCTAAAGAGAACATAGATGACATTCATGATTTTCAGTGATTCCAAAGAAATAATTACAATTTAATAAATAAGAATCAACATCCTATTACTACTTTTATACATCAAAAGAATAATGTAGCTACTCCTTCTAATATAAAGGCTAATAATAACCCACCCCTAGAAGGAAATGACTAGTATTGATGTTATGATCCATCTAAAAAATGTGGATATAACATAATAAAGGATATGAAGAAAATTAATGCAAACATTACCCTTCATGAATTAGCTCAAATTAAAAAATAAAGATAATTATTTTTAAAAGCGTTAACTACCAAACCATCTATTGATGAGTAAAATACTAAAAATGCTAATATGGTCTATTATAAAGATGAACCTAAGGTCCCACCTTTCATATTGGATTCAAAATATTTGGGAAAAATGTGCATAATTTATTAGTTGATTCATGTTCCTTAGCCAATTTGATTCCCATTGGAATATGTAAAAAGCTAGGTTTGACCCCAAACAATTCTAAAATAGTGGTCCTAAAATTAGATAAGTCTTCAATCCTAGTTGTTGAAGAATTTTTGAATGTTCACTTGCAACTTACATTTGAATAATATATCCAATAATACATTGACATATTTTTAGTTTAAATTCTTGAGGCTTATTACCTACTCTTGATATGTGATTTGTCAAAAACATGGAATGGATATATGGTAACATACTTTCTTCATAGATGGGTGCATTGGAATGGAGTAGCCAATTAGATAAGGGTTGATAGAGAAACAAAGATGAAATATGCCATCATTTAATACAACACTAAAAATAGAGAGTTAACTTTGATTCATCACATGTAGGATTTTATATGTTCACAATGAATTAAATGAATAATGATCAATAATTTGAAGGTATTTCATAGTTTTGGACCTTATATTTTGATGGGGATCATTCCAAACAATGCTGTGGTGTAGGCATTACTTTTATTGACCCTAATGGGAAGCAATACCTTATTAATTCTAGGTGATAGTTCCTATGCACTAATAATCATGCAGAGTATAAGCTTTGATTTTATGGTCATAGATTGTATTGAACCACAATGTCAAACAATTATTAATGTTTGGAGATGTTTAACTAGTTTTTAACCAAGTTAGAACTAGATACCAATGTAAGGTGTCATATCTAAAGAAATATAAGTATAGATATTGGGATTTAAATTAATCATTTGAATATTTTAATATAAAATTAATCCGAAGAGAAAAAAACTAGACAAAAAATTCTCTAGCTACTTAAATATAAATACCTTGTTGACCCTAATGGGAAGTAACATGTTAATTTTAGGCTACAATTCTTATGCACTAATAATCATGTAGAGTATGAAGCTTTGCTTTTAGGGTTATAATTTGTATTTAACCACAATATCAAATAATTGTTAATGTTTGGAGACTTAGAACTAGTTTTTAACCAAGTTAGAAGTAGATACCAATGTAATTTGTCATATCTAAAGAAATATAAGTATAGAGATTGGGTTTTAATTGAATTATTTGAAGCTTTTAATAAATAAATCAATCCTAAGAGAATAAAACTAAGCAACAAATTCTTTGGCTACTTAAATATCAAATTTGGCCCCACTTCAGGAGTTTAAAATGTAGAAATTTTCTAAATAATTAGTACCACGTCCTTTAGTCCATAATAATATTTGATCAATTTTAGGTGTTTGATGATGACCAACATGTCATACAGTTCATGGGAAATTCTAGTGCTTTTGAGTCTCAAATTATTGAGGAAATAGGTTTAGATCCAATGAAAAAAGAAAAAAATGAATATGATGGTATCATACAATTGTAAAAAAATATAATAGCCAAAGGTATGGTGTCATTAGAATGAGTCTTTGACATGGACCACAAGCTGAAATATAGAAGCAATCTAAGGTAAGTGAATCTGATTTTACAAAGTTGAATTTAGGAACTAATGAATATCCCTTGCATGGCAATATTGGATTGATCTATTTTGAGCAATAAAATTAGATATTGAAATAATTATTGGCATAATACAAATATTTGATCACCTAGACTTATGAAGACTTAAATATTTTTCATCTCAGGGTTATCATACATACTATACCATTTAGAGAAAAACATAAAGATTTCAAGGAAATAAAAATAATGGTTAATACCATTATATAACCTCTCATTCAGAATTAAGTTAAAAAATTATTAGACACAAAAATCATATTTCCATTCAGACATTCTACTCAAGTGGCTAACCTAGTTCCGATGTGAAAGAAGAATGGTAAAATTAGACTATATGTGGATTTCATAAATTTTAATAGAACTTTAGAATATTATAATTATCCATTACCTTACCTATATGAAGTGATACATATAGTTTATGTGTATGAAATGATGTCTTTCCTAGATGGATTTTTAGGCTACAACTAGGTTTTAGTAGAAAAGGATTATCGAATGAAAATTGATTTCACTACTTAATGGGGAATTTTTGCATACAAATAAATGCCTTTTAGTCTAATCAATGCATGTGATACTTTTAAGTGTGCAATTATATTTTAATTTTAAGTACATCATTATTTACATGGATGATATAACTATCTTTTCTAAGGATAGTGTAGATCATGTGTCCCACCTATAGAGAGTATTTAATAGATGCAGAAGGTATAGAATCTCACTAAATCCTAAGAAAATTATTTTTGGAGTTACATAAGGTAACTTACTAGTCCATTTGATCACTAAGAAAGGTATTTATATTGACCCTAAAATAGTGCAAGCTATTTCAAATATTCCATATGCTAATAGTAAGAAGGAACTCAAGTCTTTCTTTGGTAAGATAAATATCTATCAAAAATTCATTTCACTATTTATAGATATTATGAAACCATTGAATGCTATGTTAAAAAATGATGCAAAAGTGGAATGGATAACTAAATTTGATAAATCTTGTAAATATATCAAGTCTCATCGCCCAATCTCTAGTTTTTATTTGCCCATACTTCACCAAGGACTTCTTCCTATATTCATTTGCATCATAACACACTATAGCATTTGTGCTCACTCAAAAGGTTGAATACAATGAACATCATATCACCATCATAAGTACCAACCTAAAGGATACAGAATTAAAATATTCAATGATTGATAAACAAATTTATGTTATAATCAAAACAATGAATAAATTTAGGAACTATATTATGTGCAATAAGACATATGCCATTATCTCAAACTTGGTTGTTAAACTCATGCTTGGACACAATGAGCTAGGTGAATGAAGAGGAAAATGGATGTTAAAATTAAAAGAGTTCAACTTAGATATAGAACCTATCAAAATGGTATGAGGATAAATTATAATTAAGCTAATCACAAAGACTGCTCCTTGCATTTCCATTGAATAAGTCACCGAGTCTCAAATAGTTAGTGGAGATTGGTATAATCATATTATTCACTACTTACTCATAGGTACATGTCCTCCTAAACTAAATAGATAATAAATTATAGAGCTCAAGTTCAAATTATCACACTATATGTTTAAAAAGTGAGTATTATATTGAAAAAATTATGAAGTCATCAATTTAAGGTGTGTTTATAAATAATAAGTTGTATATATCTTTGAAAATTTTCATCAGAAGATAAGAAGTGGACATCCCTCAAATAATACTACAACTCATAAAATCCTAAGGATGGGATAATACTAGCCTACTATTTTCAAGGATGCTCACAATCATGTTAGAACTTGTCACCAATGTTAATTATCTAGGAAAAGATAAATGCATGTAACCATGCCTCTGAAACATATGATTGAAGGATGACCTTTTACACAATGGGGTCTAGATTTTGTAGGGGACTTTAATATAAATTCATTAGTTAGAAACAATTTTATGATAACAGCTATAGATTATTGCATGAGATGAATTTAATCAATTTCTATAAATAACTATAGAGCATAAGATGTAATCAAATTCCTAGAGGATAAAATTTTGACTAGGTTTAGAACAATAGTTTATATAGTGTGTGATAATGGATCAACTTTTCAGTCTACAAAATTCATTAAATGGGCCTATAATAATCATATTACTATTAAGTTTTCTTCAAATTATTACCCACAAGGAAAGGGATTTGTTAGATATACCAACAAGAATTTGATTGATGCCATAAAGAAATTAGTAGAAATTAAATCAAGAGAATGGCACCTATGATGAAACTGTCCTTAGTCTGCTCTGATACCAAAATGATGAAAGGCTGTCCTCAGACTGATATTCATCAAATACAAAAATCATAAAAATGACCCTGCAGAGTCCATAGTTATGACTCTGTAGAGTCCGTACAATCTGGAAAGCTTTGAGAAATCACTACGATAGGAGCAACCCAGAATAAGGATAAAATATGACATTCAATTGTATAAAAATCTTAGACCCTTGAACTTAGCAATGGTTGTGCCTTGTAGTTTCTCCAACTAACTCTGGTATAATGGACATACAGCCACAATTGTATGATTCCCAAAATGCTCCCAATCCCATTTGGGACTACAATGAAAGCATCGTGGCCAAGAATTCCATATGCAAAGAAGGATGTGCTCATCAAAAATGTCAAAAGAGAGAGATAATATGGCATGTACTCCACACTCTGTGTCTAGATTACCAGCTTAATGATAGATAATGGTAATACAAACATGGAAATGAGAGAAACTACACTAAGGCATCCAACAAAAATAATTCACAATGGCTGCTTCATATACTTGTATGTCACTACAGCAATTGCTATAAATATACTCATAACCAATAATAGCAATGCCAACATTTTAACCCGTGCTTCCTTTTGAGAATATGCAATATAGATCGAGATATAGAAGAACTAAAAAATTACTCATATTCCATTAACTATGGTTACTAGAATATTGTTATGCGATACAAAAGGAAGACCATACCAGATGCAAATCAAACAGTTCAAGAGAGTAAAGATATATGGCAGGCCTAAAAATTGCTTAGTCGACTTATTTCTCCTTACTCTAGCAAATGTATGTATTGGGGATAAGAAGAGCCCCAGAGCAAACAAGTTGCGTGTTCATGAAAGTGTGAAGTGGAACTGATTGTCCCCAAAAGCACCAAAACTATCACCATATGGATTGCCAGGCCAATCATAATAAGGATGGTCAATGAATACAAACTGTATGTTGTCTTGTATAAATTTTGGAAGAGAAGATTGAATAAGATCAAGTCCTTTCTCGTAATCCAATCTTCCAATGAATCCAATCAATGGGACATCTGGTTGAGTAGAAAGTCCAATTCTTTTTGCAGAGCAGCTTTGCATTCAAATTTCCTGAAAGATCCTCTATAGAATATTTCTGTGCAATGTATTTGTCTAAAGCTGGATTCCACTCATCAACATCTATACCATTTGTTATGCTATTAATCATAGCCTTTCTACTTTGTAAAAACTCATCAAGACCCCATCCTCCTTCAGTAGTTGTTATTTCCCAAGCATACCCCTCACTAACAGTTAGAATTATATCTACTATGACAATTGCGCCTTTCAAATGACTAACAACTTCACCTTGGATTCATCATCATCACTATCAATATTGTAAGATTCATCCCTATTCTGTGTGCCTCTGCGTGTCAAAACAAAAACATAGAAATAATAGCTAACCAAGTCCTCAATCTTTTTGGAAGGTAAGCATTTTGGCAGGTGGTTCCAGAGTTCTTTTCTAGAGAGGCAGAATTTAATCTCACCAAGGCCGAAAACTTTTGCTGCTCTTCTCCACTCTACCTGTAACTTCTTTTTCTCCTTCTTTTACATCCTTCTATCCTCTCTTCTTCTCTTCTACGTCCCACTATCCTCCTAAATGGATTTGTCCTTTTTTTCTCTCTTCTCTCCTTGAAATGAGAGATTCTCCTTCTCTTTCCTCTTCGTTGCATTCTCTACATTCCTCACATCTGATCCAGTCACCATACATGGAACAAATAAATCAAACAATTTCAAATTTGTTTTGATTACCAAATTGCCAACTGGGCAGCCCTCTCTAACTTCTATGCCCAACTTGGGCTCAGGATTAAACAAGAAATAGTTTTTAATTTTTAACATTATACTAAGGTTGAATTATTTTCAACCACTCCTCCCTTATTTCCTCAATAGCCCCAACAATCACTTTTACCTTTTCACTTTTCAATTTTTACAATTACATTTAATCTCAAGGTAAAATTTTGAAATCTAAATACAATTTGGAGGGAAAACAAGAATTTGAAATTTCACGCTAGAATATCATTTGAATTTGCATGTTTGATGATCTCAACTAGTCCTCCATGAAGCTATTGTAGATGCTCCTGCATCAACCTATTACTAAAATATGCACCATGGGTAGACAAAATTAGACATAAACATGATCTAAAATCTTCACCTTTACTATTTTTATATGGATATAAACCTATTTTCTTGTCACTCTCAAGTTGACAACATATCATATTATGTAAGATTATATGGAATATGATGACAGGATTCAATATAGGTTGCTAGACATTGTTCAAATGGAAGATGCATGAATAGAAGATTTATATAATTTCAGTAAACATCAAGACATCATCAGAGGATGGTTTTACAAAAGATCAAAAATCAAAGTGTTTTGGATTCTAGAATTAGTCCTCATATGGGATAAATTATAGGATAATAAATAATAACATGAAAAGTTCACTCCATTATGGATTAAACCATATCAAATTTCTAAAATTTGTGTATCAATGCTTTTCATTTGAAACACCTCCAAGGCAATGACTTGACTTTTCCAATTAATGGATCATTCTTATAACATTATTTCATGGCAGCTCCAACTAGTATCATATTAGAATTATTGGGAGTTCTTATTTAGTAGTATGGGTAGATTAGATTTCCTACTTTCCTATATTATATTTCCTATTTTCTTAGGTTAAATTTACTTTCAATTAGTTGTGTGTTTCAATAAGTTCATTTTAACCACTTGCAAAAAGATTTTTGAAATTTATCTAAGGAAGTTAATCCCACCTATGGATATTCATGGAATTAATCATGATAAATTTTGGTCTTAGAATTAAGGTATGTATCATGACTAAATAGAAATTTTTATTTAGATTAAATATACTTATCAAATTATTGGAAGTTACTTTGATGTTTTCTCGAAAGTTTTAGCAAGA
Source organism: Torreya grandis (assembly GCA_037957365.1). Taxonomy (NCBI): domain Eukaryota; kingdom Viridiplantae; phylum Streptophyta; class Pinopsida; order Cupressales; family Taxaceae; genus Torreya; species Torreya grandis. Next base: position 88,818 of record JARHVA010008512.1, on the reverse strand, counting down.
GTTCTCATTTTTGAAAGATCAATTACACATTTACATGCTTAAAACTTTTTTGAGAGATAATAAACATTGAGAAAGATAAAATATGAGTGAAATATCTTGTTTACAATGAAGTTTATTCCTATACACCCAACCAATGGTGGTTCCCAATCCTTCTTCCAAGAAATTTTTGTATTAAAAAAATGATTCAAGTGATCTTTATCAAGGATATGAATGCTTGGATAAAATTAGATTAATTATTATAGTGGAATAATATATATATTTGTTGGGGATATATACGATTGGTTGGCACCAAAGCAATTACTGACTTCCCATACTTACATACTTAAAAGATAAAATAACTTGAGCTAAGAAAAGGCAAAGAGACCTCATCTTTAATTTAATCTTTGTTAAAACTCTCATAACAAGGGGAAAGAACCTTCACATAATAACACATGATCTAAAAGGAGATAAGGGTTAGTATGGTGCATGACTATGTTTAATTCTCTTTCATTTCTTTGATTTGTTTATTTCTTCATTATAAATTTAAAGTTATTTTGTGATAGTTAAGCCAAAAATTCTAGGTTCTCAAATAATCAAGAGTGTTTCTCCATTGATTCACTATTTTGTGACCAACACACCCCATTTTATAAAAAATAAAATAGGGACACTTTAACCTTCAAAATACTAAGTTTGGTTCCCATTGAGATATAAATTGACCCTAAAACACTTTTGAACCCAAACATACAAAAACCCAAATTTTGGAATCTACGAATTACTTTATAAAATTTGGCACAAAATTGAGTCATTAATTAATTGAAAGGTTGGTTAGTGTTTTAAATTGATTTATTTTATTAACTGAACTAATCATTTGATTTTCAATTTCATTGGGTTTTACAAGTCAAAAAATACTAAAAAAGTGTCTCTTTCTCATCTAAACTTTGAGGACTATTGAAATGCATTATAATTAAAAAATACTTTTAACATGTTTCTTGAGCAATATCACTACACATGTCTACATATTAGTATAGTGTATATATTAAATATAAAATACATGTTACAAATTACCATTAACCAAATGAAAACATGATACTTAGACATGCATCTTAATCTTTCTATGTCATGGATCTTAGCCCAGGGTCCTAAGTCACAAAAACTAGAGACCAACTGAATGAGTAAGATTACTCCATGTGTCTCAATCTCATTTTATGGTAGGATTTGGGGTAGAAAGCTAAGTTATAAATATAATTTATTGAGTAACTAATAAATATCACTCCATGTGCCATCATATCACTACAATAAGGTCAATAGATAAAAATGACAAATATTAAAATCATAAACCGACACAATGATAGGCTACTATGTGTCACCCTTTAAATGATCAACTAACATGTGTCATTTATCAACTACTCCACATGTCCATTCCATGATAATATTCTACCACATGTCATCACCTTGTTTTTATGTACATTAACATGATCCGAGGATGTAATGACAGGTATAATCAAGTCAAAAATTGAAAATATACAATGTGTCCTATAATGACATAGTCAACTATAAATGGGAAATATAAAGACCATGATTCAATGACATAGTGATAACTATAAAGGTAGACCTATGAATTAAAACATAAAGGGATAAATAAGAAACAAAATATAGTGATAAAGTGATAAATGTTAAATAAACCTGTGAAATCTTACATCACAAAATAAAATTCAAATTGGAGTGAATGGGTGACATATACCATTACTTTGTAATTAATTCTCACACATGGAGGATTCAAGAAATGAATTTTCAATCTAATAAAATGGGATATATGTTATATCTCAAAGTCAAATTAAATTAAATTTTCAAATTATTAACCTACAAACTACTATCCAGAGCTCTGTATCAACTAAAATCCCTAATTTTTGAAATTAAGCATAGAGCTCAATTTAGTTAACAATGGAAGCTAAGAATCAAGAACCAAATCCTTCAATATTATACTTTAGTGATCAATAACAATTCAAGTATATATAATTTGACTAGATTGATTTGAATAATACATTCAAGAACTATTTGACCATTTATGCAAAGGTCAAAGTCATTCAACAATACAATGACAAAATAATGTGAGTCTTGATAAGATGGAATTTAGAGATGACCAGATACATATCAAATCTATAAGTCTTCATAAATAAGTGGCCAAGCCTAAGGTACTCCCATGCACTAACCTATTCTATAAATTATTTATAAAAAACGCATGTACAAAAGACATTTTTTAATAAAAAATGATAGTATAGAGATAGTGGCATTTGTGGCCAGCTTAGACTTTGATAAATTATATAGACTTTTAAAACTAGATATCCCTTACAACTAGAAAAAAAATAGTGAATGATTCAAATATAATTGTGTTAAGGGAAACCTAATAATATGGCCTCATAATCCCAATAAATTTTCTATGAATAAGAAGATTCCAACTATCCAATTCAAACCTGGTGTTAGAATTACCATGGATTTGTTGAATATATTTCATGAATCCCCATATATAACTCATGTGGGTGAGGTTTGGGTCCTATTTATATCTATAATTTTTCAAGGTAAGGGTATTCCCCCATTGGGAGAAACCATATGTTTCAATTTAAAAATCTACAGGGTCATGCATGACCAAACATATAGTAACTTATACATGCTTTCATACTTGGTAGGTGCCATCTAAGGAATTTTTATTCCAATTGAGACCCCTCATTAGGAGCCAAAAAAATAAAAAATATATATTTTATTACTTTGATCATCTCCACATACACAAGTACAAGGACCATATGTAGAGGATACCAAACATTTCTATCTTATGATCTCCAATGTAATAAATAGACATCTCATACTAAGATTGTATGCAAAAATAAAGAGATAACTCAAGTCATTGGGTGACTATTGGTTATATTCATACTATATAATTATCATAGTTAATGGTACACTGGTGGACCCTTTATATCTATCTAGGCATGTGCTTGAAAAATTAGTCAAGTGAGAGATAACTTATCAGTTATCAAATAGTGTGGATGAGAACTTGAAGAGGGATAGATTGGCCAAGTATCATAAAACACCTCTCTGTATTGGGAGGAAAAAGTTTTAAAATTAGGAACACTTTTCCAATAATTATAAACACAAGAGTTATTTCAATTTTAGATAAGCTAAATTAATATTTTAGGACCCTAAAAGGGTACTAATACAACATATAAATAAGTTCCAAGGATAATTCAAGTAAATCTATGGACATTGTGAATATGAACATGAATTGATCTTCTTGTATCCTAAGGATAATTTTAAAGTCTACATAAGAATGAGAAATGATGATATGTCCATCAGTTTTTCTTTGATGATATAATATGATAAATCCATTACAAGGGATGACATAATCAGGATAAAGTAAGAGTGAAAATCCTCTGAGCAAGCTGAGCAACCTCAAGTAGATGAAAAAACTAATGGGAAATTGAAATAAAGGGTCCCTAATAATTTTAAAAAGATAAAGGATGTAGGGAAAAAAATTCTAGACACAAGGATGCCCTTAATACCAAATTTCACCTTTGCATTTACATTGGCAGTTACCACAGCTACACCCCCTCAAGATCCATTGGTTAGTCATTTCCTTTCTCCTCTAATATATGTTTAACTTACTCTACCTATGGTGACTTATGTGATAATGCATTATCATACTATTTTTTTACATACTAAGGACATAAAATATTAAGAGACGTCACCCCCTTACTCAATCATATCTCTAGACATCTTGTACTCTAACACAAAAGCTGAATATGTGGAAGAATACCTATCATAAGAACATCTAGATGAATTTGTAGAAGAAGGAAATTTAGAGGAAAAATATGAAGATGAACAAGAGGGAGAGGATGAATTTGATATTTCCTAGAATGTACCTCCATAGGGAACTTATATAACTTGAATTCTTATTCCTCCTCATACTCAGAATAGAAATCAATTATAGATAAAAAATAAATACCAAGCCCCTATTTTGGATAGAGTTGTGGAGCAACTAGTCAAATTTGGTAAAACTCTAATGGTTACATTATCCAATATAAGTTTCCCTCCTATGATCACTCTATATGAGTCAACAAAGGTAATTTTCTCCCATGTTTCATATGTTACTCCAATTGTTTCATTTTTTCCTCCATTTCCTACTATGTCATTAGACTGGAATAAATTTTCTATTATTAATGTCTCTACTAATTTAAGTACTTTAGTTTTATATTATATTTTTAATACCATTAATAACTAGACCAATAACCCCATGCATATCACTTATATGCCCATTTCACAATTCTTGGAAAGTCTAACATATGATACTATTACACAACCTATTTTTCTACACCCCATTTAAAAACCACACTCACTTGCCGACATTTTTAAAATTTAATGTCTCATTTAGTTTTGGACATAGTCCCTATATGGGAATAAATTTTTACCCAATTAGGGTTGTCAATAACATAAGGTGTTCAAATAGTGTCACCAATAGTCTCAATCTATGAATCTCCTAGACTCACAAAATATGTACTCAAAACTCCTCTACAAACCAATATGTTCAAAAAGAAGATGGCCATCCCATCTTTCCCTTCACCATCCACATCTCCAAAATTTTTTCCCTCACTAGACCACTTAATTCTCATACCAAATCCATAAATTCATTCATATCCTTCCATCCTCATGCCTCCAATACAAATATCCTCACCCCTTAACACTTAGTCTTCCACTCATAACTCCTCTCAGGATTTGCTAGTGACTCCCACATGGATACAACAAATGCAAGTAGATCAGTCAACCATAAAATACTTGTTCATCAATAAATAACCTAAGTTAACTATATAATTTTATGAGACCTCAAATAAATTTAAAAGACTGAGTAGGAGAATAGTCATGATAAGAGGGAATCCAATTGAGTTTATAAGAGAAGAAGAGCTCTTCTCATTGACAAAGAAGAGTAAATCTAGGCCTAGGGAGGAAGATGAGATCCTAGAGGATCCTATTTTTATGGTTTATGTCATTAAAATAGTCTTGAATAATATTTTTCATGTCTTAAAACAAACTAATGAAGTATTTTAGGCATATGGTAGAGTAGAGTCACTAAAATACATATTCAATAATTTTTAAAGTTCTGTTAAAACCATTTATAACATTGTATGTTTTATGAATCAATAAAGGGTAGAGTCACAACCACAATGGGGAAATGTGGTGATTTTCTATGAATATATAAAGATCTTGGATGCCAAATTTTAGTTCATTAATACGTTAGTAAGAAAAAAACCATATCAACGTCTTAGTGTACTATAACTTTTAGACATCACTTTGGCATAGAATTATGTGACCAATAAGAGGGATAATTTAATGGATTGACATAAATAGATGTATGAGTTGGTTATAAAATTTAAAATATATATAAAAATTCCATACAAATACATTTGTATGTACACATCACTTGGGAAGTTAGTAACTAGGCCATTCTTTAACAATCTGATTCAAATTACTACTAATAGTTTCAAATCAGAAGGTGATAGTACAATATTCATAAGTATTGATCAAGTGATCAAACTAATCAATTTATAAGGATAAAGTATCATGAGTATAAAAATTAAATTATTTATTTAGGCATTATATGATGTAGCATAAGAAACCAACAAATAAACTCTAGTTGTTTAAACTACTTATTATCAATTTTGAAACCATAGCACTTGATTTTGCAGTATATATGATCGAATACAATAAGATAAAGGAGAAAGAGTAGTTAGTTTCCAGGTTGGATCTTCTTATTCACAAGCTATAAATTCAAAAATTACTTCTTTTCTCCCATATTTATTATAGTTTTTACTCTGATAGGGCATGTACTCATTACAATTCCTTTCATTACAACTCTTTTACAAGTTCAACCAGGACCAGCTATAGTATCAGATGTAGTAGCATATCTAATTACTTGAATCACTATGGAAATGTAAATACCACCCATGACAAGTTCCACATTAGCATTCCTAGCTTCCGGTTCTAGTCAAACATTCCCAACTATAACCTAGTCTCGTCTAAGTGCAGTCTCAACTAGTAGTTCTATTAAGACTCAATATAGTGATTGTTGGAATCTAATTTTTAAAATATTAGTTATATACTTGTATATATTAACTTTAAATCTAAATTAAGACTATTATATATATAAACATTTTAGATCGTGGAAAGTCTACATGTTAAATTAAGAAGCAATATTATTTTAGACCTTGTAAGACTTGGACAAATTTTGAAGATGAGGCAACCCCATCCAAAATTATTTTATACATGTATTTTAATCATTATAAAAGGAAGAGAATTTAGCAATTAATTCAAGTAAGAAAAAGTTTTGAAATAATTACTTGAGTTTATGTGAATGTGTTGTCTCTTTCAGTTTTGTTTGTTTCATTTAATAATTTCCATTAAGTTGGAAAATATATAGTATGTGTGTAGGTGTTTTGTTTTCAGTGGTTAGATTGATAATTATATTATTATTAAGCAATTTTTTGGTTATATATCATGCTTATAACTTGTTAGTGACATTGGACATGCATATCAATCTCATATTAACAATATCTTTGATTGTAATTAGTGATTTATTGTAAAAACAATTCCTAAGACTCTTTACTATTTTCTATTGTGTTATGTTCTTATAGATAACCCACATAAAACATTTTTTCATGACACACACTCAACCTAGGGTAGTAAGTTAGCTCAACTTGGAAGGGTTTAATTTTTTATTGGATCATAGAGCCCCCTTCTTTTTTGCCCTAACTTTCCCTCATTTTATCATATTTTGATTAGATTCACCTTATGTTAGATCCATTTATCCACCTCAAGTATATTTTAGATTGAGTATTAGACATTTTGTCATATCTGAACCATCTGAGGTAAATAACCACTCTACTCACCACTATTCCACCACATGGTTATTTATAAAACTAAGACCTGAAACTCATGCCTTGGAGTGATTTTCATCGATACTAAAATGTTAAGGAAATTAACATAATAATATTTTATGGGAATAAAACCCACATCAACACTAAGACTATGATCATTCTCAGTTAGGATATGAAATATACATTTTAATATTAAGAATATCCTTCCTAACAGGAAAAAGTTATAGTTTTTTAGGTGAATTTTAGACACACGTCAAACCAAAAATGTAAATATTCAACATGAAATCAAATAACCTTGTTGTCAATTTTTAATCCTTCTAATTTCATCCCAAATCATGGTGATAAAATATAATAAATGAATCTATGGCAAATTTTATATTGATTAATGTTGAAATGTTATTTTTATGTAATCAAGAGACAAGTTCTTGTCCTCTAACTAACATTTCAACTTATGGGACCTCCCCTTAAAAATAAATAACTTAAAATATGTAAAAATAATAAAATAAAATGTGTTCCTAGGACCAAACCTCTAAAGATACCTAGATGCACTTTTTTGTAACTACTCTATCATGTTTAAATGTTGATGACAAATGTTGTCAATGTTCAAGTCACAATTAGAGATTCCCATCTCCATTAATTCATGGACAAAAATAAAATCACCACCATTTTTTCATGGTTAATAATGTATAGGAACAAATTATTATCCTTTGATCATGCCTAATTAAGAGACAGAGTACCCATTTCTACCTCAAGAATGTCCTTCCAAACACCCAAAAAATGTATTTTTTAAGGAAAACATAAAATGTGCATAAAATCAGAACTATAATTCATTTAAATGAACCAAAAAAACATCAAATTCATTTAAAATCCATATAATTTCAACATAGATCATGTAAATTAAACATAAGATATGAATTTGCGATAGACCATATACTAATCAATGATTAAATGTTATTTTAATATAATCAAGAGACATGTTCTTGTCCTCCAATAGAAATTTCTACTTTTAAGACCTCACTTTGAAAAAAATAACTTTAAACACATTTGGATAGTCATATAAAATATTTTCCTAGGACCAAAACCTTTGAATCAACCTGAATACACATTTTTTTTAGTTACTCTAGCACATAGAAACACAGACAAAAAATGTTGTCAACATTCATGCCACAATTGGAGATATCCACCTTTGATGCTTCATGTCTAAAACCTATCATTACAACCATGTCAAGGGTGGAAAATAATATATATGACCATGTTCTTGGATTCCTAACATGAGTGGTTAGGAGACAACACACCCATTTCAGTGTCAAGATTATCCTTCCCTCTATAAAAAAAATTGAAGTTTTTAAGATGAACATCATATACACATAAAGTGACATATTATTTTTTAATGGAAAAAAATAACCTTAAAATTTGTGTTGAATACCTCTACTTACATCCCAAACCATTGAAATCAAATATACGAGATGAATCCATGGCATATAATATATTGATTAGCTCTAAAATGCTATTTTTATGTAGTCAAAAGACAAATTCTTGTCCTCCAACTAACATTTCTTCTTTTGGTACTTCCTCTTACAAAACCATCAATTCCAACATGTCAAGATAGGATATTAGATATGTTCCTAGGACCAAACCCTCTAAATCCACCCAATTAGGAGACAAAGTTCTTATTCTAGCCTAAAGAAAACATGGAATTCTATAATAACAACACCAACCTTCTCTTAAGCTTTTATTTAGCTTTTCTTAGCTTCAAGAATATTAAAAACTATACTAATGGTGCCAACCACATGAAGTTGGAAGATTATTTGAAACCAATAACCTATAATAAATATTTTATTAAGTAATTAAATTGAAATTTATATGTACTATCTAAAAAATGAATAAAATTAAACATAATTACCTTTGAGAACTCAACATACCTTGGAATTTCAATCCAATGAACCACTAGGATATATTTAAATCTTGATATTAGAAATAATTTCTTCATGGTTAGATAAATAAACCTTTCAAAAAATTCTATTTAATGGCCTCTCCTGATATTTGATTAATTGAACATTTGTTACAGGAACTAAATTTGAATAATGGAGTATATTACTATGTATTTCATAGTATTCAAACAACCATACATTTGAAATTTTGATAATATATCATCAAATCCAAGTTCCAATAACTAACATAGACCTAGTGGGATAGTCAATGTTTTACCCATCTGTGATCGAGGATGCCAATTTAATTTTTTCCTCTACACACTAATATAAGTAGTAATTTATTCCCTTTTTGTTATCATCATCCAAAATAACTATAAAAACATGTTATACATCACAAAATAAAACATTTTTTTAATAATTATGTTGATATATGATAATTTTTAAAACATAATGATTAATCTTATACCTAGTTGCACTAGATTAGATACATGGTCAAAATCATGTGATGATGTCATTTATATAAGTTGTAATGTTGGTAGAACTTGATATGTGTCGATTAGACTTAAAGTTACTTAAATCCATTCACACACCCACTCTTGTGACTCATACTTATTCCAAATAAATTCCATGAATACAAAATAAAAACATGCCATGTGCCTTATATGAATCGCCCAAGAACCTAAATTTGAGCTACAGAATGATTGGAACTCACTTGATCCTGTTATAGTCATCCAATCCTCATATATTACCAATTTTTCTTCCTCCATCAACCAAAAATATCTATGAACACTAGAATTTTATTGAGCACCATGGATTATTCTTTTGTTACACCATTCAATAGTGGTAAATACATCAGTCAAATAAACCCCATATTTAAACTTTAACTCCTCTCTTATAAGGGTTATTTAACACATGATTTGACACTATCATGCTCCATTTTCCATGGTCAACCTTGATGAAACTCAAAATATGTTTTATGTTAGTGGTAATATGCAATTATCTAACTAAATATAATTTTGATTGAAAGTAATGTTCCTCTCAATCAACTTTCCATATAACATCTCAAAACAACATTGTGCATACTCTATAGAATGTGATCAATCATCACTAACATACAAATGGTACTCCCTTAATATTTTTTTATCTTGATTTTTACTATTAGGTGCATGCATGAATTTTATATGCATGAAATTGGAAACATCTAAGGAATTGTAGTATTGTGACTGAACCTCCATTTGTGGTTAAAATGCGTAATTCTTAGAAAATTTGACTACTAAAAAAATAAAACCAAGTGGGAATGTGTCATTTATTAACTTTAATTCTTCATCCAGTCATCGATCTCAGTGTGTGTGCCTTGCAATTCATAAATAATTTAATACCTAAATTTGACCATAAATTATAAAATAAGTATTTGTTTTTAACAAGTTCACACCTTTTAGATTCCTTTCCATCTTTTAATTGATATGTCACTGATTTGTATTTTATAAAACAAATTAATTATTATCCAATTCCATTTTTAATCTCATGGATATAATTTTTTAATTTTAAGAATCCACCACAAATGTTGTAAGTTCCATCCAAGCATGCTTTGTTAAAAAAACTTATCCATCAAGCATTTCACAAAAAAATAGTTGGAATAAATTCCCTTGCTAATTTTGGTGGAACTTCTATGCCACACTCCTATAAAATGTTTTCAGTGTGAATTACAATATATATGTATAAAAATATCATAATGCCTTGAAAATTCAATGTGCTTCCTACAAAAATAAGTTGTGTGTGTGTGTGTGATTTACTTTGACATAGAAAGGTTTAGCCATCTCAAAATATCTTTGACCAATATAAATTTTCAAATGTCTCTTCAAAAACATAAATTAAAATTGTGTTTGGGTCATATATATGAAAAGTTTCAAATGTGGTTCACAGTTATGAGAACAGACTCTTCTTTGAATCACTACATCCTTATGTTTGGTGCAACTCTTGTGTTGTCTTTCTAGAATTGTTCAAATATATCTTAGAGAGTAGTAGCTATATACTTGAATTATTGTGGGAGTTTGCTAGAGAATGCCCATAAGTCATTTTTATTAGCACCATAAAGTCTTTTATGTCCCCTAATTTATTTCATTAGTGTTTTTCTACCTATGTTTAGTGCTCTACTTGTTTTTATAATGAAGCATTTTATCCTTGTTTGAACACTTACTATATAGGTTGTAATTATGCATCAGGGAAATTACATAAAGTATCATTACTATCTATGGTGAGTTTTTTCACACCTATAGTAAGGTATTCATTATGTAGATTTTCAACAATTTTTGTATTTTGACCATCAATATTAGATGTTATTAATCCTAGGTTGTTCATTATAGGTCTCATATTAAGAAATTTCATTAGTGAAATGAAAAATTGACATCTTTGAGTGTCATTTAAGTTTTCAAAGTAATTATCCTAAATTATTGAGTAAGTACACAAAGTTGGGGGACCAAAAGGGGCATACCTATGGACATTTTTTTCCTAAAATTTGAAAAATCTCAACTTTTGTAGATTATTTGGGATGGATACACTAAAAATTTAAATATGGTATAAAAAAATGAATTTCAAGATTTCAAGTCTAGTTTCCAAAAAATCATTTTTTTTTATAAATGTTTAAGTATAAGTAGGTCATACATTTAAAATTTAAAGATGAACTCCTATTTTTTTTAATTCATCATGTATACACCTTAAATTGATCAAGCAACCACACATATCATGTATTTTCATAGTCCTTTCATCAAATACTCTGATTGGAGAATATGAGTTTTATTCACATCTAACCATGTACTTTTATCTGATTTGCCTTGGTCTTATTTTATACCCTAGATGCCTTTTTGACCATTCTCAATCATTCATAGCCTTCCAAGCTTAACCCTTACTGAACCCAATTACTCTTTTGATGCTTATTCCATCCCCTAGGCCCTAGACCCTCTAGACAAAAGTGCCCAAATAGGACTACAGTGCGAAAACCCAGGGTGTCCAATTTTTGGCACTATTGTCCAAGTGTAAATTTGATTTCAATGGTCAATTTATTCTACAAGATGAGTCTTACCCATTTTATTTTATTCATTCCTAAGTTTTCCAATGTCAGCCAAATGTGAATAAAACTCCTAAATTCTAAATAATGAGTCTCCTATATAAAGGACTATACAAGGCATTTCATATCTATCACTTACTGCTTTGGTACATTAGACATAATAAAAATTAGTCAATAGTATAGCTCATCTTCTCTGCATCACACATAGACTTTCATGCTTGTTCAAGTAAGGACCTAGGTGAAATTCATTCTTACATCTATCATGCACGTTGATTATGTACATTCCCTAAGGGAGAACTACATCAGATATGAGGCCCTAACTTGAGGGTTAATGTAGGCAAAAACCAAAATAGTATGGGTTCTTGATTATACGATCATTCTTCCCCTAACCTAATTTTCCCACTTTTGATCTTGATGTATTCATTGTTTGCATATGTGTAGATGAATACATGTATTGAAGATTGAAATAGACATATAGTGAGTTCCAATTACTTTCAACCCCTGAAATTTGGTAGACAAGCTCACATTAACCAAGCAAACAAAACCCAGAAAGCTTAGATCCTCAGAACAATAGCATTAGGAAGGACTACAGTACCAAACACCAGGGTGTCCTATTTCCAATGCCCCTATCCAATCAAAAAATCGAACCTATATTTAGATACCTGATAGTGTCTCGCCCCTACTCTTCAAATTCTAGCCTCAAAATCCTTCATTTTAGTCTCAAAACTAGATAAGTTTATTTCTATCTCTCCTATATAATTACCTATTAAAAACTATATTCTTCCTTATTAAGCTAGATTTTCTTATTATTATAGACCCTTATTATTTAGTATCTAAACACTAGATTACCAAAAATAATAAAACACATCCATATAGTGTAGGCTTTTTATAGTAAAGTTTAGTATTATTTGAAACCCTTTTATGGAAATTTAGATAAGATCATCTAGTTTGTGACCTATATTTTATTAAAAAAATAATGAATATTTTAATTATTAATTAGACAAGTAAATAAATCATGAAAATAAATTTAAAAAATGGATAGATGGTTGTACGACCTCCATAATTACCTCAAAAAAATGAAAATTAATTTTTTTTAATGTGTATAAAATTAGTCCTAATTTGTGACCATATAATTTTTTTCACAATCGGATAAATGAAAGCAAAAATACTTCAACATATATGGGCATGTTTATTTTTGACATGTAGTGGCATAAAAAATTTGTAGTTAGAAATCAACATAGATAGAAACCTTAAAATAGTCCAAAATTTATATTTAAAAAAAAAATAAAATAAAATAAAATAAAAATAAAAAAATAAAAAAATCATATATTTGGAAAGAGAAGAGCATTCCCATCGTCATGGAAATAATTTTATGAATTATATCATTAAATTTTATGGTGTATTTGGAAATGGAAGTTGAATTTTCTTATTTTTAGTCAAATATCTTAGATTCAGCTGTGAATTGATAGGTCCAAGATTTTAGCTTAGGAATCCAAGACATTTATGAGCCAAAAGGCTTGGTTTTTAAATTAAAACATAACATAGTGTGTATGTGCTATAATGTGTATGAACTTTAACATGTACACATTATGTTCACATTGCACACAAAAATAAAAAAATATCTATTTATACATGTTTATATCTATTCACATTCAAAATTTTATATTTTTATTTTAAAATGGAGTGTATCAATATATACACTAGCAAAAAAAGGACATAATTGATATAGTGATGCAATTTTGGTGCATTTTCACCCACAAACATAATTTTGACTATATAAAATATTATTTATGGTTCAACCAAATTGCATTTCTTAAAAAAGTGAATGAAGGAGTTAATTGTTTCAATGGTGGAGGTAATTAAGGCCAATCTGGACCCCTTGTACTTAACTATAAATATATGATGTGATTGGGACTAAATTAGCTTATATTTCCTAACATATGTAGGGAATGCATGAATTGGTATAATCAGTGATTAAATTTGAGTGAAATTGAGCCTTATGAACCTAAAAATTACTATAAAGGATGTAATTTGTGGATCTCGACCCAAATGTCATAATAAAGTAAACCAAATATTCCATTAGTTTAATTCAAAGGTAATCAAGGGTAATTTGATCCCATTCAACATAATTGTGATTATAAAATGTGATTTGGGACTTAATTGGCTCCAATTTCATTAGATAATTAAGAAAAAAATAATTTGGTTCAATGATAGATGTAAGTTTTAAATGTATAAGCCATGGTTTGATGCTCTATAAACTCCAATGTCATCATGTAATGAATGAAATAATGGATTGATTCAATTGTGGAAATGATTAAGGTCTATACAAGCCCCTTGAACCTAATTATGACAATAAAATGTGATTTGAGGCTAAATTGGCTTTGATTTGATCATAGATTGATCTAATTAGTCAAATGGTGCAAGCAATGACATGATTCTAGCAATATTGAGCCACATTCAAACATAGTTTGAATTATATATCATGTGATTTTGAGTGAAATTGACATTAATGTCATCATATAATGAACCAAGTATTTGAATCATTTAATCAAAAAAGAAATTAGGCAAATTTGGTTCCTTTCAACCTATTTGCAAGAACAAGATGTGATTTGGGGATAAATTAGCTTTGATTCTATCATGAATTGATCAAATTAGTCAATTAGTGTAATTAGAGATGTGGTTTGGTCAAAAATGAGCCATATGGAACTAATTTATGGGTTATAATTTAGGGTATAGGGTTTAGGGTTACAATTAGTTGATGCAAGTTAGATGAAATTGAACCTTGTGAACCTAATTTTGACTATATATGATGTTATTTAGGGGTAAGTCAAATCCAATATTATAAAAAAATGAAGCAAATAATCCATATATTAATCCATGAAGGAAATTAGGGCCAATTTGAACCTAGGTTAAACCTAACTATAAGAGGAGGACATGATTTATGGCTACATTACTAATGAATTGGTCCAATTACTCAATTGGTTCAATTAGAGACATGATTCAGGCCAAATTGAGCCTCATGAACCTAATTTATGGCTCAATTAATTGTATAGGATGCAAAATATGGCTTAATCAACCTTTTAATTATATTATAAGTGAAAATACATAGGTAATTGGGGTCAATATGAACCCTTTGAACCTAAATGCAAGTATAGGATGTGATTTGGGGCTAGACATGAGCTCATATTTCCTCACATATCGAGCCAATTGGTCGATTTTTACAATTAGTGATGTAAGTTTGATGAATTTCAACCACATGAATCTTGTTTTGACTATATATGATGTAATTTGGGGGTCAATAGACTCCACTATCATAACACCCTAAACTAAATAGTCCACGTATTCAATCATGAAGGAAATTGGGACCAATTTGAGCCCCTTCAGCTTAACTACAAGAGGAAAATGTGAATGGGGATAAATTAACTTTGATTATGTCATGAATTGATCTAATCAATTGGTTGGTTTAATTAAAGATGTGATTTATTCCATATTGAGCCCTGTGAACCTAAATTATGGCTTAGGGTTTAGGGTTTACAATTACAATTAATTGATGCAAGTTAGATAAAATTGAACCTTATGAACCTAATTTTGACTAAATAAGATGTAATTTGGGGTTCAATTGACCCTGATATCATAAAAAATAAAGAAAATGGTCTACCAATTCAATCGTAAAGGAAATTGGGGCTAATTTGAGCCCCTTCAACCTAACTATATAAGAGAAGAACATGATTTGGGGCTAACTTAGTCATGAATTGATCCCATTAATTAATTGGTATAATTAGAGATGTGATTTAGGCTAAATTAATCCATATGAACCTAAATTATGGCTCAATCAATTGTATAGGATGCAACATATGGTTGAATCAACCCTCAAATTATATCAAAAATACAAATATGAAGGTAATTATATCGGATTGCATAACATAATAATATTACATAGTCTAGATTACATCACATAATCATATAACATAACAATATAACATAGAATTACATCACATAATTTAATCATATATCATAACAATATGATATATGACTGTATAGATATAATTGATATAATGTGTATGCATTATAACATGTACATGTTATAGTATGTAGGCATTATTGGCACAATAGAATAAAAAATCTTTTTACAACATTTGTTTTAAGGTGTTTTGATAATTATTACCCCATTTACATTTTATGCATCATTTCGTGCTTTGTGCAATAAAGGCAAAAGGAATCAAATTTTTCTTTGAGACCCCGCCACCAAACGGAATCAAATTATTCTTTGTCTAGTCATGGGTGATGGTCCTCATTCACAAAAGAGGACATAGTTAAGGAAAAAATATTACAAGAGTTAAGATAAAAATAAAAGGTATGAATTCAAACATTTCACTCAATACAAGGTACAAACACTATCCTTAATGAACCAAATTGATAGATAATGATGATGAAATTTATAATGATGAATTGAATAATGATGGTAAATGTTTACCTAAAAATACAAACTATGTTTCAATTCCACATTCAAAGTATAATTTTTTTTTAATTTATTGATGATGAATATATACATGATGATTTACCCCATAATAATGAAGAAAGTTTCATGAAAACACATATTAATGAACGTAACAATGAATAAAATGTCATGGAACATGTAGGAAGATAATACACTATTCTAATTTGGTTCTTATAATAAATATTCGATTCATCAAATATCATGGGAGGCCATTAAATAAGAATATATGTGAAGTTTTCAAGTTAGACCATGAATCTATTCCTACTACTATCAAGATTAAATTAGATCTTAGTTGTTCATTGGATTGAAATTTTAAGGTATGTTAACTTGTCAAATGTATATGTATTTAATTTTACCAAATTTTATTGATTTCATAAGTAGTACATATAAATTTTATTTTTAATTACTCACTAACATTTTTTTTGTAAGTTAGTAGTGACAAATAAGCTTTCACCTTCATGCGGTTGGCACTGTTAGTAAAAAATTACATATTATTGAAGCTAAGAGAAGTTTAATACAAGTACTTATTTATTATAGAAAGGGTGTTCTTGAGGCCATAATGGGTAATGGGTCTCTCAACCAGGTGTGATGGGAGGCCAAAAATTTGGTCCTAGATATTATCTAACATCTTAGACATTTTGGCAATGCCAATTTCAAGCCATGAAGCACTGGAGGTAGAGTTCTCCAATTGTAACTAAAACTTTGATAATATTTGTTGTTAGTATCTACACACTCCTTAACATTGAAAACATGCATCCAAGTGGATTTTTAGGTCATGGTTATAGAATCACATGTAATTTTCCTATTTATATGTGTTTGAAGTGATGGAATTGCACTTGGAGGTCCTGAAGGTAGAAATGTCAGTTGGAGGATAAGAACTTATTTCTTCACTATAAAAAAGTTATATTTTAAGACCCATTACTTCAGTCTATTTCATAGATTCATATCTAAGGTTACATCAACGTGATCCAAGGTGAAATTATAGGTATTTGACATGCATTTTAGGGTTCTTTTGGTTCATGCCAATGACTTATAGTGCATTTGAATTTAGGCCAAAAGACTAAAATTTTCTTGTATTGGGAAGGGCATTCTTGAGGCCATAATGGGTAACAAGTCTCTCAACCAAGCATTCTGGGAGGCAGATAAATTTATTATATATTTTATCCACCATCTTGTGCATGTTGGTAATGCCATTTTTGAGCCACAAAGCACCAAAGATAGTTTTCCAACTACAACTTCAACTTTGACAACATTTATTATTAGTATTTCTACACTCTTAAATGGTAGTGAAAACATGCATTTGGGTTGATCTGGAGGTTGTGTTCATGGGATCATGTGTAATTTGAATTTTTATATGTGTTTTAAGTTATGGAATTTAACTTAGAGTCTCAAAGATATAAATGTCAGTTAGAGGATAAGAATTTATGTCTTCACTATGAAATACTTACATTTCAAGACCTGTTACTTCAATATGTGCCATGGATTCATGTAAAATAGTCCATTGACATGATCCAGGTCAAATTGTATGGATTTAAAATTCATGTTAGGTTTCTTTTATTTCATTCTAATGACTTATGGTTTATGTTTAATGTGTATATGAAGTTAGACCAAAAACTATAATTTTCTTGTATTAGGAAGGGCATTCTTGAGGCCAAAATGGGTAGTGGGTATCTCTGAGGAACATGATGGGAGAAAAAAAACCTATCCTATATTTTATTTGACACTCAAACATGTTTTTATTTCTATTTTTGAGCCATGAAGCACCAGAGGTGGAGTTATCAAAGTGTAGCTTCAACTTTGACAACTTTTCTTGTCAATATTTTCATGCTTTTGAATAGTAGTGAAAACATATATATGGGTGGATTTAGAGGTATTATTAATGGTAAATCATGTAATATTCATATATAAATATTTTATAAGTGATGTAATTTTCACCTAGAGGTCATAGAGGTTAAATGTCATTTGGAGGTCAAGAACTTATCTCTTCACCACAAAAAAGTTGCATTTTAGGGCTCATTACTACAACTAGTCCCATGGATTAAAATATAATGTTACATAAATGTTATCAAGGGAGAAATTATAATTATATAACATTAATTTTAGGTTTATTTCATTTTAAAAAAAATTAATTATGGTTTTTATTTTATGCACACCTAAAATTAGACTAAAAAACTGCATTTTTCTTGTATTAAGAGGGGTGTTCTTGAGGCTAAAATGGGTGGGGGGTCTCTCAATAAAGTGTGACGGGAGGCTAATAACCTAGTAATATATTTTATCTACCACCGTATATATTTTATAAATTCTATTTTTGAGTCATGAAGTATTGTAGGCAAAGTTCTCCAACTATAGCTTCAATTTTGACAACATTTGTTATTAATGTTTGCACGCTCCTGAATAGAAGTGATAACACAAATACAGATGGATTTTGA